>OX104064.1:193923830-193950998 GCA_944474145.2 Dicrocoelium dendriticum | reverse complement strand
ATCCTAACCAATTCTCTGCTTTGTCTGGAGGCCTCAGTGAACGAATTACGGCTTGCTTACCGAAACCCGTCGATTACCCTTCCTACATAGCTCGACTGCCCCCCTATGGATAAACCGCTGAAGACTCAACTAGCTAACCCGTTACTTAGGATTGGATTGAAAGAAAACAATTTGAGGGGTCCAATACAAAAGCGATCGGCTAAACCCCGCGATCCGCGTCCCTGCACTAACGAGGCATAAACTGTGCGTTCATATTGTCTACTTACGAGTACCTTTTCACAAACTACTTTAATATTTGCCATTAAATTTCGTCGCAAAAGCGACAGACCAAGCGCAGTGAACAGGTCTCAGTGCTCAGGCGAAAGCATGGTTATCCCTTGCTTTTGATGTTTGCTATTAATTTTGCTCTCGGCTTGCTACTGGCTTTCTATTAATCAAGTCACCTCTGACGGCAGCATCTCGCAATTTGGTTAGACCTGTACAACTCGCTAGATACAGTCCCATGAACGCAGATACTGACCTTGACATACTTCTACAGCGTACCCTTTGACACGCCGCAGTAATGAAGCGTCTAGCTCCCCTGTAGGCTCTCATCCCCAAATTGATATTAGTCACGACACCCTGGTCAAGAAGAATGACACCTACAAAGCGCGACGCAGCGCAGCAGCCATGATGCCTCTGACTTTCAATTGTTAATTACTTGTTGACACGGTTTACTTTCTCTGCAGCAAACGGCCGCTTTACTTGATACTGACTCGGTTACTTAAACTTGAATTTATTTGCGTATACTGCTTCTGTTCCATTCTACAAATTTGCGCTCAACAAGCTACTGGCTTTCTATTATGCAAACCACCACTGCCACCCACATCAAGCAACGCGGTTGGACTTAATGTACTCGCTCAATGTAAAGTTTTAGAAGCACACATATTTTGCTTAGTTCTACTGCGTGTTTTTTGACACGCTAATGTAATGAAGCGACTAGCTCCCCTATAGGCTCTCATCCCTAAATTGGCGTTAACTTCTTCGCTCTGGTATACCAGAAAGATACATACATTGCGCCACTGAGCGCCGCAGCCATGTTGCTTCTTACTAACACGCGCTTTATACTTGCTGCTTGTCCCTTTTTCTTGGCTGTATATGGCCGCTGGGGCCCCCAGGCTGAGGTGCCCCAGGCTGAGGCTGATGTTGCATTCCTGAGGTTCCACCGCGTTTGGGATAAACTAAATTACACTAAACTTAGGTCTTCTTAAGCTTCAAAAGTTTCATGCCACCTTTCTGGTTTGTTTGCCTATTTGTTTAATCTTCCATAAACTGGTTACGTTAATTACGCTAATTGCGCTTATCAAGGGTATCTTTGTTGCGTTTTGCAGTATTTTTAAATAATCTGTGGACATTTTGTAGTTAGCGCGTATCCGTTTTTAACCAATTTAATTCATATGCTTTTTTATCGAAGAGTTATATCGCCGTATCTCTATGCATAATTCGCTTTATTTTAATTGATCTTGTCGTTTCAAATGAATGGGCTGTTGCTTAGCATCTCCAGTGTGCCTGCGTTTGATGTGCACGTTGACAAGGTGCCTATGTGCCTATTACCCACCACCTTGTTCATATCGGCCCCAGGAGACAGTTGGTCGTTGCTAGACGGGGACGGCGTTTACGGTCTTTGTGCTCGTGCTGGGCTTGCAGAGTGGTTCCATGCACTCAGTGTGGGGCGGACTACGATCCAGCCACCGCCTTGTGTGCACTTGATTCTCCAAATATGGCGTGCTTGTGTTTGCCTGTGAAGGAGTGTGGGCCGGTTGATGAAACGTACCTCTCATCCACCTGCCTCCCGGTCTTATTCCTTCTGGTTTACACTGGAAATGAGGTGCGTGGTTGGAGCTGTTGGGTGGTGCAGCTCAAGCCCCCAATGGTTCCTTTTTGTTCGCAGGCTTCCGGTGGCTGGCCACAGTGACAGACAAATCTCAAACAGGATGCCGTCAACCATATGGCCGCAGATTTGTGGCTGGTTTCCTCTCCTACCTTGCACTTACCTGCCTCTACTGCATCTGATCTTTACGGTAAATTAGCTCTTAGCACGCTACCGCCTTTTTGATTCGACTCACCTCTTCTAGCTGCATGACTTAACCTTCTAGAGTTACTATTTTCCCGCAATGCAGCTTCGTGGTGCCATTTATGCTGACGTGTACTCCCCTTGATATGGTATAGTTCTTTGTGCCGCAGTACTTGGACGTCCATCACACCTACTGTCCGCTCTTTTCTCAGAAGGGCATTGCCACCCTTATTCCTGTCTACCTGAACGCTTTGCATACAGCGTGTGACACAACGTAGGGCTCGTTCAATCTCTAGCTTTGACTAACCCTTTATTTAGCTTACACAGTTTATGATCCTGGCTATATATTGCTGCTCAGTACTGCCGTCTCACTCAAACTGAAGTACCTACGTGCCCCTGCTCCATCTGAGCTTTGCCTGAACTTTGCGTTCAGCTTATTACAAGCCTCCCGGCCCCCACGCAGAGCACTAACCGTGTAGCTTCTGACATTCACACATCATTTATTCATATCCACGTCCAGCTTGCTGCTGGTCTCCTGGTACTTAACCATCCTGTGCTAGCTTCAACTAGCAAAGTGGTTATAATTAATAACCTAGAGCAACGCAGTGTGCTAGCGGAAAATAGTGGTAAACGAGCCAACAACCCCACCCCCGTATTTCTATATCTTTCCGTCCTTCTTCTTCACAAACGCAACAACTTTATATAACACACAGCCGAACCTTTCAACAGTGATGCAGTCCTCAGCCTCCTACATACAACCTGTGCAACTGATATTACTATGAAGAAAGTTTTGATGGAGCCCAGAGCAAGCCGATTTCTTTATAATCTTTTATTGCACCACAATCTTGGTTTGGATCAGGTGCTCATGGATTACTACGTAGCGAAATCACACCCAACTTTTATATTGACACAACAGTAATGACGGAATTTTACGCGCCCTAGCGCCAACATGTTCCTTGGTCTGACTATTACCCGACAAACTGCAAACTCGTATGGGCCACCCTCTTTCGGTTATCCGTTTCATGAAAACGAAATGTTTTACTGTTCCAAAGGAGCTATGCTTTTACGTATACTTGATTGCGCCTTCACAGGCGTGTCTCGTTTTTACCGAGAATAACATTAATCTTTTATTTAGTTAGTTATATAACCACAGAGCTGCAGTAGTCGATCGTTTCAACTCTCAGCGTTTTGCTGCATTCTATTCATTTCTTCGCGTGTATTTTTATTGCGTTTCTCATTGGCTGGTGCTTGTCCATGGCCCCTCTTTCCAAGCTGCTTACAGGTACTACTTTGGTAGTGAGAAGTACTTCAAAAACGGTATTGTCTAAAATTTAGCAACTCTGGTACTTGCCCTTGTACTGAACACGTCGCTCGACTGGACAGGATTGTAACCCAGTGCGTTCGCTAGTGCACGTCACATACGCCTGAGGATGAAAACTAAATGGCAGCCTACTGCCAGTAACAGCGCAAGAAATCGGATTCTGTCCGGAACAACATTTACCTGTAACAAATTCTGCATCCTATTACGCGTTTACCAACATTTTTACATTCGCAATAACCATCTGGTTTGACACCGAATAAATTGTGAGGTCGAACAGTTATAATAACTTTATATCGTTTTTTGGAACCCACTGAGCTGCTTACTCCCAGAGTCAAGACAAAATTTTGATTACAGTTTGATCGCCAAGATTTTCTTGTACTTATTTGACCTTGCCATGTTGGCCTGCCCAGTGCAAACCGAGAATATAGCTTCGTTTAGTTATTTAGCAATTCTTGGACTTATAGGAAGCAAACAAATGATAACGAATCTGAAAATTGTTTTCCGAACTGTCTACCATATCCATACTTTGGGCAGCCACCTGTTTTGGACACTTCCCCTATATAGTTTGGTCGAGCGGCCTGCCTTTCCTACATATGTTCTTCTTCACTACACTTTTGACCACGTCTAGGTTAATCTCCTAGGTGACAAAATTAAATTGCCAACGCTAATAATTAGATCAATGCAAGGCGCATTGTCCTTAGTTCCATGGCCATAAATAAGTGCTTTACTCAAAAATAACAGCTAGATGGCTTGAGTGCCTACCCTAGATGTACAGAAAAGCAGTTTTAAAAATGAGGTACATGAGTGATGGTTTATCTGAGTTACAAGCCACGCGGACACACTGCCCGAAAGGGTGTCCCAGCGCGGGTGAAATCTATCGAGAGAATAAACCGCATGGAAGCGGATCCTCAGGAGGCGGCCCCGCTGAGGGCCGTATTTCTTCAAGTACACTTCTTATTCATCTACATCTTAAAAACATCACAATCTTCCCGAAAATTTTAACAGACAAATTAGCGGCGCCGGCCAACAAGCCTGTGGACTGCTTTGAAAACTGCAAGAAAATATAAATGCTTAATGCAATGTTGCCATACGGCAAACTTGTAATATCCAGTCAGACTGTATCACGCACCGAGGAGAGCTATACCTGTATTCCAACACAACTTTATATTGCCCATGCAAGTGCATGGTAACACCCGTACCTATATCACCTGCGCCGAATATAGATGAAGCTTTTTATGTAAGGATAAATATTTTCCTACCACTGTGTCCTCGACGGGATTGGGCACGCCGATAAAAGCACGAACAAAAATGCATGCAAGCATAGCTGCAGCAGTATAAATAAGCATATTGGTTTGAAAAAGGGTACACCCGATATTTGCATGGTTGCTACCCGTGAGGATTGCGTCGGCTACTAGTGAACTACTTGAACAGGAAGGCGCTGATGCGCCAAAAACCTTAGGTTACAACTGTTTTGACAATATTTAAAATTTGGTGTGAATCCGTCATGTTTTAATCCATGATATCATATGCACAGGAGCGAAGGTAAAACTAGGGGACATTTTCTTCCGATTAAATGATCGAAATGTACGGGCTCAGCCAAGGAATTCCCCATAACAAAAGCGGCGGAAGTTACTATTCAATCCGGTGCTTGCAGCAGTTGCATGTAGAAGTCTGAGGGCTACGCTTGTGAATAACTAAACAAATAGTTTGTTCGAATTTATCGAGGCGCGTCAAGTCAGGCATGTTCAAAAATTACAGGCAGTCACGGTCCGCAACAAGCACATTGCTATGTATGTAAGTGACCGGCTTTGCGCCCGGCAAGCTTTCCCTCTACAAAATGCCAAGTGTCCGTGTAATAATACTGCGACGCGCTGCACGTGGTTTGCCACAGCATATCGTCCCGGTCCACCATTTCACGCTGGCCCAGTCTTCAGATTGCTGCATGAAGCCTGTGCAACCACTTACTGAAATAGCGAATTCAACCGATTTTCTTACGGAGAACCCCTTGCTGGAAACCCGAATCAACCTACGGTTTAATGGGAAACATTGACCGAACGGCTACCTTGGCTCTTGTGCTCATCGCATCATAGATAATAATCTGACGATATCGCGCCGAAGACAAGCCGTTGCCAAAACAGTCCTAACACTGATGATTTTGTACACTAGCGCCATCACTTTCCTGGATCCTACTATTAGGTGACAAAATGCCCACATGTATAAACATCAAAAATTTCGGTTGTATCTTGTTAAAACGCTTTGTTTTACGATTCCACAGCAGATACGCATGTATGCAAATTTAATCACGCCTTCACTGGTGCGACGCACTTTATCGAGTATATATCATTTATTTATTTATTAAACCAACAGCTGAAAGTTTTTCTGGCTGCGAATATTGTAGAATAGTCACGAGGAACAGAGCCGTCAATGGTTGATAACAATCTAGGTACAATTACGCTTAGTGTGAGTACGCTAGTTAGTATAAATGTAGTGAAGACGGCATATGTAGACAGATAGCTTTTCTCGTACTTCTCAAGGAATTACAGAAACCTGACTCTAATTGACTTGCCAGTATATAGTCGTGGGCAGTAACTTTAACCAGCGGCGAGTAACCTCCGCCACGTCGGTTTCTTTAAACAGATTTGCTTGGATTTTAAACGGGGAACGCTTGCCAGACGAAAACCCACGGTCTCCGGGAACACAGCCTTAACTCCTCATGTACACTAAGGTACGAGTGGCAATGCAGCATAAGACTGCCTTCACTTTCGGTTCTTTGCAGTCGGATGACATGCAGTCTCCTCAGTTGGCTGACAAGATAGCCTGATCAGGATTCTCATAGTTGTTATAACCGGTCGAGCATGCCAGCTGAGCTATCAGCAACGAATGGGCAGCGTTCCAGAAGGCCAGCTGCCGTAGGTTGCCCCGCGGTCGCTCCTTTATCTTCGTTGAGGAAGTAAATGTTGTATACGTCTTTCACCCTGATAATAAATTATCCGCAGTTAATAGCTTCTGTGAAGACATTTAAGCACTTGAAACGTAGTGTACACACTAGCAGATGACAGTATACGCTCAAAATGTAACGGCCCGTCCCCCCAACGTTTCTATACCTGCTGGGTCCCTAACAATCAACGACGCCACTAGCAAGCAAAATGTTATGAGAACAGATCTGGACTTTTGCTACTCCATATCAACTTCGCAGAGCAAGTTCGTTATCAAGTGCCAAGAGTAAAGGGGTTATCTTCTCACATACGCCGTTACACAAAAATCGCAGCTTCAAGGCTAGAGCTTCATAAGAGCCACGTCCGTCCATATCTGGAATATTGCTCCTGCAAAAGCAGCAACCCGAGAAAATCAGACTGTGTTCTGCTTGAAAAAGTTCAGCGGCGCCTCACGAGGATGCTGACCTCATCATAGCAAACGCCGAGTTGCCGTCCAAGGTGCGAACACCTTAACCTTTAGCTTCTTTGTCCAAGGTGCATTATCTTTAACCTGTGCTGCTTACATATGCTAATTCCTGAAATGTTGCACCGTACCATCACTTCTATTAAACTGAGGAGCGCATCTGAATCTAAACTACAAAACAAGGGCCATTCCACTACCCCGCTTAGGCTAAAGAAGATACTGCAATGTCGCTTTGTTTTAGTTCTATGCTTGAACATACGGAACAGGTTGCCTTTCAGACTAAGAAATATCCAAAACTTGCGGACATGCAGGAAGGAGCTACAAAGATTCTTGGTTGTTGGCAATATCCAACGCATTTACACTATCTGCTAGTTACACGACCACTTCTTCGGAACTGGTCCTAACGTAGCTTGAGGACGCCCATGACGTCTCTGCTTAGTTGCAGCTAGTCGCCATAGGCTCCATTTAAGTCTGCGGATACCCGGAGCTCGATAGGAGTCACTCCTCTACAACGTTAAATCTCGTGGATTTTTTGCATCACTGCTCAGCTGGTTTGTTGACCTGTTCTGTGCCACCGTAGGATCCACTAGTAACTGAACGCTTAATTCGAACTCTGTTGCTGGCCACTCATCTCTCTCCTAGCGCGCCGTTATCCGTCGTTCGTCTTACTCGCGTCAACTCTTCTTGGCAGCAGCTAGTCCTTGTTGGCTCCATGTAGCTTGGAAGGAGCCACTCTTTTACTCTCCAGCCTTCATTTTCCTCGAACGTCTGTCTCTCTAATCTTCGCTCGCTTGTTGATTTATTCATTGAAACTGTAGGTATCCAGTAGTGGTCAAACATCTTAATGATATGGCTACACCAGTCACTGGCCCATCCTTTTCTAGGTCCACTATCCGTGCTTAACAGCAGCTAGTCGCCATAGGCTCCATTCAACTCCTCGGATATCCGGAGCTCGCTAGGAGTCGCTCCTTTTATTCAACGTTTAGTATCTTGGATTGTTTGCATCACAGTTCAGCTGGTTTGTTGACTTATTATATGCCACCGTAGGTTCAAATAGCAACTAAAAGCCTAATCCGAATGCCACTGCCGGCCGCCGACCTCGCTTCTAGCGCACTTATCCGCCCTTCCCCTTACTCTCGTCAACCCACCTTGGCAGCAGCTAGTCGTCGTTGGCTTCATGCAATCTTGTGCATATCTGTAGCCTGGAAGAAGCCACTCCTTTACTCTGCAGCGTTCATTTTCTTCGAACGTCTGTCTCTCTAATCTTCACTCGCTTGTTGATTTATTCATTGAATCTGTAATTTTCTAGTAGTAATCAACCTGCTTTATAATATGGCTACACCGGCCTCTGATACAACCTTACTTCGAGCCATTATCTCTGCTTAGCTGCAGCTAGTCGCCATAGGCTCCATTCAGGTCTGCGGATATCCGGAGCTCGCTAGGAGCCGCTCCTGCCTTACAATGTTTATTCTTTTGATTGTTTGTGTTACAGCTCAGCTGGTTTGTTGACCAATGCTATGTAACCGTAGGATCCACTAGTAACTGAGCGTTTAATTCGAACTCTATTGTTGGCCACTCACCTCTCTCCTAGAGCGCCGTTATCCGTCGTTCGTCTTACTCACGTGAACGCTTCTTGGCATCAGCTAGTCATTCTTGGCCCCATGTAGCTCGGAAGGAGCAACTTCTTTATTCTCCTGCCTTTATCTTCCTGGAATGTTTGTCTCTCCAATGTTCGCTCGCTTGTTGAGTTATTCATTGAAACTGTAAATGAATAAATAAGTAAATAAAGTTTTTATTCTCGACAAGGCGAGGCACGCCTTTACAGGCATGATCATTAGGTATCCAATAATGGTCAAACGTCTTAATGATATGGCTACATCAGCCACTGATACATCCTTTGTTAGAGCTACTAGCTCTGCTTAGCGGCAGCTGGTCGCTGTACGCTCTATTCAACTCTGCGGATACCCAGAGCTCGCTAAGGTTCACTCCTTCCCTACAACGCTTATTCTCTTGGTATGTTTTGAACACAGCTCAGCTGGTTTGGTTACCTATCCTTTGACACTGTGGTTATATAGTTGTAACTGGAATGCTTAATCTAACAAGCACTTTGGCCAGTGAAACCTGGCCCATTAGCGCCATCTCTTGATAGGCTTACCTTCAATTCTCATTCTTCCGTTCATATCCATTTACTCCTAGCCCGCTTCTAGTATCCTTAGCTTCCTATCATATACCCATATACATGGAGCCTATGGCGACTAGCTGCAGCTAAGCAGAGATAATGGCTCGAAGTAAGGTTGTATCAGAGGCCGGTGTAGCCATATTATAAAGCAGGTTGATTACTACTAGAAAATTACAGATTCAATGAATAAATCAACAAGCGAGTGAAGATTAGAGAGACAGACGTTCGAAGAAAATGAACGCTGCAGAGTAAAGGAGTGGCTTCTTCCAGGCTACAGATATGCACAAGATTGCATGAAACCAACGACGACTAGCTGCTGCCAAGTTGGGTTGACGAGAGTAAGGGGAAGGGCGGATAAGTGCGCTAGAAGCGAGGTCGGCGGCCGGCCGTGGCCTTCGGATTAGGCTTTTAGTTGCTATTTGAACCTACGGTGGCATATAATAAGTCAACAAACCAGCTGAACTGTGATGCAAACAATCCAAGATACTAAACGTTGAATAAAAGGAGCGACTCCTAGCGAGCTCCGGATATCCGAGGAGTTGAATGGAGCCTATGGCGACTAGCTGCTGTTAAGCACGGATAGTGGACCTAGAAAAGGATGGGCCAGTGACTGGTGTAGCCATATCATTAAGATGTTTGACCACTACTGGATACCTACAGTTTCAATGAATAAATCAACAAGCGAGCGAAGATTAGAGAGACAGACGTTCGAGGAAAATGAAGGCAGGAGAGTACAAGTGTGGCTACTTCCAAGCTACATGGAGCCAACAAGGACTAGCTGCTGCCAAGAAGAGTTGACGGCAGTAAGACGAACGACGGATAACGGCGCGCTAGGAGAGAGATGAGTGGTCAGCAACAGAGTTCGAATTAAGCGTTCAGTTACTAGTGGATCCTACGGTGGAACAGAACAGGTCAACAAACCAGCTGAGCAGTGATGCAAAAAATCCACGAGATTTAACGTTGTAGAGGAGTGACTCCTATCGAGCTCCGGGTATCCGCAGACTTAAATGGAGCCTATGGCGACTAGCTGCAACTAAGCAGAGACGTCATGGGCGTCCTCAAGCTACGTTAGGACCAGTTCCGAAGAAGTGGTCGTGCAACTAGCAGATAGTGTAAATGCGTTGTATATTGCCAACAACCAAGAATCTTTGTAGCTCCTTCCTGCATGTCCGCAAGTTTTGGATATTTCTTAGTCTGAAAGGCAACCTGTTCCGTATGTTCAAGCATAGAACTAAAACAAAGCGACATTGCAGTATCTTCTTTAGCCTAAGCGGGGTAGTGGAATGGCCCTTGTTTTGTAGTTTAGATTCAGATGCGCTCCTCAGTTTAATAGAAGTGATGGTACGGTGCAACATTTCAGGAATTAGCATATGTAAGCAGCACAGGTTAAAGATAATGCACCTTGAACAAAGAAGCTAAAGGTTAAGGTGTTCGCACCTTGGACGGCAACTCGGCGTTTGCTATGATGAGGTCAGCATCCTCGTGAGGCGCCGCTGAACTTTTTCAAGCAGAACACAGTCTGATTTTCTTGGGTTGCTGCTTTTGCAGGAGCAATATTCCAGATATGGACGGACGTGGCTCTTATGAAGCTCTAGCCTTGAAGCTGCGATTTTTGTGTAACGGCGTATGTGAGAAGATAACCCCTTTACTCTTGGCACTTGATAACGAACCTGCTCTGCGAAGTTGATATGGAGTAGCAAAAGTCCAGATCTGTTCTCATAACATTTTGCTTGCTAGTGGCGTCGTTGATTGTTAGGGACCCAGCAGGTATAGAAACGTTGGGGGGGCGGGCCGTTACATTTTGAGCGTATACTGTCATCTGCTAGTGTGTACACTACGTTTCAAGTGCTTAAATGTCTTCACAGAAACTATTAACTGCGGATAATTTATTATCAGGGTGAAAGACGTATACAACATTTACTTCCTCAACGAAGATAAAGGAGCGACCGCGGGGCAACCTACTGCAGACGTAGTTGCTACAAATCAAAAGTAGGGTAGGATCAGGACCGCTCCCCTACACCACGCCACCGGGGACGGAGGTAGAGGTGGATACAGTTTGCCAATCTTAACAGACTACGTGCGTCCTATTAGATGGGAAATCAGCCAGTCCAATAGAGGACTGTCTACCCGTAAGCCATTGCCTAATGCAACAGAAGCAAGTGTGGTTTTCTATCAAATGCATTTTGCATATCGGTAAACAAGGAAAATGAAAGACTAGAGTCAATGGTCTTGGTGATTAAATTGAGAAAGTTCAGCTTACTGGTTGCAAGACCAGTATTTAGTAACCTGTTCTAGGATTCATTTATGTGCTCGCCTGCATAAAGTAACTCATGAGGAATTTTTACTCATCCGTCCTCACTTGCGTGACAATAGCGGTGTGTCTTAGATAATCCTCATCCCGTGGATTGTATATAAATATAGGCAAATCTTCACTGTATTTTTGTTTTCTGGTAACAGCCAGTCGTGACTACGTACCCACCTTCTGGTCACAGGTTGAATTCTAACGCCGTTGGTTGATACCTCACGAATTTCTTACCGGAACCCTGCTCTTCACTCTTACGTACATGAAAGTATTTTACCGATTAGATCATGCTTTCTACGCACAAAGAAACATTTTCAGCGTAATATCTGTCACATATTGTACACCATTTGTCTCATGTAAATGTCATAAAGTAGGATTTCTCCAATGCTTGGTACAATGACTCTCCTTTTTGGTTTTCTCTCGGACAGTTCCTTTCTTTCTCTTTTCTCTGAGGTCGTGAATATCTGAGAGATCCGGGATTGTACTGAGGAACTGCTTCAGCCTAGGATGGGTCAAAATGGCCAACAAGGACTTACCTGGACCGTGGCTTCAATTCCATACTACTATCTGCACCCAACAACTCAACCATCGATGTCTAGTGAGGGTAGCTGGACACAAATGCTTCGCTCCCCGGCAAGTATGTATAAGCAGAGAAGGTGAGACCCCATACTCTGGATATTTTACTAACCTACAAAATCATACTTGCTCCTCGACTGACCCCAACATCCACGTTAGAACCTGACTGTGCCATTTATCTGGTCAACAGAGAAGGCACTCGACCGCGAATAACTAAAGGAACCAATGCTTTATGATCAGCTTTGCCGGTTGACATGACCGATCACAGCAATCGGCGGCAGTGTACCAAGACTTGGTGGGTTTTCGTCTGGCAAGCCTTCTCCCTATAAAAGCCACAAAATTCCGTTAATCAACACTGTGACGTAACGGATGTGACTCGCTACTGAATAAAGGCACTGCCCACTGTTAACCGCTGGAATATCGACTAGTTATTTTTTGATTTTCTATTGACACGTACAACAGAGTTACCCTTTCTTCACAGACTGTCCCCACTGGAACTACTGTGCCATTTTTATTTACTCTACGCACACTTGAAACCGTTTTACTGGCACTCCATTGTTGACTTTGCTCCTCATGAGTGCTTCGAATGTTTCTGCAAATTGTACAACTTTGGCCACAGCCAATTACGTGCGTTGTAACGTAACCGTTGCGGCACATAATTGCTTGTAGAATTTGTTCATACCTGAGTTGGTACGGCTCGAGGAATTCAAGCATAAAATATTTATTTATTTATGTAGTACAGGACGTCTAAGCACCTTGAGCTCCCAGCTCATCCACATTCATTGTCGTTACCTCCTTAACACCTAAGAGAATTAGCGGTATCCGTCGCACTCATTTTCTAGGTTTAAAGAGCAGAAATGTAAATACAAAATGACTTTAGTCTTCAACCATCTCTACTTGAGCTGCTTGAGTTCTACGGGCAATTCCGCCATATGACTGCACTATGGGAAGAATAGGCGTTACCACAAAAGTATCCTGTAATGGATACTCGATAGGGTAACTCGCATGAATTGTCTCCATCCATCAGCCCATGTTTTCATCTATTCCATTACCGCAATAACAACACCTACGTGGTCTCAGTCGGCTCAAGCGCACGCACCTTAGAGGTGCTAAAATCAGAATCCTGAATGCCAAAGGTATTTCGCCAGTACTGTTTAGTTCCTGACGTGCTTCCGTTTCCTCACTGACATGTTGGTCCGCTGCAAGGACCAACCGGTAGCCAGGACCCTCCGTCTTCTCTGTTTCAATGGTTACCTTGTCAATGCTTAAAAGGTTCAACAAATAGTACAGCCTAGCCTACTGACTGAAAGGTTCGCAAATCGGTAGGTATCCCTCATATGGGAAATGACAGGGCAACGACCAAGCCATGCGAGTAAACAAACTTCAATCCTTACATATTATTTACACTTTAAATACTTGTCTTCAGCTTTAACTTCAGGCACTTTTCCACTACTAAGCTTTATGAGGTACGCCAAGTAAAGGCATCCTACCTGACCTAAGCTTAATATAAGATGTTGAACTCTATCGTTGCTGTCGATACAACTAAGGTTAGCATTTACACTGACCAAACTATCGTCTAAATACCCGCTTCAGCTGTATCTCTGTGCAACTTCGTAGGTGTCAGTTTCTAATTGGCCTTAAGTGATGCGTTTTCATTACACCTGAATACTACCTACTTTACTCCTCCGTTTCCAACGACAATCGGTATGCTGGCCGCAAAATAATATGTAGTTCTTCCTTCTTGTTACAAAGAGACCAGTTTAAACGTTATGTGCTTACGAAGCAGACATTTTGCTTTCCACCTATCCTCGCTTGGCTCCATATACTTAATTTGTCTGTTCTACAGGGGCTTAGCACTATTACCAACACTAGATAGGCGTCTTTGTGACCAGATCCTCTTATTCAACCGCTTTTTCTAGTAATACATTCGCATTTCTAATTTCCATTTCACTGACACGAATGCTAACCAGCGACGGAGAGGCCCCTGCCACACTGCCTGGTTAGACATCCAGGAAATTTTGGCTACCAGTTCACCGTATCTCGGTCGCTCGTGCGCCGTTTATCTTTTATCCGGCTCTAATACCTGTCGTGCATTATAGTAAATTGTATATTTCTCGACGGCGCGAAACACAAGCCAAATGGGTTGCGGGACCATTATATACAGCCTACGCAGGTGGCAGAGATAATGCTCCGACTTTTACAACAGTTCCAAGAGAATTTTGCTTGTTCGATTATTGATAAGTAGTAAAAATGTGGAACGTATAGCCTAGAAATAAATGTAGGCATGGTAAGCAGTTTAAATAAAGTACTACGACCATCCTTGTAACTGTCACCTGGGGACCTGCTTCCATAAGGGGTAGTCCCGCGATAGGTTTCATCCGTACTTCTACGTCTCATATGGCCGTGTACTGTTGTGGAATTATGGCAAATAAGCTGCCACTGCGTTGACCTGATATTTTTGCCGAGTTTGTAAGCAGTAAGCCATCATCATAACGATACCCTTTTACTAACTGCTCTTATATGTAATAGACTGGCAACGTTTATATTCCTTGTTTGAGTCAAGTACCAATTTTCTCTTCATCGGGTTTGCAGCACATTGCCTTGCGTGTATGTAATTATTTACCACGCAAGCTTCAATCCGTCAACTCAGGAGACCGGCTCAGTCGTAAACAAGCATGGAAAGAGGAGAAAATTATTTAAACTAGAATTAAAATTACAAGAAGTAAACCTTATAGGCTTCTCTAGAACGTACAGTTATCTGGAAATGGTCGGTGACCGTTTGCGCAAGCAATGGAAGAGGACGAATAAATAAATGATCGTTTTCGGCGACGCCTTCGAAGTATGCATAAAAGTGCAGGTCCTGAAGGATTTTCATGTGGTTCCATTCAATATATCCACGGCTGAACAGCGTGCTTTTCTTGCTATTTTGTTGGTATCTGACTGTAATCCATTACCTCGAAGACAAGTGTATTGGGATCGTTGCGAAGCCGTTCCTTGCTGGCGTCAGGTCAAACCGATAAAACCGACTACTCTCTTGAGTAATGCACTCGTTTTCACTCCACAATGGTGTGTGGATAGCTGTAAAATGTCTTTCATTCTCTGCACAAGTTTTTGACTGTTCAAAAGCCTGGACTCCCACTTGCCAATGCAAGTTCCAAGAGGAGGCCAGATGGTCAGATTGTTCAGTTAAAGCGGGAGGGTCGAATTCTGCCCACGCGATAAGCGCGCAAATTGAGTGAAGTATGCACCTCACTTTTGCATCCATGCTGGTGAAGTAACGCAATGGACTGCAACACCAAGCATCACTTTCTGAGCGAAGCTTGAGAACTATGTTGAAGCTAGTATGAACTAATGGTCTGAGATCATAAAGCCCAGAGACAAAGATGAGAGTGGTCAGAGTTGTCAGCCATTGCGCCTGCTTTCTTGACGACTCAATGATAACGGGCACCACAGATTTCAGGACCAGTTGTGCCCCAGCAGAATGGCCGAACAAATGTAGTCTCATATTCGGTGATCTGTTGGTCAATTCCTGGATGTGCTTGAAGCCGTGTTCATAAATTTGCCCAAACATTGAAAATATTCCCTGGCATAGCATGGAGCAATTGCCAAGAAGCTAAGTCATAGGACAACGCGATGACAACCGCACCAGCTTGTGTAACTGTAGTGGCCCAATGATTGGACTCAGGTAATTCCATTGCTTGCTAGAATGCATCGTGAATGTACACAATGACGTGATCCACATCAGCGCATCACGTTTCGGGCAGAAACCAGCCGAACACCTCCATACCTTCCCCATTTGTTTCTGTGCACCCGTAAGGAACACATAAGGCTGTTCCGGTGATATTTAGGGCAAGTAAGTGGCACACGTCGCTGATGTCGCAGACCACGGAACAATTTCACTCGCCCCTCAGCTGGCGACAATGACGTTTGACCTTGAATGGATTTCAAAAGGTGCGCAACCTCGTACGCATGATCCAGTGCGGTGACGCGTTCCGCATCTGGCATTTGGCCGACTAGTGGCTCACGCATGCACTACCATACACAGCAGAGAACCGCATAGGTAAATGCACAACCAACTCTCACTTGTTTTGTTGCTTACTATCCTACACTTGCCTTACCTTATCACTCTTTGCTTCGGGTGTTAGAATAGACCTTGCCAGAGAAGCACCATGGAAATAGCTGGTGCGACATTACAATATTAGTCAACATTGCCAACTAGAGGAAGATCGCTTTCACCTGTTGCAGAACATAAAATTGGAGAAAAATAGCTTGAAATTAACCAAAAGCTGCACGATAGTATGCATCAACACATGAGACATAATAATCCCTCATGTTCGAGTAAGCTCATCCCCCAGAAGTAGCGTTGGTAAAGCCCCACCAAAGCAAACCCAAATGAATTTCACACCTCGAAGCATTTTGCTACATTTTGCTACATTTTTCGATACTCATTGCTTTATTATTAGTGACCGGCTCATCTAGCTTACAGGTGTTGGAAACACTGTCATGCTTATAGGTAATTGGCTCTAATAGAGAACGCGATATTTATCTAACAGGTGTGCGCGATTTCAGGCCAAAACGTTTCAAATGATCCCAAAGATCTCCTGTACTATTCAACTTGACCTAGCTCAAGCAGCCTTGGCATAAACTATGCAACCACTTAGAGGCTTAAAAATACTGTACTCTAGATTCCTAGTGGTTTACGCGCCTCAGTATCCACTGAAACGTAAACCGTGACCTTCTAACCTAGGGTGAAGTATAAGTTGTTCGGAAGTTTCTTTCATATATAACATTTCCCATAAATAACATTCATAACTGGATTCATTGTGCTTCCGCGAAACATTATTGCTTATTTGCCTAAAGTTGCTTAGTATGCCTGAAACGTTCGCTTTTCGGCCATCTGCATTGCACTTAGTTGTTGTGGAGTATTACGGGCTAAATAGAGCATACGCCATAATTTCTATCTTTATAGACACGTGGACACTTGGAACATGTTACCCACTGCAAATCAGGTCACCGGTGACCAATACACACTTCACTAATGCTATAAGAAGATTCCTCGACGCAACCACAGTTTCGAAAATATTAAGCCTCAAAGAGCCGGAAGACGAGCTATGGGGGACAAGACCAAACAATCTCTAGCAAATAAGCCTACGTCCCCTTTTGTGTACTTTATCTCCAGCAGTCTCTCACGTCATTGTAACCTCGCAGCACAGCTGTTTCTAATAGCTTAACAAGCCCACGTCTGCTCTCCTTTGGCCTTGCTATCACCACCTAAACGACACTGCCTCAGGAGTTCCGTCCCTTTGATCCAACTATTTCACTTACGGTTGTTCCCAGAACATTGAGCTTTGACTTCTTCAGCATCATCATGGTCTTTTCCATACCCTATATGGATCCGTCCTACTACCTCTCCTTGACCTCAGCTTACTCAGTAGTATTCACCTCTGTCTACAGGACCTATGTTTCTCTTATTCCACCAGTACGAGCCTCTGACAACTAGACATCCTCCTGTCTCATCCATTCCTTGGCTTAACCTTACTTTACTGTTTATTGTATGCGGCCCCTCCACTGGTCAATATCGAAACTCTTCGATGGTGTTCTAAGTAACCTTAGCTCCGAGGCAACCTCACAGTCCTCGCTAGACGCACTTTACTACTGTGCCTCTCCTGCTTAATTCTTTTGGAGCAGGCTGGCAGCTGAGGCCTCAAATGCTCATAGGTCCCCAACCAATGCCTCTTCATTTGCGCATCGGCTGCCTTTGACCACGGTGCTCATTTGTATAAGCAATAGCCTCGTTGGCCCTACGTTCTTAGTATTGGCTACTTCTAGCTTCCGTCGAGTGATATCTGTCGCTTCATAGCTACGTCTATGTATCTCTAGTATGATTACTAGGACTTGAGGAGCCACCTAGCCTGCGGCCTATTCCCATTTCATCTCTGCAACCTTCCATTTAGATTTTGACGCCACAGCGCTCATAAGCATCCGAATTGGCAACATATTCATTCCTTCATCTTACGTCTGAAGTCTCTCAGACGTTATGTTCTTATAAATATCTAGTCTCGAATTCCGAACTTTGATGCCTGTCGATCTCTAGCTGTGTCTTTTTAGTAGGCCTGCCAGAACTCAAATAACCACCTAGCATGTGGCCCACTTCCATTTCATCTTGACAGACTTTCATTATGACAAGGATGGCGCATACCTCACAACCATCTGACTTGCAAACATTTTCATCCCTTCATCCCATGTCTGATGATATGTCGGCCTTACGTCCTTAGCGACCTTACCTTTCGGATTCTGCTCGTCATCATCTGCCGCCGCTTATCTCCATCTGTTTCTCTCTAATATGTCTGCTAAGCTTTAGATAGCCTCCTAGCTCGTGGCTAACCCCCATTACACAATACATGCCTCCATTTGAATTGTGATGCGGCGTCGCTCGCAACCATCCGACTTACCCACCTTCTCCTGCCTCCGCCATATGCTTAGGGCCCCTGCGGTCTTGCATTCTAAGTATCATTTACTTCCGGATTCTGATCATTGCTGCTTGCTGTTCGCTAAATGCACCCTAACACTCAAATATATCTGCTCAGTCTGGCGAGCCATCAAGCCTGTGACCCATTCCCATTTCCTCTTAACAGGCTTCCAGTTGAATTGCAACGCCGTATAACTCACAACTATCCCACCAACTGACGTTTCGATACCTCCCACATTATGCTTGAGGTATCTTTGACCTTACATGCTTATTATTATCTACTATCGCGTTCTAAATACCATTAGCTGCTGCTACAATACTCTAGCTGTTCCACGCTATTAAGACTGCTAAGTGTCGAAGAACTACCGAGCCTGTGACTCATTCTTATTTCTTCTTTTCAGGCCTCCCTTTGGATTGTGATGCCGCATCGCCCACAAGTATTGAAAGTTCTAACAGCTTCCATACTTCATAGGCTTGAGGGCACTGCGGCCTTACATTCTTATTAGTCTCAACTCTCGGATTCCACATGTCGACGCCTGTCGCCTCCTAGCTCAGTCTAGTTAACCCCAGTACGACCGATATGCCTCAAAGAACCACCTAGCCAGTGACCCACTCAAGTTTCATTTTAACAGACTCTCCTCTGCATTTTGATGTCGCATAACTCACAAACATCCGACTTGCCGACCTTTTCATTTTTCCCCTCATGCATGCTGATTCCTCGACCTTACGCTCTTATCATTGTCTCCCGGATCGCGAATGTCTTTGTCCACTACCTTTCATCGTTATCTGGTTATCACTAAGAGCACTGCTGCACCCCGAATAGTCACATAGACTATGGCTCATCCGTCTTTCACCATTACAGGATATTATTTCACTGTAGAAAGCCACCTTGGAGTTGCACACTTAGTAGCTTTTGGCGCCACTTCCCAGCTTAATCAGCTACCCCTAGTTCCTTTCAGTGCTTGCTCTGCAACCATTTTCTCGCTTCACAGTTAATCCGGCACCCACCTTCCTCTTCTCTGCCGTCTATTTTACTTGCATTGTTTACTGCAGAAATCACCCTTGAAGTGGAACACGTAGAACTTTTGGCGATGCATCCATTCATCCTGATACCCTTCGTCAGCTGCAGAGCTGGCTATACAAGCTGTAGTAGGCCATCGCATACCTTCTCGCTCCTGTCCTTAACCTTAAACGGCTATCAGCACATTCCTTTTATTAGGATAGCTAGCAAATTCTGCACTACAATTAACCCGGCACGCACCATTACTCTTCTCCACCGTCTGTTTGACAGGACTATGTTACTGAAGAGGTCCAACTTGGAGGGGAACAAGTAGTATATTTTGGCTCTACTGCCCATTTCATCCTTCTACCTCTGGTCCTAATTAGCGTCGCGACTACAACTGCTTTTTCACCACAGCTATAGCATGCAATCGCTGCCATTGTTGTTCCAGTTCTTAGCTTTGATAGCCTATTAGTCAATGCCACATCTTAAGATAACTTTTGGCTCCTTCTTCATAATAAATCTGGCTTCCATTATCAATCTTCTATGCTGTCTGTTGACATATACTTTACACTGCAAAGGCCCAATTTGGAGTGGAACACTAAGTATCGTTTTGCGCTGCAGCCCTAATCAACCCGCTAGTCCACGTCTATTTCAGCGCTGGCATTGCCACAGTATCCTCACTACAGCTGTAGGATGGACTCCTGTCTCTTCTCCCCAGTATTCAGAATTGAACTGCTATTTGTCCCTGCAATATATTACGATAGTAAGCTGCTCCTGCCTCACAGCTAATTCGTCTCTGGTACCCAATGTTCTCCCCTGCCTGTATGACTCGTATTATTTTACCGCTGTAGCCTACCTTGAAATGGAGCACTTAGTATCTGTTGGCAATACAACCCATAGCAATCTGCTGCTCCACGTTTGGTGCAGAGCTGGCACTTAAACCACTTTCTAGATACAGCTTTAGTATGTAGTTGTCACTACTCACTCCCGTTTTCCGCATTGAATGCCTATTAGTATGGGCCTCATCATAAGATAACAACCGACTCCTGCTTCACAATTAACCCAGCAAGCAACCTTACTCTTATCTGCCGTCTATTGTACCTGAATATTTCATACTAGAAGTCCACCTTAGAGTGGAACAGTATTATTTGACGTTGGTGCACAGCTTAATCCGGCAACAATACTCATTTTCAGAGATGCTTTTCAACCATTTACCTGTAGAAATAATCGCTTCCATTCTCTCTACTCTTCTTAACATTGAACGGCCAGTAGTCAGTGCCTTACATTAGGATATTTAGCAGCTCCTGCTTGATAGTCAATACGTCCCCTCCACTACTTTCACTGCCATCTACTTGAACTTTACGTTCCATTTTAGCCGTCCACCTTAGAATGGAACATTTAGTACATATTGGCGCCGAAGCCCATCTTATCCGGCTACTTTTAATTCCGTATAATAAGGCGTCTGCAACTGCTTTTTCACTACAGCGGTAGTGCGCAATCGCTTCCATTCTCGCCCCAGTTCTTAATTTTGATGGCGTATTAGTCCATGCCTCCTCTTACAATAGCCTCTGGCTCCTGGTTAACAATAAATTCAGGCTCCACTATCCCTCTTCACTATCGGGTTAGACTTGTATTTTTCACTATTGTAGCCCACCTAGAATGGGACACGTAGTATCTTTTTGTCAAGCAACCTGAACATTTTGTTACCCCAAGTCCCTTTCAAAGTTGCTGTGAAGCCGTTTCCGCACTACAGCTATACCATGTAGTCCCGTCTCCTCTCACTCCAGTTTTCAACTTTGAATGACTTTCAGTATATTCCACTACTTCAGATAGCAATCGCCTCCTGCTTCTCAAGTAACCCGGCATGCACCCCTACCCTTCCCTACCTGTTAGTTGACATTTGCTTAACTTTAGAAGTCCATCGATGTGTAACACATAGTAACATTTGACGCAACTGTCCAACTTATTCCGCTTCCCCAGGCCCGGTTCAGAGCTCGCTCTGCAACGGTTGTCTCGGCATAGCTGTAGTATGCAGTCCCGTCCATTATCGCACATGGATTCAACTCTGAATGCCTATTAGTACGTGCCATATTACTAGATTGCGCGCGGCTCCTGCTTCGCACTAATCCGGCATGCATATTTATTCTCTGCCGACTTATTAGAGTTTTATGTTTCACTGTAGAAACAAACCTTGGATTGAAGCATTTGGCACCTTATAGCGGAGCTGTCTTTATGACTGCTTCACCCACGGTCACTTCCAGAGCTGGATCTACAACCGCCTTCTCGCTACAGCTGTGGCAAGTATTGCTGTCTGTTTTCACTCTTGTTTTCAACCCTTTATGCCTATTGGTCCACGCCTGAGCCTAGAAGACGTGCCTCACCTGCTTAGTAAATAATCAGGGTGCCAGCAACTCGATACCTAGCCGTCTATTTGATTTGTACTTTCCACCGTGGAGGTACACTTTAGAGTTGAACACCTAGTGTCATTTGGCGCTGCTGCACACACTATGCTGATATTACTGGTCCCCTTTAGAGCTGGCTCTGCTACCGTTTTCTCACCACAGCCCTAGTACTTAAACCCTTCGCTTCTTGCTCATGTTTAAGGTTTATTGCTTATTAGTCCGTGAGTCGTCATACGACAGCGGGCAGTTTCTTTCTCACAAATAATTCGACTCCCAGTAGCGTTCTTTCCCGCCGTCTAGTTGACTTGAATGCTGTACTGTAGAATTCCCTATCTTTTTCTACTTTTCTAGGTCCTTTACAGAGCTGATTTAGAAACCGTATTCGCTCTGCAGCAGTAGTATATAGTAACTCCTATATTGTCACAAGGTAATTGACACCTCGTCGCACACCAGCATCCAGCTATTTCTTTAGCATCCGGTTATTGAACATGTTACGTTTTTATTTTTATTGGTCTCTAACCCAGCGTAGCAACACCACTGGCTCTCATACACGTTCTAACGGTAAGCTCTAATACTGTCCACCAATCGCTCAAGTTACATCTTAGTCGCATATTTCACTACTTACTAGGTTCTTCTGATTCCCGCAACTCATTTACCGCTTAATAACGCCTGATACTCCCGGTTGCCACACAGGACAACGGTTACGTACGCCAGGCCGATACGGACAGAATTTGTCTCTTATATTCGACAACCATCGGGTCTCGTACTTGCATGCAAATCAACGGCCCTGCTGCATAATATATTCGGCCATTCCACTGCTTTTACCGGCAGCACGTTACCAACAGTTTTGTATTTATACATTTACGTAGTCTGTTCAATTTCCTTGACAGTTTACACGATCCGTTTTCTTTCCTCCCTTGTTCTAAAGAAGAACTGTATCTGCACAGAACACATTTGAGGACTTACCTGCGAAGCTCACCTGGCCACGGAACCAAACAGACTAATGAACACCTCCGCGCTTGGCAATCCTTACACACTAAACGAATTCGGAAAACCCATCAAATCAATACAAGTCACACGAGTCGTCCGACTACAACAGCTCCAACCACATGCGCTGGACTCCGAAGGAGACAACTATACAACCATAGGAAACCTTTTACTGAGTACTACGCGATAACAGAATTTTTGGAGTGCAATACTGAGCCACCTTTTTAGAAATAATGTGGAAAACTGTGTTTGGATAAACACGTGAAACAAAATTTGACCATTGTCAAATTTCCTTGGACTCAAGGTAGCTTGGATCGATTAAATTGGTGTTGGCCGAAACGTCACCCTGACGCTTACTGGTAATTTTGCGGTTGTATCCTTTTTAATCCCATTTTACACCCTCTGTCGCCCTTTTATTGCTGTCGTTCTGCGGTTGTATATGTGTTTTTGATTTCTGCTGTTTTCCACCCAAATATAATTGGCTAGATTACAACCAAGGCCGACGAACCATTGCGTCCTCGGTTGATGACTCAAGTACACCATGCAGCAATTCTGCCTTTTCAAGGTCAGTTACGGATTCTTCTGGTGGTATGCAGTGTGAAGTTTGCTCCCGCTGGTAGGACAAAAGCTTTACCGGCCTCCGAGCGAATCAGTACAACATGCTAGCATCCAATGAAAACCCCCGGTCTAGATGTGTTGATTGCTGCCCTCAGGAAGCTAAGCTGTCGGCTTTCACTTGTGCTGCATTCAAATCACTGGCATCCAGATTCACAGTTATTGAGAAGGCGTTAGCCTGGTTTTCCTCACTTGCCTCACTCAACTCTAAAGTGGACGATTATAAAATTCCTGAATAGTGCGGATGTGGACGCTGTAACGGAATATCCTTCTGCTGCTTGTTCATCCGTTGATAAGCTGTACAGCCTACCGGACGCTCCAGTTCACATGCAGATAACTGACAGATGCCTCAGGCGTCGTTGTTGACCCGCTCCAGATAAAATGCAAGTCACGGGCTCTTGGGTCATAAACGAATAAGCGTAAGCGAACAAGGAAATCGCGCAATCACCGCCCCAAACCGGGTGAAAAAATGCTCAAGAAACAAGCGCTTGAGCTAGAAACACTACCTGGTTTTCCAGTTCGCTCAATGAGACTTGAGGTGCCGTCGCCTTCGGTCCCACCACATTCTGTCAAACAACCATGTAGAGTGGATGGTAGAGCGTGTGGACTAAGTGCACCTCGTCGGGGGATTCTTACATAGATAGCAGTGTGATTTTCAGAAAGGTCACTGAATTCATTGCCGCTCTTCCCACTGAGCGCATGCTTGATGATCTTTGGTAGCCTAAAGTTTCCGTGACCAGGCTTTTACCACCAGGTTTCCCTGGCGTTACACTCAGGTTGCTTATCAGGATGGAGAACGTTCAGGTTTATCAACCAAATCCTCTACCTCGTCTGCTCAGTTTGGTCCTCTTCACCCCAGAAGAGCTCAGTGCCTTACTGCGATTTACCTTCAAGCTCAAAGGAAGCATCGTTAGTGTGCAACCGGACCGTCCGTTAGCGGATAGGTTAAAGTTAAAGGAGGCCGTCAGTTTCCTAAAAGCCCGAAGTGCAGCTGGCGATCAAGGGCTTTGACTGGTGGATTTTCATGTGGTCAGCCGGCGGTCCTTTCCTGTCTCGCCAGAACCAATTCTACTTGCGCACGACCCAGGGCTGTTCGTGCCGAATTCCTCCAAATAGTACTTGGTAATGTGCGTAGCCTGTGGAGCAAGATTGCGAGGTGGTTCTGCTTGTAGACAACGCTCGTCTAGATATACTTGCTTTTACAGAAACGTGCTGTATAAAGACGCCAACGATGGCGAAGTATATATGCTTGGCTACGCACTGTTCTGCGCTGACTGCTCCATTGGCCGTCAAGGGATGGTGTAGCACTGCATGTGCGTTATCACATCGACGTACTGAGGACCAGCGTTTTTAGGTTCTGCACAAAGCTGTTGAGGCTTTCACAGTCTTTATTTGCGCTTCCTCAGTTCAAGTTAGGTTCGTGTTAGTGTATAGAAGCCCTATGAGCACCTGCAGTGGGAGCATTGAGTTTATACGCACTCACTCTGCGAACAAGTGTCTGGTGCTGGGAGACTTCAACCTCCCAGAGGTTTGTTGGGATGGTCTAGCTTGCAGTTTGGCGTTGGGATCGTTCGGTACAGGACTGCTGGACTTAAAGCTGCAGGTACCACCACAATAGTTCTTGGACCACACTACTAGGAACATAAGAAATTAGCAGCCGTCTATTTTAGATCTTGTTTTCGCTGTCACTTGACTTTGGAAATATCATAAATAAATAAATAAATAAATATTTTATTCTCGACAAAGCAAGGCACGCCTTTTGGGCATGATCAGCGTATTGCATTATCGTACAGGATAGCGGAATAAGCAGCACCAACAGTGGGCGTAGTACAGTTGGAGACAGTAGTGTGGGCCCATAGAGCCCAAGTGTTGTATGTAGTCTATGTACACAGAATGCAAGAGGTAAAGATAGTAATCAGATCACTTATATGGTATGTTGATGAGGAACTAGTCCGATGAGGTCCTGTAAGCAATGTAAGTCAGTGAGTGAAGTATGAGGAAACGGGTGAAAAATACTTAAGAATAGTGGTATGTCACTAATCAGATATGTAGGCGTGTTCGTGCGAGAGCCGATATATACACAGAACTTGTAAATGTGGTGTCGGTCAACTTGCCAATGTGTTAAGGGCGGTGACTTTATTGAGTAACGAGTCACATCCGCCACGTCGCAGTGTTGTTAAACAGACATTTGTGGCTTTTTGTAGGGAAAACGCTTGCCAGACGAACACCCACCACGTCCTGGAACACTGCCGGCTGTTGAAATAACATTGGCAAGATTGTATCTGACCGATTACCCACGCAGATATTCGCAGTCACGTAACGCCAATTTGTTTCCTATGACTGTGTAGTTGCCTTCGGAGTCCAGTACAAGTGGTTGGAGCTGCTGAAGTCGGACGACTCAGGTGACTTGTATTGAATTGATCAGTTTCCTAGGTACTTTAGTGTATCACGATTATGAAGCGCGGGTATTTTCTTTGTTCTTTATTGAATCCGTGCCCATGGGAGCGTCGCTGGTATGTCTTCAGCGGTGTTCGGTGCAGGTAATGTTATCCTGTAGAACAAGGGTGAAAAGAAAAACGGACCGAGCAAACTGCCAACAAAATTGAACAGGACTATGTTATTGTATAAATATAAAATTTATGGTAAAGTTGTGCTGGTTGAAATCAATGGAGTGACCGATGAGCTGAGGCTAGTGGTACCTATACCGCCAATGAATAGTTGCGATATGAACAAAGAGAGACGCCAAACAAGAGAGGAAGACGTTAATGTGAGCTGAGATACATGATAGTGGAGCCGAGAACCAAACTCAATCAAAGACCGGAAATTCGGATTTCGGTAGGCGTTACCAAGCACAGAGATAATGATTCAGACAAAGAAGAGTATCATAAGGTTGTAACTTATACCAATAAGAACTTGAGTCGATGGCAGCCGATGCTCAAAATAAGAGAGGCCTCGGCTTGATACCTATAGGTATTTGGAGCCTCAGAGGACTGACTTGGCCAAAATGTTTTGGATTGAGATGCACAGAAGGAGAGGTAAACAAAAGAGAATTGGGATGTTGCGCTGACGCTAATGATAACTATACCGCCATTGAACTGTTGCGATAAAGACCAATAGAGAGGCAAAACAAGAGAGGGGGACGTAATTGTGTGCTGAGAAGCATGAGAATGGAGCCGAGAGGCAAACCTCAACCAGGGACCTGAGATTGCAATTTCCGTAGAACGACCAACCATGCAGATAATGTATCAAACGGAGGCGAGCACACAAGGCAGATAATTATACCAATGAGAAACTTGATCGGTAAGAGCCGATCCTCAAAAGAGGAGAGGCCTTATTTTGATGCCTATGGGCATTTAGGGACTGAGAGGCCGGACTAGTCGAAGAGGTTTAAAACTGAGTACAACAGTAGCAAAGAGAATCAAAGGAAGCCTAGGAAGTTGCGCTGACGCTAGTGATACCTATACCGCCATTGAACCGATGCGATATGGACCAAAAGAGAGGCCAAACAAGAGAGGGGAACGTAATTATGAGCTGAGATTCCTGATGGTGGAGCCGAGAGGCAAAAGTCAATCAGAGATCTGAAATTACAACTTTGCAGGGGACCAAGCATACAGGTAATGAGCCAGACGGTGGCCAGTATCATGAGGCTGTTTCTTATGCCAATGAAAACTTTAATCGATGTTCAAAGGAAGAGAGGCCTTTGTTTGAGATCTATAGGCCTTCGGAGCCGGAGGCCGGTGCGGTCCAGGAGGTTTAAGAGTGCGGGGCGCAGTAGGAAAGTTGATCAAATGTGGCCTAGTATGTTGTGCTGACGCTATGGGAACCTAAACCACCATTGAACCGATGCGATATGGACCAGATG
>OX104064.1:193823256-193923332 GCA_944474145.2 Dicrocoelium dendriticum | reverse complement strand
AGCAACTAATGGAAGTGATCGCCAAGAAAATTTGGCAATGATGCGGGTGCCACCAAAAACCAGTGCAAGGTCGGAGAGGATAATGCCACACGCACGAGGATAAACTAGTGCGACGCAATATAAGTAAGCTGTAAAATAGTGGTGGAAATAGAACCGAGCCAAGTAACAAGGAAGGCCAGGTTGCGGATAAAAAAGCCCATAAGGATAAATGAAATAAAACCCACCAGCGATCTCGACGTAAGTGGAAGCGAGCAAAGCCGCTGCCAGCCCATGATCGAGGAGTCGCGAAGAGTCTGACCACTGCACTCGTCAGCCCAACTGCTCCGTGATTTCAAGGTATATTCGTCTCCATTTTTTGAAGATGGGACAGTTAACCGCTTTCTTCCATTCAGAAGGTAATGTGCATATATCAAGCGATTTCTAAAACACTATAGCCAGCCAACCACCGAATTCCGTAGCCAATTAAGATAACAGCATCGGATGAAATAACTCAGGCCCGGAGGCCTTAAAAGAGTCTAACACTTGTACCAACCCACGCACTACCGTCTCCAACATAAAAAGTTTAGCTAGGTACGAGCCTACTGGGATCCTACAAACCAGCTCAAGGCCTGTCAACAAGATTTCCCTTCCAACCAACGCTGCATATTTCCTAATAAGTACCTAGATGTTTTCCTAGTCCGCAAGAGCAAGTGTACTGTACTCAAGCATCAACATTGAAACTAGCGTGTTCGCATGCTAATACTTCGATCTTACATCATTGGCATTATCACCTTGCGGAGGTAGGACGTCGTTGTTCGCTGCCTTTCATCCCTATCTGTTTAGTATAGCCGATACGCCCCGAAGAGCCATACAGATTTCGGCTCTTTCCCATTGCATATTTTCAAGCTAATATTTTCATAGTCGCGCTGCACCGCCCACAGCCATCCGTATAACCAAGCTTCTCATTTTTCATCTTATGCTTGAAGCTTCTGTGGTCAACGTTTACCTTCCTACCTCTGCATGGTGCTGCCTGTCGACGCTAAGCTATCTCATTATCTCTAGTAGGATTGATTTCTCTGCAAGAACCGCCTAGCACACGCCTCACTTCCACTTCATTTTAACAGGTTTCGTTTAGAACTGTGATGAAGCATCGCACACAGATATTCGATTTGCGGACTTGTTTATTCCTTTACCTCATGCCTTATGATACTATGGCCTTAGATGCTTAGCAGTAGCTCCTTCCTGAGTCTGAATGTTGTTGTCCGCTGCTTCCAATCCTCACAAGCTTCCCTTTGGTTTGCCTGCCACCTAGCTCCTGGCTGACTCTCATTTCAAATTTGCATTCTCCCAATTTGATTTTAATGCTGCATCGCTCACAAACATCCGACTTGCCCTCATTTTCATTTCTGTGCCTCATGCTCGAGGTTCCTACAGCATTACCTATATAATTTAATCTAAATTTCTAATGCCGTAGGCAGAAGCATGCTGCGCCTTAGCTACATATATTTCACTCTAGCATTTAGCTTCAGCTATGGGGGCCAACCAACCAGTGGCCCATCACAATTGCACCTTAAAAGACCTATTTGAATTGTGGCGCAGTATTGTTCACGACCATCCGACTTATCGACATTTTGACCACTGCACATTATGCCTGGGTTCGCTTTGTTCATACCTTCTTATCATTATCTTCCGGGCTATGAATGTTGCTATTCGTGGTTTATAATTCCTATCCTTTTATCTCTAGTATGACTGATTTGCCTCGAGTAGCCACTCACACGTTTGCTCATTCCTACTTCCTCTTTACAGGAAACCGGCTTTGCTCACAAATTGGTGTTAGCTCTCCTCCTCTGGTCCACCAGAAAGACACCTACAAAGCGCAGTGCAGCGAAGTAGCCATGTGCTTCTGCCGTTTACCTTCTATGAACTTGCTTTCGCGGCTTATTATCTTAATCATAACTGGGCTCTGATATTGCTACTGGCTGTAGATCATTTATACTTGCACACCTGCGTCCACCGCTTCTGAAGTTAGGCATGAATCTGTGCACAGCATGCCAATGGATTTTTACAACTTAACTCACCTCATCTACTCTCATCCACCAACCTTGTTTGACCTAATAACTTCGTGCGATGCAGGGCCCTATCAACGCAAATACTGATGTTTACTGACTTTTATAGCTTTTATAGGTGAATGAAGCGCTTTCTGATCGAGTTTTCATGGCCAGTAAGTTCCCGCAGGGTACTGTACTCGTCCCCGAATTCGTCAATATGTTTATCAGCGACCTGCCATCTAAACTGCAGACCAACTGGTTACTCTACGCGGATGATCTGAGACTGTGGATTGAAGTGGCCAGTCTGGAAGACGCAGACAGATTTCAAACGACACTCGACTTGCTCCACGATTGGTAAATAATGTAGCCGCTGCCCATTAGCCGTGGCAAATGCGCTGTCCTTCCAACCGGTGATCCTAAGCCGTTTGCGGCTTAACATATAAATAAATAAATAAATAGTATATTCTCGGTAAAACGAGACACACCTGTATAGGTGTGATCAAATATGCATACAAGCATAGCTTCTGTGGAATGTTAAACATTTCGTTTTAATGAAAGTTATAAAAGAAAAGATGTTGTCCGTATGAGTGAGCATACTGTCAGGTAATAGTCAGACCCAGGGACATTATGGCGCTGTGGCGCGCAAAAATCCGTCAAAACACGAGTTGGGGGTAATTTCGCCAGGTAGTGATTCGTGAGCACAGGAGCCTGAACAAGGTTTCGTTGCAACCAATAACCACTACGAGATAGAGATGATCTGTACTCCAACGAAGCACTCTTCATAGCAGAATTAGTTGCACAGGTTCGATGTAGAAGGCTGAGGACTGCATCATTGTGCAATGCTTAGCTGTGACTTTATTTTGTGGCGAGTCACATCCGCCACGTTGCAGTGTTATTAAGCAGACATTTGTGGCTTTTTATATGGAGAACGCTTGCCAGGCGAAAACCCACCACGTCCTGAAACACTGCCCTAGCTTTCGTTGAACAGTAGTGCAAGTCGCTTATGCATCGTATAGACCGATTTTGCATTCTATTATTCGCAGTCGGTTGACAGCCAAAATTCTTCGTTGGTTGACCGAATGGCTTAGTACTGAAACGGCAGCAGTCGTTGAAGCCGGTCAATGATGAAAGATTCGAAGAGTCGAATGATAATGATGCAGGTGAGTAAACACATTGTTAATAGAGGCCGGCTCTTCTATTATATTCTTGCTCGGCTCGCAAACCATGTCCAGCTATCCACGCAGGACTTGTCATGGGGTCGGTGAGTGAAGTTGTTTCTTGTGGCTGAATATGTCCTTAATAGGTAAAGCGCCCTTCTCCGCAAATTGGATTTGGGATTCCTGCAAATGTAAGTAAGTGTAACTGTTTCCATAGCCAAGTGAAAATTCCATGGAGGACCATCGGAATAGCCACGTATACGTGCGCAACGCTGTCCGTGAAATGACACCAGCCTAGCTCCAGGTGACTGGCGAATAGGAATGTTTGAGGCAGTGAAGGTAATCACGCCAGAGTTGTTTGTCTTCGGTTGCGGACCCGGGGATCCGTGTACATATAGTATTCCAGGTGAGTAAATTGTTCGCTGAGTACGAGACAAGCTAAACCCATTTGTTTAGACCCTGTAAAGGTAGCGCCTCCGGAATGGCGGAATGAGCTCCATTTGGACCAATGTGTGGGTTTTTCATTTCCCGGAGAAAGGACCAAGCGTTTTGAGGATGGGTCAGCCAGTCCCAGTGGATAAACCTTGTTTTGGCGGATGTACCTGTGTGAATCTCGAAAAAAAGGGCAACGGACAAGAGGTGGCCAAACAGAGACAGCAATAAATCAAGAAGCTCCGACACAGACTGGTGGCGCTCACCGGTGCTTATGATACATTCAAACTTATGTAATTTTGTTTAGTATACATACTTTGCAAGCGCGTTCTATACATTACGTCGCTGGTGTGACTCAGACTACAGCTACTACGTGGGGGAAGATGGTTCTGCACGCGGAGGGTCAAAAGACCGATATAACAAAGCGTTTTAACAAAAGTTAAGCGAATGATGCGATGGTTTTAGAGAAACAGGTAAACCGATGATGATGGCAGAAGCCAGAATGCGAGAGGCATCTTATGTGAAACTGAGGACAACTAGGTTGAGACCGAATGTGGGAGCAAGATTGGTAGAGCAACATTCCAAGAGGAAAAGGAATTTCAAGGAATCGGCTGGGAGCGAATGAATGCTGACGGCAATACGAGGAGTAGTTTGTAAGAGTAATTACACTAAAGCGTTCATGATTCTACAGTCCAGAAGCCGTCAGAATCTAGGAAAATGTTCACAGGGGGCCAAAACTGCCGTGCATATCGTGGGGTTATTGCGCAGCAATGTCAACAAGAAGAGGAATAACGGGGTGATTGTGTCTCCTGACCTCAAATCAACCGAGAACACCAGGAAGGAGGTCGCGTCCGCCTACATAATACTTCACCCTAAACGGCGAGCCTTCTCCTGCCAGACTCCAACACACTTCAGATTCCTGTTTGCTTCGCATGTGTGCCCAACTCTTGCGTACGGCTTGCTTGCTGCGTAACCACGCACCAAGTCCGAACATGACATGATCGAGAAGGCTCAACGGCGTTGATCCATATCCGTACCAGATCTGCGGGACCTATCATACCCCTACGGCTTTAACGATTGAATCGGTTTCCTTTGGATCACCATCGTCGATGCGGAGGTTTGATGTTCACCCTGCGTATTCTACTAGGTGAGCTTGGGCTTTAGGCGCAATCGTGCTTTCGTCACAACACAAAGCGTGCAACCCGAGGCCACCGGTGGAAACGTTTCACATTACAGCGGCCCCGTGTGCGGTCCGATCAGGCCCTATCCATATGGGTAGTGCATGACAGGAACAGCTTGCCAGAGGCTGTCGTTGATGCGGAGTCAGAGGAAGGTTTCAAACGACAGTTGGATTCCCACTGTCTGAGTGCGCAGGGATATTGCTACCTCATACAACCACAGCGGTCTTCTGCGAAACCTTATTCCGCAATGATCCCAGCGACCTACGCAACGATCGGAGAGGGACGAAGCTGACAACGGAACTTCCATACGCTCTATACAAACCAACGAACCAATGTACACAAACTGTAGCCGGCATCCGTCACGGACAACACTTTAATCGCTTATTGTTAAACGGTCGCTCCGCTCGAGGACCCTTGTCGTGTTTATTCGCACGATGGAAAGCTTGTCAATAGGGAGATAGAAATACCTGGTCCGAAGCTCTGAGCACTGTAGCAGTTGTGTGTATCATGAGATTTGCCATCGAAGGCAAGCAGATATGAGCTGTTATCATCAAGTAACGTTGGGATTACATTGCAACCATCCACTTGGTCTATAAGATTGCAGTGTATAGACAAGGCAAGGGAATCGGGTCCCGTTATGTTAGATAGCTTCATGCCTTAAGCGCCGTACCAACGCGCTGCTAACAGAGCGGAGCAGTAACTTTTCGCCTCATGAGTGTGCTGCGCAATACTAAACCTGATATATTCCCCCTTTATACAAGGTAGGGGTTCGGCAGCACTTAGGGTGCTACGTTTATTCTTGGGCACGTTGTCTCCTAAGGGTTGTAACTTGCTTAAAGTAGGTACAAGGACGGCATCGGAATGCTTGCAGGCTAGCGTGAAAACTTGTAGGTTGACCGCCTGGGTTGTTTGGGGTTGTTCTCACCGGAACGACGCAGACTGAGGGAAGAGCTGATGAAATCGTTTGAGATTATGAAGGGCCTCGGTGGAATTGCGTCCACCTATCGCTTTGTACTAGCTACGTCGGAGCACCTAGGGATCCCATCTGAAGCTCATGAAACAAAGGTCCAGACTGGATATCCCAACGCAATTTTTCACTAACCGCGTAGTGCGTAGTTGGAAATTACTCCCCCTTCACTAATGGAAGTTAACACGATAGACTTCTTTGAATGAGGCCTAGACAGGTTTACGGAATTGCGCTGTGAGTAGTGGATTCCAAATAATACCATTTGATCATGCCTTTAGAGGTGTGTCTCGTTTTACACAGAATATACCGTTTATTTATTTAAATATCCCCTGCTTGACTGAAAGTCCGGAGCAGATTCATGAAGTGATGAGAGATTGCTCTTTCTTTGTTGCCGAATTGAAGCAGCTTGCATGTCGAAGTGCCAGTGTCTTTGGCTTGCTTACCGGCACACGAAACGAATGCTCGTTATTCGGAGGCTCGTTTCATCCCCTAAGAACTGAATTGACCTAACGTGACCAGCACTTAACCTGTTTCGCTTATTTCTAAGGCTAGGAATACTTGTTGTTTTTATCCGGGCTTTCTATGGTATTACATACTGCTGAAAAGTCTAGATAGAAAATAGAACTAAGCCACTAAGGCCTTCAGCTATTTTGGCACCGGCAGACATCCCTCTCCTTGAAGGGTTGAGTGTACGGTGCAGCCGGGGTAGCTCGCTGATCGTGCGCCATATATCCGGTACGAGACTAGACGGCCAACTAAAAGCAATGCGTGGTACACAAAAGCAAGTTAGGGAAGAAGTTTCTTGGACGTGAGGAGAGTTAGCTAATGCCAAAATAGGGCACCAGAAGAGAGTTACCTAGGGAGGATGTAGTCGGGCGTCGAGTGCTTGGACGGAGCGCCGTTCGCAATCGGGTCGCGCACCAAAGGCGGATATCGTGTTAATGTTTCTAACAAACGGGAACAACGTTCCAACAGGTAAACCGCCTGATGCACCAATACATAAAGGCTAAAATTTTACTGCATTTTAGAATAGTTTACACAGTCATACGGGGAATATTTAGCTTACTACACAGCCCCAACCCAAAGGGAAACCTTGGTGACCATTCGATCTACGCGACGACTGTCCGTCACGGGCCAGCCTTAGGAGCGACCAGGCGGTGGAACCTGATACAGTCGATGGGGAAAACTAGGTGACTGGACCCTAGCGGGTTCCGACCCATGACCTCCCTTAAGGTGCAGACAAAAGGAAAAAGGAGAACGTTTGTCATATACGATCACTTGTGTTTGACCACGAGTGAGTGTTCACCGGTTCGCAACAGGAAGAGAAAGAAACAAACATAGAAGGTCAGGCATACAGCAGAGGCGACAGCGAAGGATCGGAAAAGCACTTACTGAATAGGAAGTGGAAAGTCGAGGAAACAGTTCTTTTTATCGGCTTTCAAAACTTTTTCTCCGTTTTTCTTGTTCTCAAAACGAGTTGTGGTTTTTAGGTTTTAAAAACTTTTGCGTTTTGTTTGCGGTTTCCAGAAGGTACTTACTCGAATGTAACCATAAAAACGCTATTAGAGGCAAAATGCTCAGCTAACGGCCTAAGAAACTTGTCAGCCAGTGAACCCGATTACCAGACCTAGTAACCTTTTAGGCGTGGCGTAGTCGGTGTGTTCAGAAGGCGGGTTTCCGGTATAGTGTGGTCTGTGGACGTTTCCCCCACAATTGCTTGTGTTGTTTCCTCGGAGGACGAAGGACTGCGGTCGGCGTTCGACTCTAGTTCGACGTTAGCAAATTTGAGGCGGTCGATTGAGACGGTTTCGTGCTTACCGTTGCGTTTGAAGACGAAGAAGCAATCCTTACATTGTAGGACCTTGAATGGACCTCTGCAAGGTCGTTCGGGCGGTCTGCATAGACCATCGATGCGAAGGATGGCAGACGGGCAGCGGTGAAGGTCTTTGGGAACGTAAGACTTGCGATTCTGTTCCCTTGTTGTGGTCGATTTATTGCGGCTCCTGCTGGTGGCTAACTGCCGAGCAAAGTGCGCGTCGTAGCGAGGAGTGCTCGGGCTTTCAGAGAAGAAGTTGAATTGTAATCGATGGGTTTGTATGTAGACCAGTTCGGCGATGGACGTTTCGAGATCGGCTTTCTGTGCTTATCGAATTCCGAGTAGAACTATTGGTAGAACTTCTGTCCAACGCAGTGCATTGTCGGCATTCAACGAGGCTTTAATCTGTCGGAGAAAGCGCTCAACCATTCCGTTTGTTTGTGGACGGTAGGCAGCTGTCCGGATGCTTTTACTTCCGAGGATTTTGAGTAGGTCGTTGAAAGACGACGATTCGAATGGTGGACCACTGTCTGGATTCACAGTGGCCGGAGAGCCATGTGAAGTGAACCAGCGTTCGACGATTGCTCGCGTTATGGTCTCAGCTGATACATCGGGAATTGGAACAGCTTCAGGGCAACGAGTGGCGCAATCCACCCTGGTCCTGATATAGACCATGCCTTTGGACGGCGGATGTGACCCAGAGGTCTCGAGGTAGATGTGAGCGAATCGAGTTGATTGTGACGGGAAGCATCCTATCGGAGCCGCAACATGTTGATGAACGTTTGCTCGCTGGCAAGGCAAACAGTTGCTCGCCTAAAGTCTGACGTCGCGCTGCATGTTGGGCCAGACGTATTTGTCGGCAATCAACTTGACTGAAACACGGATGCCAGGATGCGCTATGTCGTTCAGCGTATCGAAGAGTTTTCGGCGAAAGGCAGTCGGTACTATTGGACGCAGATGTCCGGTAATGACTTTGCAGCTTATTGTACCTGTAGACGAAGGAAACGGTGTAGGTACGAACGTTAAGGTGGACTATTCGCAGCATGTCGTGAAGCCTTTACCGGCTTGCCGAACAGATGCCATAGGTTACAGGTCGAGCGACTGATCTGTCTGCGCCAGCGGGTTTACTATTAAAGCTTGTCCGTCATAACGTTATCCTTGAGAGACACGTGTTGGACGTCTGTCGAAAACTGAGACCCGAAATCTAGTTGACTAACTTCACGCGGAGTGTTGGGGGATGGTTCCGGAAGGCCCAGAACAGTGGATCGTGATTATAAAGATAGTAAAATGATTACTTTTGAGAACATGACGAAAATGGCTTGCCGCTGAGTGTACGGTGAGTAACTGGCAACCAACCGTGTTGTATTTCGACTCGGCTGTCTGAAGAAGTCGGAAGAAGAACGCTAGTGGTTGCCGATTGCCTTGGGAAAGCTGCTGTAGAACAGCGCCGTTGGCGCTTTCCGAGGCGTCGACGGCTACACTGGTTGGAGCGTTCGAATCAGTGTGATGAAGCATGGCGGTGGAAGTGTGTATTTCCTTGCTAGCTTCGAATTCTTTTCCTGCTTCAGGTGTAAGATCAAATTTACCGCAGTTGCGTCCACGCAGGCTGGTGAGCGGTTGCATAAACTCGGCGAAGCGTGGCAGGAAGCGGTGATAGTAGTTGACCATGTCGGTAAAGCGCCGAATGTCGGTTAGAGTCTTTGGATGAGGAAACCAGCGAATTGCCTGGATTCTGCCCTGTAAAGGGCGGATACCCTCGGAATCAAGTTGATGTCCGAGGAAGTCAATGTGCGGCTGCATGCAAAAGCAATTGTCAGGGTTGATGGTGACGTCGTGCGCCTTCAGCCGTTCGGACAAGAGTCGTACATGTGCTAGGGGTTCCTCTTCTGAAGAAGTGGCCATCAGGATGTCGTCGATGTAAATAAATAAATAAATCGTTTATTTTCGTCCTTGCCAGGCACGCCATCAATGGCGTGAGCATGGTAATACAGACAAGTATGATCGGCAGTTGCACAAATTAGTACAATTCGACAAATAGCATAGGAATGTATGTGTGTGTTTACATGTAAAACTATGTTTAACTGTGTATTTGGAAGGGGCCATGCTGTGTGAGTGGGTAAAGGTGACTCCATGTGTGATTTTGTTCGTTGTGCTCGTCATCAAAGCGGGAATCAATGGAACGCCTCGAATTGGATGACTTTCGTGATGTGTGAATGATCCTCCGGAAAATGGAAAAGGCAGTGACTTTATTTAGTGGCGAGCCACGGTGTTGTTTAACGGATATCTGTGGTTGTTTATAGGGAGAACGCTTGCCAGGCGAAATCCCACCACATCCTGGAACACTGCCGCCGAAGCATTTGCTGGAACGGAATTTACCCGAACCACAAAGCTGGAACCACGTGGACGAAGTCGAGTCCACGTACGGCAGAGTCGATGAAGCGTTGAAGTGTCTGCGCGGCGTTGCACAGATCAAGTGGCATCCTTAGCGAATCGAATAAGCCAAGTGGTGTAATAACGGTGGCTTTCGGTATGTCCTCGTCGGCGAACGGGATCTAATGATAAGTTCGCACCAGATCGATCTTCTAGGACACGCGAGCGCCATGAAGACCGGACTTACTATCCTGTATGTGAGGAATAGGATAACGATCCGAGGTTGACACGGGGTTGAGGGCGCGGTAATCGCCACTTGGTCGCCAGTCGCCTGCTCTGCTTGGAACCATGTTTAAGGGGGAAGATCAAGGGCTGCTGGTGGGTCGAAAGATGCTAGGTTCGAACGTGTGCTCGCGTTCCGCACGAACGGTTTTGGGCTTGTCTGGAATCACTCTTCGGCTTTGGCTGAGGAAGGATGACCCTTGGTATCTATGTGATGCGGCTTAGCTGCGGCTACAGTCTACGGAGAAGATGAAGGTCGGAAGGCTGAAGGAAAACTCTCAAGTAGCACCTTGCCGGCCGGTAAATTCGCCGTTGGGTAAGTCGGACTTAGCGATGCTACATCGCCGGAAATTCCAGCGACGGAAAGTTTTGTTGGCTGATCAATGAGACGATGTTGTTTAGTCCCGAGTAGCAAGTCGATTTGCTGAAGAAAATCCATCCGGATAATGGGATTTTGGACGTCAGCGACATGGAATGCCATCAAAAAGAAAGTCGCAGACGGGGGTTAAGCTTGCATGAGCGCTGACCGTAGAAGCGGATACTGGTGCCGTTAGCTGGTCGTAGAACCAGTCATCTTTCAGGTTGCGTAGTTGGGATCACGTGGAAGGACGTTGACTTCTGCGTCAGGGTCGACGGGATAGCAACCTCACGTTTGTCGATCGGTGACGAAGGATGGGCGAGTGTGTTGAACAGCTACGCCCGTCTTCCCTACGTGCTGGTCGGCTCGTTTCCCCTGCCAGCTGCGTTTGAAGGAACACGGTGGGCGGCGCGACTTGGCCTGCAGGCCGAAGTGCTGCTGGTACCAGCAGTAGTTAAACATTCGGCGCGGCGATTTCGCCGGTAATTTTGATAGAAATGGACGCTGACGACTTGATGATTGACATCGGCAGCTACTCCCAGAACTTGTGAAATCGGTAAACTTCTTGGCGACTGCGGCAATCTGCGCTTTCTTCTCGGCAATGTCGTATTTCGGCGTGGATCATACTTGGGAAATCTGGCCGCGGGATTCCCAAAGATGGGCTGCGATATTGGGTATCCGTTAGGGATGCGCCAGCAGTTGCGTAGAGGATTTTGCACATTTCACGTGGTAATCTATGCAGCCACCTTTCTTTGAGTAATGTGTCGTCCACCATGTCGGGTTTAACTTAACTTTTCATCCTACGCAATAGCTGCGATGGCTTGAGGTCACCCAACTCCGTTCCGCTCAGTCGTTTCCTGAGACGTTGATCTGAAAGACGTGTACTTTTGAGCACTGCGGCTTTAATTTCCTCGTAAGCTTTCCTCTCTGCTGGCAACTCGAGTGTATCGTCGATAGCATCTGCGACGTGCGGATGAAGCGCGGAGACGAGGTGGAGATATTTGATTCCTTCAGATCTAATGCCACGAAATTAGAACAATGCGTCCAAATGAGCAAATCAAATTTTCGACTTGCTTTTGCGAAAGGGCGGAGTAACATTGGTTAGATTTTCAACCTGGCCATTGAGGACGGGGTGACAGGTATCCATAGCAGAAAAATGATAAAAAGTAAGCGATATGGAACCCGAAATATGCACGAAATGATGGCTCTAGCTAGGGAAAATGTGTAGTCGCCAGCCGAGACGTAACAAACGCCCTTGAGGCGAAAAAGCCAGAAGCACGCGAATGTGATTCATCTGGACGACTAACACACACGCTCTCATCGTGCGAACCGGCAAGCTTCCTAGGTTAAATAAATAAATAAATAAATATTTTATTCTCGACTATGCGAGGTACGCCAATTGAGGCATGATCAGGAATATACAGCTGTACAGACATTTTATGGGAACTGTAGTGACAGTAGAAAATTGTTCATATGTCCATGCTTGGAACTGTGCGATGGTGAACATGCGAAAGAACGATTTGGTTGCAGTGGGATCGGAATCCATTTGTTTGGACATAATCGCTCTGCCATATATCGCAGTCATACCTCGACTAATAATAGATTGATAATCCTGAGTGATCCATTGGGAGATAATTGAAGAGCAAACTATCCAGTATGAAGATTCTAATTGAGCTGCCAGTGTGAAGTTATGGGCTGTGACTTTATTCGGTGGCGAGTCACATTCGCCACATTGCAGTGTTGTTAAACGGACATTTGTGGCTTTTTATAGGGAGAACGCTTGCCAGGCGAAAACCCACCACGTCCTGAAACACTGCCGCCAATCCATTGAATGGCAAGTTGTAACTGGCTATGTTTCTTGTTGAACGTTTATTTGCTCCGTTATTCGCAGTCAAGTTGCATCCCATTTTTCTGTTGACTGATTCGTTATGCGAGTGGCCTTTGCGTGCCTGGGTCCTCTCCTGTGCCAGATCGGTAGGTCAGGAACTAAGCCTTCTTTCTGGATATGCTGCGTTGATCATCTGCAGAACCACGTGAAGTCTTGAAGAACATACGTTGAAGTATGTTGAAGTCTTGGAGGACAGGATAGGTTCCAAAGAAAGAATCGCAGATCCCCGGGGTATGTAGTGAAATTGATTAGAGATAGGGGACACCACGGTCATTTGAGCGGTCAAAGCGGATTGAAGAGCTTAGAATGACCGATTGTTCAAGCTTTGTATTGGCAGGAGAATGTGCCTTCCGTAGTCGAAAGTCCTCCAGTCAAGAGATATGTAGAAGAAGTATTGTTAGGTAGATTGAACTCAGTGCTTCATGCCGCGGAAGAATTGTATCAGTGCAAGATATTGATTGATTTGTCCGGTAAGTATGTTGTAAAAAGGTTGATAATTTTCCGCCCATGTCCAGGTAAAGAACCTGTGTGCCTTCCCACTCAGCACCAGTGTGCGATGAACGCCCGTTGGATGTCCGATGGGCGCCCGTTGGGTGACCGATCGAGCGCCCGATGGGCGCCCGAGTGGCACAAAATTGTGTCACTCATCGGGCGCTCGCGGAGAAAAATAACGTGGCGCCTCCCTTCGCACGCTCACATTTCCACGATTTCCAGCCGTAACGGGTAAAGCCTAGCCGCATTATCCTCCCTTCCCATACCACTGCAAGCACGTTAATGCGGTCGCACACATTGCATGCCATGAACATAACACAGTTCGCGAAAACATAGTGTAATATGGATCTCATAATTTACAAAGCGGAATTTTCCAGTGCTAACCGTTCTGTTTCCTTTCGTATCCACGATTCACGCTCTTTAATTCGTTGTATCCAGCGTCGTAACTTATCAACAATATCAGGCTCTGTGCATCCTGGTATGTTTTTTCTCATAATGGAATCTGGTGAAGATATTAATGTGGTTTATAAGGTAACATACCAAGGACCGCTCTCGCGAATGGTGTGTTCGCTATTTTATACTTCTCATGCACACCACGCCAGTTCACATGTCTGACCAAGTTGTTAGTCATGCAAGTAAGCATGACGTTCCGCACACTTTCTGAGGTTGTCCGGCCGCTTACGTTGGATAAATAGTGCACCTACGAATAAGTGAAATTCCATGAGACTTACCATGCTGTTCATGAACTCAGCGTTCTCCAGTGCATTATTTAAAAATGACAGTTGCGCTATTGTATCCATTGGTAATGGAAATGGACACGCGTTGCTGGAACTTGGCGCCTGAAGTGCATGCAGCGCGTTCAAGGACAACGCAACAGCAGTCATTCGTTCGCGCAGTTTCATCACTTCGCGATTTACGTTCCGCAATGTGGCTGCAAGTAAATGTTTCGGAGACGCTGTGAACCAACCATTCATTTCCAACAGCAGTGCGCTGTCATAGGATAGTCCGCAAACAGGTTAAGGCTGAGCAACGTCTTGGTGAATCGGACTACGAGTGTAAAAACAAATGCATTGTTTACCTGGATGTATGGGGATAGGCTGATAGGTATCCATTTTCTTTATCAGAACCGTCGTTTAATTCCTCCTCCAAATACAGCTTCGGTGGTGGAGGTGATAAATCCAAGTTCACGACTTCAACAGTACCCCGCGTTGCGATTGGCGGGGACTCACAGTCAGGAAAGGTTTTTACAGTGCTGCGATAATATACTATCTATCTACAACATACATTTTTCGCTTCCCCCATCGTAGCATTGGAATCGTTGCGTCGCTAGATGGTAATTCGGCTGATGTTAGCAAGCTCTGTTCCAAATTTTTAGCCTCAAGGTAATCATCTAAAAATGCGTATAAATAAATCGTTCTGTGACCTCACCTGTACAACTGTGTATTCGTACTTTGTACGTCACAGCGGACGCAGGTGGTGGCAGACGGTGCATCAGGAAATCCTGTAACTGTTTTGATGATAACCGTCCCCACAGAACTTCCTCACTATTAATCATCCAGGATGACAGAACCACCGCAACGGAAGAATCTTGAAATTCGACCACGCGATATATCTAAAAAAAGGGGTCAGAGCACAGCATTTCTACGAGCTTATTAGAAGAGGTAAATGTGTTCGGCGGGGAAACTTTTATTTGCGATACCAGGTGCAGCAGCATATGCAGTGTATTCCATGGTGCTTAAAACGTAACAGCAACCGCGCAACGCCGTTAGTGTTGTACAACGATTTTGCGCACCCAGGTTAAAAGTATAAAACGGACTGTTAACTGAAGCAAATAAATAAATGATGTACAAAACATACCTGCCTATTTCTTACATTAACGATATAGTACCTCTTTCACAGAATTCTTCTTTTCCATATTCTTCCTTATTTCATAGTTGGCCACGAATGGGATGATCTCCTGTGGTGACGGATTACAGCTTCCAGATTATAAAAGACGTTACCTATGCAAGGCAAATTGCCACCAACTCTCTGGCGTATAAAAAAGTGCCATAATAGAATGATCCGCATGACGGACTGGGCTGAACCTTCATGGCCCATAATACATGTTCAAAAACAGCTCTAAAATGAACAAAACATATGATATACAGGTGATGGCTCATATGCTACTATGCCACACCGGCACACGGCCAGTTATTGCATGGAAGTGCGAGCGAAACCTTTCGAGGGAATACCTTGCATGGAAGCAGGTCCCCTGGGGATGGTTCCACGGGTGGCCGTATTACTTTAACTGGACATCTGTTTAAATTTGCTTACGTTATTTTTCCTGCTTTTTATTTTCTTTAATGCCTTAATCCTGCCAATTAGTTTAGTACCTGTTTTTGGATCCATTGTAAAAAGCGTGAACAAATTGATTATTTTTTTTGCGATCTTGTTGTACACATTGATCAGACCACATAGTTGGACTGCACCTCGAAACACCGAGGAATATAACATTTATCATATTTATCATATTTAAGACAGCTTACCTACGTCGGATGTTTCTTCATATCCTTGTGCCGCCAGCTGTGAACGATGGGGTAAAATACAATGTACTCATCGCACGGCAATCTCAGACATTTGCAGCCGATTGCACTCAATGGAATCCATGTCGGTGGAGCTAAGGAACCCCAACATTTAAAAATACGTAGGTCCGTGGACGGCAAACTTTTTACGAACAGCGACATAGTCTGTGTGAAATGCTGCACACATAACTAATTAGCACGCTGGCCCAGCACTACCGAAGGTCTTCCACGTGCGATGACAGCATTATTTGGATGCGCATTCGTAATCAGCGCACCGAAATGTAAGAAACTGGTTTGTTGCCGACCACGACGCATAATTACGGTGGATCCAGTGTCGTCCAAACAACCGCCATCATCTGTGACATTGGTTAACCTTCGCTCCGTTACGCGACGAAAAATTTGCGACGTCGCAGACGTCGAGCCATTTATGAGCTTTCGAAGCCGTCGTAGAAACGATTCGAAGGGAAATGCGGAAAAATTATCCGTGGGTCCGAGGCGCCCGACATCCTGGCACATATGCACTAAACAGTGCACGTTGAAGACCACCTCCTTCTCACAGTACAGCTTCGCGATGTCACGCACCACCTTAATCAATACTGATTTCGCATGCGAAAGGTAATGTGAACACCACCTACGGCAGCACAGAATGTATGCGGCGACGAATAACATAACGAAATTATTGTACAGGTCTTCGGGCAACACGCCGCGCCAAACTACGAGGCCCAGGTATAAAAGAAACTGTCTGAATTCCGTGGCCTTCCAACGTTCCACGTCCTCAAACGTGCGACATTTGCGCGGAAACTCGCACGTCAGGTTAGCCGAACAAATGCGAAGTCGTTCATTGATAATGTCGATAGATCTTGATGGCAATCGTATGTTTCCACGTGTTGGGCCGCAGCGCCAAAGCATTATTAACTTCCGTGTTACTCCCAGACACAAGGTGTGCATGTAATCAAGTGGGAAACAACTTATCATATCAATCCGTAGAGCCTCAAAAGGTGATTCGCCGATGTGATGTTCCGGTTGTTTTCGTGTTCTAAAATCCATGTCATTACGTAATGAGCTTTGGGGCTCGGTAGGGAAGGTCATTCTACCATCAACGTGCGAACCTGCAAATGTTTATCAAACTTTACGCTTCGCTTACCTTTATTGTGCATTTCTCGCAGGCGAAATATCCGGAATGTTGTTTCACCTGCCGAACATATGCTCGTGCAGGTGCATCGGCTATCACGCAGTCCAGCACGATATCTATAGCATCATCATTATCACCCAAGCAGACACCTTTGCGTAACACATCCATCAATTCATCCACCACTGGCCGCAGGAACTCATGCACATTAATAGGTTTTGATAATCCACTGTAAAGACCAATTAAAAACACATCGCTTGGCGGATTTATCAGCCTTCCAAGTACTGGCCACAGTTGTCTGCGCGAGCTTTTGAACACGGTCATTCCGTCAATATGGATCTGCAACTTTAGCAATGACGGACGGGGTGAATGCGTTCTGCGCAACACGTCACGTATGGCGTCCTGCAAACCCCTATGGATGTAGCTGCCACCTCCGATTAATCTCACTGGACACCGACGGGGTGTTTTCAAAATGCTACGAGCGTCAACCGGTAAGTTAGGATATAGGCGCCGAAGATTGCGCAAAAGGAGGTTAATCTGGGTCAAAGTGAAGTTTCCGTCCAGAGCCACGTCACGCAGAATTTCCTCTAAGGTAACCGATCCCGCTGGACGCAAGAAATTGGTTGGACGGGCTAAAAGAGTACGTTTTATGAAACATTTGCATACGTATATTTAATAAAGAGGAAGCACAAGACACATCCGATTCATATTTGTGATGAATGACTCCACCATTAGGGGATATTGCGTGCGTTAAAGGTTCCTGCACGGCATGGCGCGAAGAATGCACATCTTGTGCGGTAGGTCCAGTACTTATCATCTCCCGTGCAGCTGAAAATACATTCCGCGAAAAAAGCCCATACCTTGTAATGACATAACTGCTTGCACTTCTCTCTGTATATCATCTTCAACTCGTCGTATTCTACGATAAAAAGTTGTGTTAGAGCAACTATAAAAGGCGTTCACAGGCTTCTTATCCATAGCCGAATACGGATCAGCGAACTCGGCGAGACACAGAAGCGAAATGGCAATTACGCGCCAGTAGCACAGTAATAAAATGGTGCATTTAAACATAGAGTGGCAGGAGCATTATCGATCGTTATGAAGCAAAATAATAAAAACAATGTGCTGACTGTAAATATTAATATACTACGCCAACACGCATTTCCATAAATAAACATATATCATGATCGCCCGATGAGTGTCCCCATCCGTGCGCTCGAGTGACCGATGGTGCTGACAGGGTTGTATTGTTGTCGAAACGGAGGACAATTCCTTGGGTGCGTGTCGCCGTACCTGTGACAGACTCGGGAGAAAATAGGAAATCATATTTTACTAATATTTTACAGACCACCGGGACAACCTCCAGGTCACTACAAGAGCGACACCTACCAGATGAGGTAAGCATCAAGCAAAGCGCAACTATTTTTGTGTGTTTTCAAAACTTTTTCTTTTTTGGGTATTCAAAACGTTTTGTATTTTTGAGGGTTTTCAAAAAGTTTCTCGGTTGCTTGGCGTATTCAAAAGCTTTTGTCGATTTTTTTGGAGTTTTTGTACATTGTTGGCCGAAGGGAAGAGGAAGCAAGAATGAAGTGAAAGAAACACTAATTCCTTAATCGCGTTAATGAAGTTCAAGTTCAATTGGGACCGGAACAGTAGGAAAATCCCGCGAATGTTCCACCTTCGAAGACGTCGTTGATCCAACAGGGAAACCGGTGTCTTGATGTGCCAAAGGAGAGCCAAACCAACACACACGACTCATATGGTCAACCAAACAATGCCCACGTGCCCTGCACTAGCAGTCCCCACTGTGACGGCCACGTGAAGAATAAAAGAAAACAATAGTGTCAGTAAAGAAAAGAAAACAGAGGAGAAGACAAGCTAATCAAATATCGTAGGAAATATTAAAATGTAAGTTAAAATGAGTTAAAGAAGCGTAAGCCGTAATAGACGAAGAAAAGTTTAAGACACGAATGGGAAGGCTTTAAACTGCAGACCGAGAGCGTCAAGTCGATGCTCGAACTCTTTCAACGTCGGTGCCATCACGACGTCTGCAGGCAATGTGTTCCAATGCGCTATAACCCTACGCGATAATCTAAAATTGCCAAAACCCGGTCAGACCGGGGTTTGTGCAACTTTAATTGGTGGCCACGAAGGGTTGGCATTCGAGTTGGGCGAAACAGTCAAGTCAAATCAGGACCAATCTGACCCATCAATATACGATATGTAAGGACCAAGTCGCCCCGAAGCCGCCTGTAATACATGGAAAAAATATCCAACTTACGTAGCCTCTCCGGGTACGTCAGCTTCTTTAAGTCGTACACTATTTTCGTCCCGGACCGCAGGACTCGTTCATCTGCCATCTTATCACGAACCAGGCATGGAGGACAAGCCTGGACGCAGTATTCCAAGTGCGGCCTTACAAATGCCGAAAATAGTCTAACAAACATGTCGGTGGTCATGATCCCGGATGACCTGCGGATCATCCACAACATGTTAAAGCCTTTACGAGCAGCTGTCTTCCAGTGTTCACTGGAGCTGAAGTCAGATGACAGCAAAACACCGAGGTCAGATTGGAGTTGAACTCGCGGTACCTCGTTGCCGCCAAGCAAATAACGCGTCGGCGGGTCATTCGGACCAACTCGCAGAAAGAAACATTTCCCAAAATGAGCGCAACTGCTACAAATTGACCAGTCCCAAAGTCTATCCAGAGCCTCCTGTAAGGTCAGTGGACCAATCGGCTCGTCTATCGTGAACCAGAGTTTTAAGCCATCCGAAAATTTAGGGATGGCACACCCAATTCATCAGGTAGGTACTTAACGTATAAAGTGAGGAGCAGGGGGCCAAGAAGCGAACCTTGCGGCACGCCACTGAGAACACATTGGCGGAAGGGCAAGCTTGAACCTACCCGCACAAACATTTCCCTTCCCATTAGGAAAGCTGAAATCCATCGTAAGACTTGTCCAGAAATACCAAAAGAATTCAGCTTGTACAAAAGGCTCGAATGTGGAACGGTATCAAAAGCTTTGGAAAAGTCAATAAACAGCACGTCCACTGCCTTCCCGCAATCAGCGCCTTCGGCCCAGTGTTCACGAGCCGTTAACAGGTTAGTAAGGCAAGAATAGCCCTTACGAAAACCGTGCTGAGAAGGATTAAGCAAGTCAAACGCTTTCAAATGTCCTTCGAGAGCGTCCCTCACGAGCTTTTCCAATAACTTGACCAGCACGCTCGTTAAACTGACCGGTCTATAGTTATCAGGGAGGTGCTTATCACCTTTCTTAAAAATGGGGCAAACAATAGCCTCCTTCCAGTCCTTGGGTAGAGAGCAGCCTCGTAGAGACTTCACAAAAAGATGCGTAATCGGAGAGCAAAGTTCATCAGCCAACTCGTACAACAGTTTGGGATGAATAGCATCTCCACCGGCAGCTTTACTGGGATTTAACTGCCTCAAAAGCCGGAGCACTTGAGCCTCGGTTATAGAAACCTCCTCCAAGTGGGAGCCCTCAGGAACTTTTGCCTGGAGACTGATATGCGGCGGCTGTGACTCTCTGACATAAACCTTAGCATACTGTTCTCCGAGCAAACAAGCCTTTTCGTGATCCGTGACAACAGCAGTGCCGTCCGGGCCAAACAACACTGGGATGCACAAATTCATGTTGCTTCGCCTTTTGACATAAGCGAAGAAGCGTTTCGGGTTTGCTGATGCTATACGAGCAAGCTCTACTTCATGCTGTAGACGAGCACCCCGTAAATACTGCCTGCAGGCAGTTCGAACCTCACGATATCGCTTGAAGGTGCATAATGAAGGAGCAGATAAGTAAGTACGCCAACATCTGGCACGTCTGTTAAGTTGTTTGCGTACAGCTGAATCAAACCAGGGTGGCTTTGCCCTAGTTTTATTCCTGCCAGATAGTGGTATATGGGGGAGAGAGAGCTCACTCAAGTATGAGTTAAAGCTGTCCCAGGCCGTTTGAATGTCGTCACTTTCCAAAATGACACAAGGCGACTTTGCGGCTTTGGCTTTCATTGTCTGAAAGTCTGCGCGCCATATATTTGGTACTCGGTCGGGATGATCATTAGTCTGGCGACTAAGGGCGCACTTAGATGAGAGACATGCGTGGTCGCTAGCACCGAAAGGTGAGTTGTATACAACATTGGTGACAAAATCAATGGATTTAGCGAAGATCAAGTCCAAGAGGGACGCGTTTTGACCCATCATGAATCTAGTAGGCCGATCGACAAATTGGTGCAGGGAAGCATGCAAGGCCAGCTCGAGAAGCTCGGTAGCCAAACACCTTGTAACAGCGTCGCAGGAAAAATTCTGCCAGTCAACGTCGGGAAGATTGAAGTCCCCCATCACTGAACACCTATTTGCCGAATGCTCGCGGATGAAATCGGCAAGCCCCTTAGCAACGCTGTCGGGGCTTCTATAGACCAGCAAAATTTTAAGTTGCGCGGAGGCAATACACAGGTTAACTGCGAGTGCCTCAACATCACCCTCTGATGATCTGAAACTATACGTCTTACAGACAGTAAGTGCGGAGTTAACGTACAAAACCACATCACCTCCGCGCCGATCAGAGGTGCGGTCACATCTCAGCAGTGCGTAGCCTGACAAGCACACTTCACTGTCCGTGACGTCGGTAGACAACCACGTTTCAGTGAATACGAGGACATCTGGACGGCAGTCGTCGACAAGAGCGCCGACTTCCCACAGCTTGTTTCGCAGGCTACGCACATCTTTTAAGATCACCTGAAGGGATTTAACATTGTGAGTCCGGGATCGTGCGCCACCAGAACCGGCTCCGGTAGGGCGGAAGTGGACCGCCGGCTCACCACCCGAAAACCCACCAAGCGGAGACCCTTTTCTCCTTCTTCACGGCGGGCTTCAAGATCCTTGAGAGCTTCCCGCAATTTCAGCCTATCCGTCAAAGGGAGGTCTGGGTGCACAATGACACCAGTGCCCTTGAGCTTAAAGGCGAAACGCAGAAGTGCTTGGCGCTCCTCCGGAGTGGACAGAACAACTCGCAACAAGCGAGGCGAGACTTGTCGGCTTGCAAGGTACCGAGTCTGGCTAGTTTGCGCACAGTCACACCGGGGAAGCCGGGAGGCAGGAGTTTGGTACTGCATACTCTAAATCACTTAAGGTCATCTAGCATACGGTCTTTTGGGAGAACAGCAGAAGACTCAGTGGCGTTTCTGAAAATAACCCTGCAGTCGGTATACGTCTCCGCGACGCAGAGTATTTACCGAACGCTCCACGGACGTCGGTGGTTTCAGTTTAGTGTCCGTTTTTATAGACTATCAAACGTAGTCAACTTGTGCGGAGCAGAGGAAGGCGTCGTCTTAGACATCCCATGGAATCGCAAGTTGGTAGAACTGCTGAAGACTTAGAGGTTGGTTCGATAGGAAGCGGCGGAGCTGAAATAGAATGCTTGGCTGGAGTGTGATGTTTAAGGTCAGGGATGTTGAAAGCAGGCTCGTCTTCTATCATAGGCTGGCTGATACGTCAGAAGACGAGCAAGGGTCTTCACCGAGCTCAGGTTCCACGAGGGCAACCTTTAAATCGCTCCCGCGAACTCCATCCTTGTTCAACGACACATTGCAGAAGGAACACACATGGGAATTTTCCTACCGTTTCTGTCCAAATTGAACTTGAACTTGAACAATCATGACAGCTTCTCGTTTACCGGGACGGTCGATGAGAATGACGCGGTCCTTACGCTGCATAACCTTGAAAGGACCTTCGTAAGGTCGCCCAAGTGGTCTGCGGAGGCCATAGACGCGGAGAAAAACGAACGGACAATTCTGCAGGTCTGGGAAGGGCTAGTTTCTGTATTGGCGGGAATGGGTTTCGCTTCCACTGTCCCCGGTAACATCCAAGATAGTTTGAGTGGCTGCAGAGTATATACTTAATTTTGGTGGTATTAAGGTGTGGGAAATAGAAGGTAATGTTATATGGATTTGCTTCGTGAAAACGGTTATGATAAGGTAATGACTACAGGTGTAGTTGAAGTTCACAGGCAAATGCTAAATACAAGTGAAGTGTGAACGGCCATTTTATGCAGCAAATAAGCGTTAATGCAATTGTTTCATGTATGTAAAGGTTATGCTTGCAGTAACTTACTTGCTTGGACAAGGGGTATACATATCTCTTGTCTGCTTATTGTATTTTTTATATTTTTCGAAATCGCGATGAATGAAAGCGAAATTTACAACTAATAAATCTTACCAACTACCATTTTTGTACATACTTAAGCACAAAGCGACCTATACACATCACTTTCAAATCCAGTTATGAAAGCATCACCATTTAGCCTGGTGTACCGGAACACAAAGTCCTTCAGTTCAGTTCAGTTCAGTTCAGATGGGGACTGGAACGATATGAGAAAATCCCGTGTCACGTAGTGGCAACCATAGAACTGCAAGAAATGTGGGCCATAAAAAAATAAGTTGCATCAATTTTAAAGCCTAAAATACGACTATGTCTGGTATTTTCTAAAAAACGGTTAATATCTATGTACATGAGTTTAGTCGCTACTTTAAATGAGGTCTAATATTAGAGGTCGTATTTGGCTGTTATTTCGCATTGCAACCATGGCATTTATGAAACGAAACAACGTCAATTTTGTTTGCTGTGAGGTATGATCGCATCTTTTATAAATGCCTGCGCTGTAAGCGCCGGAAAACAAGGAGCAAAGGAATACGGCGAGTCTAGTATATGGTTTATAATGTTAACCGTCCTATTTAGTTCCCGAGACACCGATTGCAGTGCTCATGTCAATGTTGCTCTGGATGGCCGTAAGCTAAAGGTGCTAACGTTCCAACTCTCACACAACCATCCATGCAACCGGTTTCTTTTCGAAAGGCGACTTACTGAAAAAGGCTTACTTACGCATGTGTGCTTTTGCGTGAGCTTTTAAATAGCTTTTCACCTGCCCTCAGACACTTCGGATGGTTGTGACGCGGTACCCTGTTGCAGCTATGCTTATGTGTCACATAGTACTTTGAACGCACCCGCTATGCCTATGCGCTTACAAAATGAGACGAACACTTCGGCTGAGTTGCAGTCTATCTGCAAACCTGCGTTTGAGTATGTCATAATATATTGTTACCTGCATCCTCCTCAGTGTAGATCTGGATTCCACTGCAAATGAACCCTTTGCTGGAAAAACACCTGTTTTAAGAAGCACTTTCATGATCTGCTTGCCAGACAGTAAGTTCTTTGCCATTGTCATTAAACCACTGCAGCCGATGATTACGACTTTGCCTAACTGATTAAAGGCCAGCCTGTGAGAACGCAAACTTGGCCCTTTTTAGGGCCACCTCCTGTTTCGTTTCCGTGTGCTTCCCTCTTGCCAACCCGACGCAACTGCTCGGTTGACGGCATTGATTGGAACATTCGGTAAATGAATCGGACGGTGGCTCTGTAATCCTCGCAGGAATGGCCCAATTGATGTGTAACTACGCCTACAAGCCCATGCATTCCTTGTTCGCCATGCTTTCCTTTAGGTACATTACATTTACCCCACTCCTTAGTGATCCGCTGTGTTGACGTGACGCATATGACGTGTCCGGCACATTTGCGTGAGCACTTTGAATGGGTCTGAACAACAACGTTCCCGGAAAGGTTATCTGTGCCCATAGGTTTCTTGATAATTCGGTTATCATTTGCATGTAACCATATCCGCATCGTCCCAGTGCTGTTAAAAAGCTAGCTATTGGTGCCCACTGATGGGCACTTTTGGTGCTCTTGCAATGAGCTTTTGCCCCCCGTCTGGACGGGTAGACGAAGACATATGTAGGCTACTGTATCACTAGTGCACTAGTGCTGCTAGTGCTAAGTGAGCTATCTAGGCTATTTTATGGCCAATGCAACAGACCTCTAATCAAATGTCTTGAGGCTCCAAGACCTACCTTCTTGGTGATATTGCTAAGAGACCTATGTAGGCTACTGTATCACCAGTGCAGCAGGTCTGTGCTGATATGTATAGAGACTCCGAGACCTACGCCATGCTGCTAGTGCTAAGTGAGCTATCTAGGCTATTTTATGGCCAATGCAACTGGCCTCTAATGATATGTCTTGAGGCTCCAAGACCTACCTTCTTGGTGATATTGCTAAGAGACCTATGTAGGCTAGTGTATCGCCAGTGCAACAGGTCTGTGCTGATATGTATAGAGGCTCCGAGAATTACATTCTTCTTTATAGCGCTAAGAAACCTATTTACCTTGTGAAGCCCTAGTGCTAACAAGCTTCCGATTTTCCGTTTACATCCTGACAACTGGCTCGTCACATCCCACATGCCCTCCACTAGGCTTGTGAAGCCCCTTGACCCATAAACTTCTCACATGCCAACATGTTCATTCCTTCATCACATGCTTGAAGTGACTGCGGACTTGCATTGTTATCATTACACTGAACACGTGGGCATAGGTCTGCTTTGCAAAACTAGTGGGGCCCTATGGACTGCGGTGTGCACTTCCTCTACTCAGTTTAGTTGTTTTGGCATAATGAGTATATTCTTACTGAGGCTGGCAATAGGTGTCCATTTAATACCCCGTGACGTTACTCTACATGAAGTCAGCTACGCTGCTGACAATAATATAAGGAGCACACGGACGCATCCTCCTTGGATAGATCGTACCGGTAAATACCTGCTCACGACGCTCTCTAAGTGCTGCCGAATTTACCAGACGGCTTCATCAAACAAAACCTACGCAACCTACCAGGCGGTTAGCAATAAATGTAAGCTAAATATCAGCATGGCTCATCTTTAATTACGGTTGAAATCGTAGGGGATATCTGCATCCTAGCAATTCACTCGATACCAGTGCTTAGTACTGTGGTACTGTGTTGCATAGATTAGCATCCTTTAATGAGAGTTGTTTACCAAACCTACTTCTCCCACGTTGTATATCTATTTCATTAGCAACTACCTCAATTTCAAGTTCACGTGGGACCGGAACAATAGGATAAATCCCGTAAGTGGACAGCCTCAATTACATTTACATTTACAGATAGCTCGATGTATTCCGCTCACGGCGACGGTTAATTTTCTGTCAGTGCAATTAAGCCTTGAGTTCACTGAGTAGTAGATAGCAGAAGAGAGGCCCCGTGAAATCTTCTTCACTTCGTCGTGAACCGATTTATCTAACGGCGTCTAGATAGCTGCTGTATTACTTTCATTACTTAACATTTCACTGTAACCTGATAACTTCTATAACCCTTTTAGGCATCATAATACAACCACAGAGCTTTCCAGAATATCGATCAGAACCTTCTCAATGCGAAACGGATCCCACCAGTGCAACAATCAATTTGACTGTCAATAAGATACTCACAGCTGCCAGAGATATACCAGCTAATGGCATCCTTTTCCAAAGAAGGAACAATGATATTGTGTGATTTCTACCTACCAGATAGTAACTCAACGTCCTTCTCCTTTGTTGACATCGTTCATTTTTGTGCCAACGGTTACCAATAGTAATCGTCATATTGGTGCATTCAAACACACATTTACAGGTTAAGCTGACTAGAAAATACCCATCTCCACGCAATTCTAATCACGTCCCTGCAGCCAATCGGATAACTTCGCCATCTTGAATTCACACCGTTTGTCTTGCCACTAGTGGCCAGCCCAATAATTGACATGTCCGCGTCGGCACACCACTTAGTCGCGAAATGGATTGTGCAGTTATTGGAACCCGTACGTAAGGAACTCTCTATTCATTCTTTGAAGGATTCGTTCGAATTCGTCGATAAAGTGAAAGAGCTAAAATTAAATGGCAAACAAATGTTTTCCTTCGATGTCGAATCACTTTTCACAAATGTCCCACTGTTTGAAACTGTTAATTTCATCTGTGAGTATATAACGGAAAGGAACTTAAACGTTAGCATTCCGGTGCCCAAGCTCAAGGAGTTAATTTTGCGGTGTACCTTTAATAGACAGTTCCTGTTTGACGGAATCTATTACAGACAAATCGATGGCGTGGCTATGGGGTCCCCCTTGGACCTCTTCTTGCCGACATCTTTCTCGCTAAGCTTGAGCGCGGTCCCCATCCAAAGGCTTATTGCCACATTTGATTCTTATTGGAGGTATATGGATGACACTTTCATCATCTGTGATTCGCACATTGATGTCAACCATTTGCTGGACCAGTTCAACAGTGCACACCCCTTAATAAAATTCACTAGTGAAATGGAGAATGAAGGTAAGCTGGCTTTTCTGGACGTTTTGTTGAGGAGGCGCGAGGACCACGCCAAAATATCGAGTTACCGCGTAGCACTCACAGAACAGGTCAGTTTTTTGGAGCAGTAAGGAGTCGATTTCGGAATTGCGTCTTGTGAGAAGAATATAACATAATTTATTAATCGCTAAAATAGTGGATTTTCTAGGCAATTCTTACTTTCTTCTCATCTTGCTTAACACCCGAATACGGATTGAATCTCTACGCTCTCGTTGGGTCTATTTGACCGCAGCAGAAATATCCCAGCGGAGTCCAAGTATAGGGAACTGTGCAGTTCTGTCAGTCAGCAGCCCATACAACGTCTTCATTATGATCGCGAAGCATGGTGGTCCCAACGTGCTTCGGAAATGGAGGCTGCCGCCCTCTCGGTCAATACTCGTAAGCTCCTCCGGCTCATAGGTTCATAGTTGCATTGGATTGTAGAGAGCAGAAGGTGAAATCCTTTGTCAGATTCATCGCTTCCCGGTCATTGTGTGGAGGCCGCGATTCGATGTTAGGCGGTAATCCACAAGGGACCTTGACAGCTGCACTGTAAGCTGCAAGTGCCCATAGTACTCAAAAGATAAGAGTCTAACATTCGCTTGAAACATGCCTCAGTCTGAGCATCGACTACATGCTTCGGCAAGTTATTCTACTCGTTGACTACGAGAGTTGATAGAGCGAAAGCAGGATGAATCCGGAGTCTTCTGGGTTTAAACAGTTTCCAGTTGTGGCCTCGAGTTGAACTGTTTGGATTGGATTGAAAGCACGCTTGCAACTCCGCCCCCATCTCTCCTCTCAGGTTGCGCCTGGTGAAAAGCAGGTCATCGCGACGTCGGAGATAATCCAGGGTGAACAGATTCATCCGTTGAATTCTCAGGGGATAAGGCAAGTCCCGTAACTCCAAGATGTGTCTCGATCCAAGCCGTTGGACAAAGAAACCCTGGTGTCAGTGAGACTAAGTGCGAATAGGATGGTTTGCCGACTGCCAACCCACAGAGAAGCTTGGACCGGTGGGCCGAACATGTTCATTCTCAGTTCAACTGTCCTCACTGTCCACCTCTATGCCCTGCGAACCATTTTTCTAGCCCTGGGACGTCACACTTGATTTAGGCAGCGAAGCGGAAGTATATATTGCGACTCGACACTTGAAGCTATGCATGGCTGCCGGCTCAGCTACACTTCTTCCGGAGCCGTTCAAGTATATAGGCCCAGCTATACTCATTGTTCACCAAATGCTAGCATGAAGAAGTCCCTACTTCCTTTGGCGAGTCAGTTATTGTCCCGATATTAATAAAGGTGCTTGCATTTCATGCATTAATCACCAGGGGGTTAGTCAATTTCCGTAGTCTCCAAGCTATTGACATCCATTCTACTCCGTACATTATCCCCCGTTCGTGAACCGACGTACAGGGAAGAACAAGCTGGCTTCCGACCTAGGCATTGTGTGGATGGAAAATTCACGCTCCGCCAAATCCGAGAACAAAACACCTCTACCGGAGGTCTGGCATCGTTGCATTCCTAGACATCCGTGCTGCATTCGACTCGGTTGATCGACCTGCGCCATGGCGTTGTTTAATAAAGAACGGGGTCGCAGAAAAGTACACTGCCATTCTACGCGCTCTGCCTCCACATCCCCGGCTGAGTGAGGGCCTATGGTAAGCTAGCTTCGTCCTTCGTTATCTACAGCGGCGTACGACAGGGCTGTCCTTTGTCCTGCTTCCTCTCCGATTTTGTGATTGAAGACGTGTCGAGTGTTCTGGGGGTTACCAGCACTTTTGTGTGCAACTACTACCGGACAAGCGAGCGACAACTTTTGGGTATGCCGAGGATATCGCCCTACTTAGTAAGGACTCACAGAGGATACAAATTATTCTAGATCGTTTGGTGCTTGAGGCATCTAGGTATGGAATGTGTTTCACCCCTTCGTAAGTTAATGCGCTGCTGCAGGATTGGCACTCGCCCGTTGCTGTGCCCACTATTGAATGGACACAGCTTGGACAAGTTGAAAGCTTTGTCCCCCTGGGCAGCTGCGTGTCTACACGTGGCAATACTAGGAAGGAAATTTCCTTCCGTGGCACCATAGCTCGGTCGGAGTTTGTCAACTTGAAACACATGTGACGTCATCGGGAGGTCTCCCACTTGGTAAAGGGTCATGTTTGCATTGTCACCTTTGGGGCGGTGTTGTTATGAGGAAGCGAGTTATGACCACTTCGAGCAGACCACATGCGCTGGGTCTCGGCCTTCGGTAATGCGTACTTGAAGTAACTTAATCGTGTGTGGTGGCAACAACGTATTCTCGACGGTGAAGTCAGACGTCGTATCTTAGGGAATGCGAGTATTCCCTACAATAAGCTGGTTTTGCAGTGCCATCTAAGATGGCTCGGTCACGTCCTGCGTATGTCGGCTGAGCGTTTGTCCAGCTGCGCATGGTTCGCTCATGCGGGACATGGCTAGAAAAAACCTGGTAGTCAGCTGTCCACCTGGCGACGGCATATGAAATCGTTGACTTCACGTCTTGCCACCGTTGGATCCACACGTCTGCTTGCTTGCGGATCAAAGAACGAAGAGTCCCGATGGTTGGAAACGATTCAGGATATGGCACTCAATCGAAGCCAGCAGGAAATCAGGGTACGTAATTTTTAGATTTAGATGGTTAATGTTCAACGATTGGAGAATACAAAAAATTAAAAAACCGTGTGCAAAATGACAATATTTCGCTTTTCTCTTTATTGCTGCACAATAGTGGGATTGTCTTGCCCACATTTAGCTAACGTGCCACGGAGGTGGGGTGGTTAACCCGCTTCTTGTAGTGATTGCCGTAGTTTTGTTTGGCTGTCTACTAACTAGACTGCAGTTTTTATGCTTTGCTATCTAATAACGCTACGGGTTCGCTTTCGCGCTTTGCGCTAACCCAAGCTCAGATTCAGAGGAGACTGGACGATAGAAAAATCCCTTGAGTGCTACTTCTTGAACGGATCGTTGAGTAAGGAAAAAAATGTGTTCCGAGGTCTTACTGGATGTAAAACGAAACACCCGAACCACACCCCGGTCAAACAATTACTGCCCACGTTTCCTGCACTTGCAATCCTCGCTATGCTGGCCGTGTGAAACACGTTGGAAGGAAATGGAAGGGAACGAGGATGGAAAATCATTTAACTGAAGGATAATACCAAAGTGGAGAAGCGCAGCATACGAAACCAAAGTTGGAAGATGGATATGGTCAGAAGAAGAGAAAAGTTTCGTGTGGTCACCGAAAAGCGTCTAACTGGCGTTAAAAACCCTTAATCGTAAGTTCAGACATCTTTTGGAAGCGAGTACCTAACAGCGGGCGGATGAACAAACTCTTTGGCTACCGGCTTCCCTGTGGACTGCTACTAAACACGAAGAAGACGAATGAGCTACCCGGATGTCAACGGTCTCCGTTAATCGTCCCACGGCCTCGCGCGTCAGGCCTATTTGACCCAAGGTTCGAGGTAGGTTCCCTTAAGCATTCAACTTCCTTGGCCTGGGTGACGGGGAAGATTTGTGCCCGCACAACACATTAACCTTGGTAACCTTCCAAACCATTCCACTGTCCAACTGTTTTCCTCATTTTGTTCTTGTTCTCGTTGTTGTTAACTGTGTTGTGGCACTGCCAATTGTATATTGGTCAAGTGTTGAATAATAATAATAAATTCAGTGCTCAATTACGTGATAACTGAGTTTCTGTCCTGATTTGGTCGAAACGTGGCTCCATGGGATGATAGCAAGATAAGGAAACCTAGCAGAGTTAAATAGCCAGCTCAAGTCCGGTCCAAGCTTGCCAGTTATAACGCGGTAAGTGAGGATCAGGTTGCCTCAAAGCCGTCGGTAATGTACTGCATACATACCCAAGTTAACCAGAGGCTCAGGGAACATTTACCCCGTAACCGATCGACTAAGTTGGCACTTACTCGCAAAACTCTCTTGGACTCCATTTTGTCCCAAACCAGACGGGGCAGTCAAATCTGGACGCAATATTCCAGATGGATGCAAACAAAAGATGGGAACAGCTTCACAATTATGTCGGCAGTTAAGACCTCGGAAGAAAGGCGTAGTAACCATAACATTCTGAAACCTGTACTTGTGGCCTTCTTCCAGTTGTCAACGGAATACAAAGACGAGGGATGGACGACACCTAAGTCTAATTAGTTTGGGACAAAGGGAGTTTGACCCCACGGAGCATGCACCTCGAAAGTGAGAAAGTTGCTCCTATACGAAGGACGGAACACTTATCAGTTGCCACAAAGTATACCGTTCCCCGAGTCTGTCCAGGGCATGCTGAATGGCCTCAGAACCCTCAAGGACATCTACAAGGCCACCAGCAAATAATAGAGGATATCCCAAGCTCTCCAGGGAGATGGTTTACATGGAGAGCAGTACTGGCCCAAGCACCGAGCCCTGCGGGACAACACTAAGGCCCGCTTGCCTAAAGGATACGGTGCGACGCAGGCGTGCACACTGTTCTCTTTCCTGCAAGAATGCAGATACCCAGTAAAGGAGCTCTGCTTTCCTAACAGCCTTAATTGGGTACTTTATCAAATGCTTTCAAGAAGTTTACGAAAAGCACGTCCACTACGTTGACTACATCAGCCCAAGCTTCACAAGCAACCAACCAATTCGCCAGCCTTGAAATCCCCTTCCGGAATCCGCGTTGTGCAATAAGGAGTAGATTAAACCTATTCAGGTGACCTTCCAACGAATCTCTCAACACCCATAGGCTGTTCCGCCTCCATATATATATATATATATATATATATATATATATATATATATATATATATATATCCGTGTGTGTTGGTCACCGTCTATGGTACAGATATCGTGCTATCGGATTCACGGCTGAATAGGAAAACAGTATGATTAATACTAAGAAAATAACAACAACAAAAGCTTTTCTTGTCCAGTTTACCACCCACAGTTTTTGAAATTTTTCGGATTGCTTTTTAGGGGAGGAAAGTGGGACACCGCAACACACCGATGCACGCGTCTGCGATTGCCATCGATCTTGTGCCCTAGGTTTCAAGGTATTCGCAGTTACCGGACCCCAACCATGTAGTTGACAACCACCGGCCGAGGCCAAATATTTCGCCAGCATTTTTACGCGGCTTCTCCAAGTTGCATTATGTCCACCAGACCTTCTCTTCCAGCCCTATCCAGCAACCGCAAACAAAACACGACGCGGGTAACGCTGAACTGGCATGCGCAAAACGTGTTCCCGCCACTGCCGGTTATGCAGTGATACGAGCTCTTCGAGCGCGTGACTCCCTCGTCCCAAAACAAGCTGTCTAACTTCCACATCGCTTACGTGGTGCCGCAACCACACACGGGCAATGGACTACAGACAGCGGTGCTGGAAGACGGATAGGCTGCGTATGTCAGCTTTACGAATGGGCCAGCTCTCGCATCTGTACAACAATACAGCACGAACGGCTGCGCAACTTACCCGCTTTTTGATGGAGAGACGGATGTCGTGGCGACGTCACAAGTGCCTCAGCCTAGAAAAAGCAAGGTGTGCTCTCCAGGTGCGCATCGAAAGCTCGTCTCCAACAGCGCCGCCAGCAGTGATGCAACTTCCAAGTAGACAAAGCTGTTCACCACCTCCAGTGTCACACCACCAAGAGTAAGTGCAAGCAGAGGCACCTGCTGGTCTTGAAAGAGAGTCGCGCACTTGGATGGCGAAAAGTATATACTATAAGTGAGGCTTCAAACGCCAATCGGTTTAGTGCAATCTGGACGGCGCGTGGACCGTCACCCGGCGAGTTGATATCATTAGCATGAACCAAATTTACAACTCGACTACCAGGTAGAAGCTTAAGGCCAGCGTTCAACGAATCGCCCAGGGCGTTCGTTAGGACTACCTCAATGGCAAAGTTGAATAGGAATGGAGAGATAGTGCATACTTGTCGAACTACAATGGAGACCACAAATGTGGGCGAAAGCTTGCTTTAACCCTGCCTGAGTTCAGGCTATAGAGAGCGCGCATTATGGAGACGAACTTCTTGGGGACACCACCCCTCAGTAGGAAGTGCCACAGTACCGTCCGATCGACAGAATCGAAGGCTGCACGGATTTCCAGGAACACAGAAATCGTTGGCCTCTGATACAAATGGCGGAGTTCGAGGATCTAACGGAGTTTGCAGACCTGATCGATGCAGCCGCGAGCAGGGCGAAACCCAGCTTGTACTTCTCGCTGCAACGATCCGCGCGTTAGGGATAGCCTGCGAAGCACGATGGACACCAGTGGCTTGCAAACGATGCGGCCCAAGCTTAGGACTCTGTAGTTAGAGTAGATTGTGCGCAGGCCCCTTTTGAAGATGGGAAGGACTATCGATTCACCCCAAGATGATGGAACTTCCTCTTTCGACCAAGCTTTCGAGAACAACGCAGTGAGTTCTCGAACCAGCGAAGCACCACCTACTTGAAATAGAGCTGGAGGAAGACTATCAGGAACAGGGGCTTTATAACGTTTCCCATGGCGGAGCTCCTGCTCGATTTCCTGGAAAAAGAGGATCTGTGGGGGTAGACAACTCGGCCCCAATGCGAGCGCCAGAGGAAGTAGATGGAGTTAGGGACCAACAAAACTGCGAGCCAAAATGCTCGGTTCATCGCTCCAACCGTCGTTGAAGATGGATGATTAAATAAATTTAAAAAATACATAAAATAATATTTTATTCTCGACAAAGCGAGGCACGCCTTTTGGGCATTATCAGCATATTGCAATATTGCATATTATACCCTGCTAGCACGCGACGAAGAAAAATCTCCGTCAGACTGAGCAAAAACCTCGTTTTGCTTCGTCAATTACGAACCTTTACGAAGATTGCGCTTCGTTTTGTTTCGTCGCTGACGAACCTTCACGAAGGCTAGCCTTAGTTTAGCTTCCACATTTGTGAACCAATACAAAGGCAGTCCCTCAACTTCCTATGTACATATTTGATTGGTCCAAAAAGAATGCAACCGAAGTTGTCTGATGAACAGTCAAAAGTTACGTAAAATTGCCTAAAGGGGTTATAAAGAAAAGTATATTGCGGAATTGTCTGCATTTAAGGTAAGCCTGCGTGTTTGTTTGCATACATTTTTGTACCGGAAATGGAAGTGCGCGGTCATTTGATTGCTCCTCGGTTCCCTTGTTGCTTTCCGTGTCGGTACATCCTTTGTTTTCCTCACCGAGGTCTTTGTGTCCAACAAACATTACGTAAGCGTTCATTAAGTTAATGTTTCATGTCATAGAGATGAGCAGTCGTTTAACAAGGCGTCGTTGTTAATTTGCGTTACCTTCTGCACGCACATGGAGAATGCGATTGCTCCTTTTGCGTAGACTAGATGAGCGTGAAGCATTCCGTGTGCGCGATTATAGCCGTACTAGTAACATGGATGTAATTATAAGAGATAAGGTTTCCAAGTAACTTTTTAGGATGATTGTGGACCGCTGCATCACGCAAAGAGGTAACCTTTCAGATGCTGTCCACAACGGCTCTGTACGCGAATCTACCGACGTACTTTCACTTCAGTCCTCAGGGACGGAAACGGAGAGTGAGGAGGTGGAATCCATGAGCTGCCAATCAGGGGAGCATGAATGCACGGCTCTAGATAGGACTACGTCACCGAACCTGTGTGGTGAGGCACGGAACTTCCTGGCAGCATGGATGCTCAATACCAACACTTCTGCTTCCGCTGTTAACAAGCTTCTTGAAGGACTACGTAAGTTTATACCGTCTTTACTGAAGGATTACCGGTCGTTAATGAGAACTCCCAGAACCCCGAACGCGATCGAGGTGCATCCTGGTTGGTATGGTCACATGGGGATCATTTACGGGATAAAGATGGCTTACCGGTGCGAAAGTGTGGCAGCGTCCCAGAGCATTTACCTGTAGTTGCACGTGGATGGGTTCCCACCATTTATTTCCTCCGGTGTGCAATTGTGGCCCATTTTGTGTAGGTCGGTGGCGCCCTTGATATCCGATCCCTTGGTGGTTGGGGTGTACACGGGGCCACGTGAACCGTGGAATGTACATCACTTCTTAGCTCCACCTGTAACTAAATTGCAAACGTTACCTCGCACAGGCGTGCTACTGCTCGGTCGAGCTACATCAAATGCTGTCCGTATCTCTTGTATCATTTGTGACGCACCAGCCAGATCATAAGTAAAGAGTAGTAAAGCCCATTCTGGATATGGCAGTTGCGATAAAGGTGTGCAGCGAGGTGTCTATTTCGCTGGGACAGTAACGTTCCCTTGCACCGATTGCCGCCTGCGTACTAGTAAGTCGTTCGGTTCGCACTGCCATGGACACCAATTGCACCATCCCCGTGCAATCATCGCCGAAACGAGTTATGTAATGCGCTACACAGGTGATAACGCAATGCATTGCAGTGGCCTGCCAGCCAGACTACGAAACTCTGTGGATGATAATCCCCCACAAAGAAAAGGCGCACCAATGCTCGCGCAGCTGCAAGCTATGGGAGGTACTCTGAGTTCTCCTTGGAGGAGTTGGCGTGGCCTTCCACGCCTACCCATAATCTTGATACTGTCAAGGAAAATGCCGACATGCGTAAGTTCTTATTATGTATGAAATGGTTACTGTGATGTACGCGTTCCGCAACAGGTCCATCTAATCAAGTTGCTGTTCAAACTGAGCCTATCACGTGCTGCAGGTCTTAACGTTCCTCACTTTAGATATACGCCCTGGCAGGCAAGTGTCATGAAACGGACAAAAGGGTTATGTACACATTGCACGCTGCAGCAGGTATGGTTGAGCTTCTTACTTGCAACAAATTCTATGCAGATGAACTTCGCAAGCGGGAGCAAGACCGCAATATGCTACGCAGCGTACTTTGTACGTGCCCCTGTCATGCGTATTACGCAAACAATTATCAGATTCCCTTAGGCGCGTGGAGGAGACACTTCAAGTTTTGCAGGACAGCCACGTGTCTATGAGTCAAGCGATGTGGAATGCAAGGCCGTCGCAAGCTACGGAGTTGACCCTACCAACCTCCAACATTGAGGAATTCCTGGAGTTGGAGGGGAAATAAGTGGATCCCGAACTGCGTCGGGAACTGGTAAGTCGCCTTCGCGGATTATGCTTTCATGACTTAGGCTACTCACATGCAGTCAACACCAGCCGGCACGTTATCCGACGCCGTTCGGTACATGCTGGACAGGATGATGAATACAGATGTCTTGCGTCAGTTGAACTTTGCCGTTGCAAACAACGCGATACCATTCAAGAAGACGCATAAATTTAGTACGCTTCAAGGTTACTCGGAGAACCTTTTCCACATTACCTTCTTTCTCAGAAGTTATCATTAACCGTTTCGGGTGCACGGGCAACCCCGTTGCGAACTGTGTTTGCAAATGGCTACAAATTACCCGGAGCAACCTGCACCGACGTACATCTGCAAACACTTACAGTCAAAATTCCCATGTACTGTGTACTATTGATGCGGTAGATAACCGTTTGCTTTACAGGCTTTGGAAGTTATGGGTTTGGACGGTCAATGCATCCAGGAACCACCGACAACCATGTAAATATTTCCTTTCTTAGTAATATATATTTGTAATACTTTCCCGCGTGCTTCAATTGTTGCCCGGTACTTTCGCGTATAGTATACCATTTCACCGTCTCGGTGCATATCGTGACCATGGGGTTCGCCTACTGCGTGACCGGAAGGAAGGCAGTGCATGTCATGCTGTCATATTTATCCAAAGCCACGGAAAACTCCGTTCCGCTTTTTCATATTTCGCAGTAACTGCAAAACCTACGGTTGTTCCCACATCTATTAGGATGCCTGTCAGCATTGGCAATCGTTTGGGATTGATCGGCTCATCAAACCGGTATTTGCTCCCTGGTAATTTCGTTACCTAGTCAGAAGGGGACAAGGAAATGCAGGCAAGAAATCCGTAATAGGTAAGTGCGCACGGTACTCTTCAAAGCAGTCTGCTTAATTATTGTTATCATTTATTGTGCGTCCCTATTATGTATAGCGTTCACTGCGCAATCCACGCCAAACGTGCAACCGTTCCCGGTAGCATATGAATAGGAACCGTTGGATACTAATAGCTTCATTGCGATTAGCACGAAATAGTTCGCCTAGGCCATGAGGAGTAACCTCTTCCCGTAGGGTTTGCGAAAGCATTGAATGGGGTCGCCCATGTTAACGTAACCGTTTGGTACAGTAGCCGGTATCTTGGTTTCGTTACATTCATACGAGGAAACCCCTAATTATATACTACGCGAAATCATTTCATCGCCTCTCGTAGGAGAACAAGTCCTCGTATTGACTACGCGGAGCCTTCGTCATTACGGAAAGGCGTCATATTCACTGATCCATCCTTTGGTATCCAGTACGAAAAGCATTCGTTAAGCTTCCACATTACGAAGAGCAGCCTTCTTATATACTAAGAGAAATCTTCGCATTTACTAACAGAAGCCTTACTTTCGCTTCGTCATTACCAAGGGCAGCCTAGGTATTTAGAAAAACCGTAACATCGCTTCGCCAATATGCAGCAATGTCTTCGTATATACTAAGAAAAACCTTTGTATTGCTTCCAAGTACGAAGAACGGCCTTCGTATATACTAAGAGGAACCTTCTTATTGCTTCGTCATTACGGAGAACCGCCTTCGTATTTACTAAGAAAAACCCTAGTATTGCTCCGTCAATACGGGGAACAGCCTTCGAATTTACTAATAAAAACCCTCGTAAATACTAAGAAAACCCTCCGTATTGCTACGTAATTACGAAGAACAACCTTCGTATTTACTTAGAAAAACTTTCGTATTGCTCCGTCAATACGGGGAACAGCCATCGCATATACTAAGCAAAGCCTCCGTATTGCTTCGTATTTACGAAGAACAGCCTTCGTATTTACTAAGAAAATCCTTCATGTATACCAAGAAAACCTTCGTAAATGCTTCGGCAATATGAAGGCTACGCTTCAAATTGACGAAGAAAAATCTTCCGTTACCTGCGTAAGTGCGGTCTGTCTGTCATATGATTGGTGGCGTACGCCGTACGCAATCAACTGCGCACCATGAACTGTTCAACCGATTAGTGGACAGTCACCGTCGTATTCCGCCTGTCACGCAGCGACAAACTCTAAGCTTTTACGAAGCTAAATCTCAGTTTACCTTCGTAAAACCTTCGTATACCTTCGTACTCCGCCCGGACACGTGTAACTAAGAAAAAACTTCGTTTACCTCCGTATTTGCTAGCAGGGTAGCATGGCTGGCGGCACCAAGAGCAGAGTAGTACAGTTGGAGACAAAATTAGGGGCCCATATGGCCCAAAGTTTGTACGAAGTCTATGACCACACAATGCGAGAGGTAGAGAGAAGAACCGGAGCACTAAGCTAGAATATGTCGATTAGGAACTAGTTCGATGAGGTTGTGTACACAGCGTGGGTCAGGTGAGTGGAGCATGGGGAAAAAGCTGAAAAAATATTTACGAATAGTAGCATATCACTAATCAAATATGTAGACGTGTTCGTGCGAGAGCAGATATATGCACAGAGTTTGTAAATGTGGTATCGGTCAAATTGCAAACGTGAGATTGGGGTGGGGACTTTATTGAGTGGCGAGTCACATCCGCCACGTCGCAGTGTTGTTAAACATACATTTTGGCCTTTTTGTAGGGAAAACGCTTGCCAGTCGAAGACCCACCACGTCCTGGAACACTGCCGACTGGTGATATGAAATTGAAAAGGTTGCATCTGACCGATTACCCTCAAAGATATTCGCAGTCACCTTACGCCAATTTGTTTCCATGGCTGTGTAGTCTCCTTCGGAGTCGACCGCAGGTGATTGGAGATGTTGAAGTCGGTCGACTCAGGCGACTTGTATTGATTTGGTTTGTATTCTAGGTTCCTTTAGTGTGTCAGGATTGCGAAGCGCGGGTGATTGCTTTGTTCTGTATTGATTTCGTGTCCATGAGAGTGTCGCAGGTATGTCCGCAGTGGTGTTCCATGCAGGTATTTGTATCCTTTAGAACAAGGGAGAGAAGAGAAACGGACAGAACAAACTGCCAAGGAAATTGAACAGGACTACGTTAATGTATAAATATAAAATTTATGGTAAAGTTGTGCTGGTTGAAAGCAATTGAATGACCGGATATGTTATACATCATATCCGTAGTTGTGCGTGCAAGCACGGGACCCAATATTTCCTGAATGTGAAAGAAAAATGCTGTCCAAAGTGGCCTGCCGTACTCAAACGTTGTCCTGTGTGGACACAGTGAGTAACAGGCGTTGCTATTCGGTAAATGAGTTGAGGGAATCAGAAGAATATAGTGAGTGGCTTAATGTGCGCTTAAGCTATATGTTTAGCAACAGGTTGACAGTGGTAGAGGTTATCGTTCGAACATGTATGAAAGCCAGTGAAGTTAGTACGCCGGGTTTGAGACACATGAAAATAATAACGTAACATGTTCAGTAATGGGATGCTAGAGAGACAGCTGGGTGAAGGGGTGAGACGGTGTGTCAAAATTGTGACCAGAATGGGATTTATTTAAATAAATAAATAAAATTTTTTTATATTCCTCGACGATGCGAGAAGCTGTTCCGTAATAATGAAGACCAAGCGAGAGTACGGTTGCAAAGCCAGCCCTAAAGGGAGCTGGAATAGCGGAAAAAGATAGGGACTTCTACAGTGCGGCAAACAAGGCAAATAGACGACAGGAAAGAGCGATACTGGGAGTCGGGTTAATTATGAGGAAGAAACTGCCCGCTGATAGACCTTCAACGATAATAATAGGAGCGAGAATGTCTTGTATACTACGGTTGTGGCGAGAAAATGGTTATAGAGCCAGTGCTGAAAGGGACCAGTAATATAAGTAGCCTGAGCAGCAGCTCCAAAAGATGCTAGGTGTGCCACTCTAAGGTGGACATCCACGGTGGAAGGTTGAAGTCAAATAGACTGCTAGTTATAACTCACCAATTAGTGAGTTGCTGGCAGCCTGATTAATTAATATACAGGAGCGGCACGTTTTATTAGGCTCGGCATAGACTGATAGGTGTACAGTGTTGAATACAATAGAGAGAACAGACAGCAATACTTGCAACAGCTGTAGAGAGAAAACGACAGTAATGCCGGCTCCGGAAAGGACCAACAGTAAGGGAATATACAGACAGCACCGCCAATTGCTAAGTGTTTCACCCGAATAGTTGCGATGTTGATCATAAGAGGTGCCGAATAAGTATACAGTATAGTATGGTTAAACATAGGTGTGGATGAGACCCGAAAAAGTTCAAATGCTCAGAATCTGGTGCTGGTGGAATAAGAAAAACACCCGTCCGATAGCTGGGGGTGTGGACACTAAAAAAGTATGGCAGCCGATGCGCTGACGCTAGTGGCACCTATACCGCCAAGGAACAGTTGCCATATGGACCAAAAGCGATGCCAACCAAGAGCGGGAGACGTTAATGTGAGCTAAAGAGCTTAACAGTGCAGCCGAGAGGCAAAATTCAATCAGAGACTGGAAATTTCAATTTCGGTAGGGAGGGCCAAGCATACAAATAATGAATCAGGTAGAGACGAATATCATGAGGCTGTTGCATTTACCAATGCGCACCTTGGCCCAGGGCAGCCGATACGCAGAAGAAGAGGGGCATTGGTTGGAGGCCTGTGGGCATTTAGAGCTCAGTTACCGGATTGGTTCAAAAGATTTAAGAATGAGATGCACAGCAGTAAAGGGAATCTAGGGAGGACTGGGATGTGCTGACGCTAGTGGTACCTATATCCCCATTGAATAGTTGCGATATGGACCAAAAGAGCTGCCAAACAAGTGAGGGAGACGTTAAGGTGAGCAAAAACCTAGGTAGTGGAGCCGAGACCAGAGGCCGGAAATTTCAGTTTCGGTATTGAGGACTAAGCATACAGACAATAAACCAGACGAAAACGAGTCTGAGGCTTTTGCTTTTACCATTGAACATCTTGGTCAATAACAGCCGATGCGCAGAAGAAGAGAGGCATTGGTTGGAGACCTATGAGCATTTGGAGCCTCAGAGACCGGACTGGTCCAAAAGGTTTAAGAATGAAAGGCACAACAGTGAAAGGAATCTAGCGAGGATTGGGGTTTTGCGCTGGCACTATGGGTACCTAGACCCCAAATAAAGTGTTACTATATAGACCGAAAGGGATGCCGAATGAGAGAGGGAGACAGTATTGTGGGCTAAAAAGCTTGGCAGTGGAGCCGAGAGACAAAACTCAAGCAGGGACCGGAAGTTCAACTTCGCTGCCATCCTGTTCGCATATTGTTTCACTTACACCAGCTCGAACACCTTCGGTGACTCGAATGAGCTGGAAAAGTTTTCTGGGATCACCAGAGAGACTAGCAATGTCCATCTCCCCAGCACGTTCACCCCAACAAGCTTTGCGGTCTATTTGCAGGCTCCTGCTCAACTCTGGACCCAGGGATTGGCGTTCTACACTGTGTCTGGAATCCGATGAGATCAAGCCGCGTTTGTCCATCAGCGACAATGAAACGGTGGAGATCCGATGCTTCGGGGGTGATGAGCAACTCCACAAGTGTCGATACTGGTAGAAACTAAGATATCTTTGATCTGCGCTCACTACGAATGGAGGTCCCCGCCAACACTTGAGCCAAGCAAGGTTGACATTGAGGCTTGATACCTGAGTAAAATCGCAGGGTTTTGTAACTTTGCGACGTCCGGTCGGTGGTGAGCGCGCTTGGGTGATCCTCCGAAACCCATGCAAACCTTAGCACGAACTACTGCGTGATCGGATGCTAGATAACTTGCTCACTACGATCGGCAGTTTGTTACGCTTCCGCGCCATCTGTAGTTGATTGCTATGTGATCAAGTTGGAAACACTTGCGGTTGTGAGGGCGGGCCCCAGTTAACAGTGTGCCGAAAACTAAATAAATAAATAAATAAATTCTTTATTCTCGTGCAGTGCGAGACACGCCTATGTAAACATGATCATGTTATGTAGGCATGATCATGTGCTCGAAAGAAACAAGCGATGGTCAGGGCAAAGGGGAAACGGTCTGTCTCTATGGTTTGATCGACCGCCACTGAGACTAAAACTACCCCAAGGTGGTGCTCGCTTAGTAGAAATCGGCCAACCCGTGTGCTAAATCCCCCGGCAAGAATGACTATATCAGCCCTTTTGGAGGAAAGTAGAGGTTCATGTAGATGCTGGTACAAGCTATCCTTGACTTCATCGGGGCTGCAGTTTGTAGGGGCATAGGTGGAGACGACAAGGAAGGCATGCTAACTGTCTTGACGACTGATTACATTACATGAACTTCCTAGTCTGACTGCACGTAACCGACGGTTGACTGCGATCCAGTCAAGCAGAGCTGATTCAGCCCTGGCACTCAGTGCAACCCCAACACCAGCTTGGCGAGAGGCAGCAGCTTCTGGGTCTCCGGAAAGCCGCAAGCAGTATTTGACGTCAGGGTTTGCCGGAGAGTCCATTATGATGACAGCGCTAGTCTTGGAACCTGGTATCTGAAAGGCAACAGTTGTCTACCGGGAGCGCTTCTAGAATACGGACCAGACATGCTTGTCCTCCGGTATGCGTCAAATTTCGAACATTAAACGCTGCGAGGATGAAGGAAGAACTAGGGCGAAGAAGATCTGGTGCTTCGGTGGCGTGAGAGGCAGTTGCGATATTAGAACGACGAAAACAGGAAGTTTGGCTTTTAATTCCATCAGATGCGGGTCGTTTGTGACCGTGACCGAAGAAGACGTAAGAGTACACATAGGTGAAGGACGGGAGGTGGGGTGATCTGTGAGTGGATGTTGAGCAGTTGAGTTAGCATAGACGATAGGCATAGCAAGAGCAGTAGTAAGCAGTGTGGTCCATGATTCGTTAGTGGGCGTGATACTACCCGGTTGCCCAGGCCGAAGTAGTGGGTTGTCTTAGGCGGCCATACTCCGAGCGTTTGAACAAGGATCTAACATACATGGCAGCAGGGTGATGTGAGGACGTCGCAACCCGTTGTGAGCCGATGACCAAATAGATGGTTCATACGCCTTTCGGTCCGTGAAGGGCCAATAAACATTTGGCAGTGTGCAACAACACGTGAGTGACAATAACAAAACGGAGGGCGATAGAGTCAGAGGAATAGAAGTTGTTCCATGTGCTGCGTGGGCAGTTAGCTTCCCGGTTGACTTAAGGGGTCCCACCTCGAGCCTTTAGTCTTATAGACCTGATCAGCAAAGCAACGGCGCGATTCACGAAGACCGATGACACCTAGGTGGCTCATTCGTCTTACTTGTGTTCGGAAGCAGTCCACAGAGAAGCCCCTGGACATCAAGGTTGTTCATCCGCCCTCTGTTAGATACTCACTCTCAGTTACAAGAGTGAGTGGTCAGTGCCCCTATAGCCAAGCACACTGGCTGTTACACAGTGACGTAAGAGCACCTGTGGTATTTAATGGCTAACCAGTTGACCAGTCCGGAACTCCGCACGCTCTGCGTTGTTCCCGCTGGTTGTTCACGACTGCTTATTTAGTTCGCCTGCAAAGCAGGCGTGATTTATTCGAAGTTACCTCCACAAGGAAAGCGTTCCACGATCCACAACCTGGGGACGCGCTCGATAGCGTACAGCTCCGCCACGGGACCAACTTTGCAAGCAGCATAACTACGACGCTAGACAGACTGACTGGACTGTAATTGGTTGACAGACGCCTGTCGGTCTTTTTGAAGATAGGACAGATGACAGCCTCCTTCCATTCACAAGGTTATGTATGTCAAGCGCATTCTGAAATCGTCGTCAGCGGTCGGCGTAGTTACGCTACCAACTCAGGCAGAAGCTTCTGGTGAACGGAATTAAGCCCAGCTGCTCTAGAAGGGTTCAGTTCTCGTAGCAGCTTAAGGACCTCGCTTTTACCACAGCAAATTCGGCTAAATAAGAACTCGGCGGGACTATGGGGACAGATTTAACGGTAGTCCACGTAGCCTCACATACAAACGCCCCTGCATACTGCCCACCAAGTACACAACCCTTGTTAGAGTTCGTATACGCATGAGTTCCATCGGCCCGCATCAAAGTTGGAATTGCCGAAGTTGAACCACAAAGTCCCTTAACATAAGCGAAGAACTTCTTCGGATTTTCCGAAGAAGCATCAACAAATGCCCTTTGGTACAACAGCCGAGATTTCACATCTGTTTCTGGCCTCGCGGTACCTATCATAGGTGCTAGTTGGCAGAGCCGCACGGTAGGCCCTCCAGCACCTAGAACGCTTCTGGAGCGGGTAGTTCCCAATGGTATCTATCCATGAGGTCCGTGCTCCTGTCCCCATTCTCCTGGCAAGCGGGATGTACGGAACAGACAACTCCGTGAGGTCAGACATAAATTTATCTCAGGTTGCCTGAGCCATATCAGCCACCGAGGTTTCGTAACGCGGACATGAATCCTTGGTAGGCACTGCTTGATAATTCGCAAGCCATATGTTGGGATGTGGCTCAGCGATGCTCTGGTGACATCTAGACATACCACGGCTAAAGGATAAACATACATCGTGGCTGGCACTTAAGAGGGAGTCGTAAGCGATGTCACCTACGAAGTTTAGTGACATGGCAAAAACAATTTCTTCAGGATTGAGTGACACTGGTCATTCGCTTGACCATGCCAACTTGCTTGGTTTCGCCCAATACGCCCATGCAACCGCTGAATAATTGCTCGATTTGCGCTCGAAGTGTGGGGCCTGGTTCCAAAGCCATCACAAGCTCAATGTGTTTGCACCGTGTTAACGCAACCGACCTCAAATTCTGCCGCTCTCATCCGCAAATCGTACTGCACTACATCTGCTTCGTTTGCCTCCAAGCCATTGATAATTCTGGGCGTGATATTACTAGTGACCACTCCTTCACCACATGCCCCATAGTGGGCTAGCTTGTCTAGCCCCCTGCTAACCCGTCCTCCTCATGGCGTGATAACAAGCCGCAACTGCAGTCGCTCCGGTCATTACGAGTGCTGGAGATGTCGGATAACGCCAGACGCACATAAGTACATCTGCCCAATCTAGAAGGACAGTTGCGGAATCTACTGCGGAAATTCGACGGCCTAGCCGAAAGACAACAGCGGATTTCCAGCCCTCCGGACACGCATGTTGTCTCGTTACAGAATGCCGATCCGTCCAGCACTCATCAACGCGCAACGCTCCCGGCGAAGGCCCGCCCACCTACTACTGCCTACTGCACCCCAAGTTTGCGTCCAAACAAACCTGCAACGCGTGGCTCCACCCCTAACTCTATCGTAGGCACGAACGTTTCAAAGTCCATCGACCCGCAACTTCAGAATCGACATTCGCATGCCTCCATCATGGGGAGCTCAATCTGTGACGCTCTAAACCTTCCTGCGAATAAACCCTGCAATCTCACAAAATTGACTCGCCACCCTTCATCCCCGAAAGCTGGTAAGCCAAGACTCCTTCGTGTTGACTTGCAGGCAGGCAAGGCCATGGAGGATATTCTGCTGTCTGCGTGCTTTCTCCAAAGCAACGCTTCCCATGGCGTCTACGAGTTTAGTACCTTCCCCGACATCCTTTGGACTGAGTGCGCAGACAGCAGCCGGCGACACCCACCCAACCCTGCTCCATCATAGTACGCGGCGCTCAAGAACTGCATGCCTGTGACGCAACGTTACAACAGAAACAGCAGCGGGACTGCGACCAATGGCGGTTTCTTCAGCAGATACTTACCAGTGTCAGTGTAATCACTACGGGTGTTAGCCGCCTACCCCATCCAAAAAGTTATAGTGGAACGGCCCACCATCTCCTGGAAATGGCTTTCCTCACCGCTAGCTTGGCAACCGATGTCCTCACCTTCTGGTATGCTAATAAAAGACGAGCGCCACCAGATGTCCGCTTACGTTCAGAAAGCCACTCGGTGACGAGACGCACGGCCTGCCACACTCCCAGCAGCGGCAGCCCTCTCGATACCTTCACCACACGCTGCCCTAACAGTATCTAGATTGTCCACTACCGAACCAACTGCCTCACTGCCTGGAGTCACCTGCCCCCCTACAACCCCAACCAACCTTACTCATCTATCCACTCCAGCTCCGATTATCCATACCCTTTATCCCAAGTTCCAGCAACCTGAACGGCTCTACTGCTTCAAACATAAAAGGTGTACCGCCGGTTACCCGTTGACCGGCAGCGCGGTAATTGCTTCCGCACTCGTCAAGCAGACAAACCTTGCTTGCAGTTACATGAATGCACAGGGCATTCTATGCAAACTGCTGGAACTTCAATCCCAACTGCTGTCAACGCCAGCGGACCTAATAACCATAACGGAAACCTGCCTGTCCGACTCTATTACCGACAGTGAAATCCAGCTTCTTCACACGTCCGTCCTTCGCTCCGATGGTGCAAACCCAGATGGTGGTGGTGGCACACTGTACTCCGGCACCTCATTCAGTTGCACCATCGTGGCCGACTCTGCTTTGCAGTCTTCTGACGCCATGTGGTGTGAAGTCGTACTAATTGCTAAATATTCCTGCTATCTTGGTATCATTTAGCGCCCCCTAACAACTTCCCCGAGAATGACGCAAAACTCTTGCACGATATCCACTTCCTTCTATCTCTCAGCTACACACACCTTATCACGGAAAGTTTCAATCTATCCTATCTATTTCGCCCCGTTCCGATGACTAACACCTTTGCGTCCAGCCTCATTGAACTTCTTCACACGGCCACGCTGTGCAACCATACCCGCCAGCCAACCATATTCCCCACCAACAACCAACCACCTCTCCTGCAGCTCCTCCTCACCAACGAAGAACTAATGGTTGAGCACGTCGAATATGTTGCCACTTTGGGTCTCAGCGATCAGTGCGTTCTCCGGTAGAAATTTGTATGCTTTGCCGAGAAACCTGTCGGCATGCTGACTAACACGCAACGCTGGATTGATTACGAAAAGTTAAGCCCCCTCATTTCCGAAAACAATCGGTTACTGGAACTTCATTTGAGCGCCGACAAGGCGTGGTCAACTTTCTGCACTAACCCACACGAACTGTGCCCTCAAACCAGACCTGCAAGCGGGTTTCCATAGGGAAGAAAACCTTCAAGTTCGTTCAAAGTCGGACCCGGAAGTGGATTGCGCACCGGGACACGGCATGGAAAATATTTCGTTCCTGTCCAACAGCCACTCACTGGGAAGCCTACTGTATATAAATACATAACCATACACATATATGTATACATATATATATTCACAGTCTTTTAACAGACCTTGTGCCGACAAAACCATGGGAGAAGGAAAAGTGAAGATGTGAACATAAACTGCGGTTAAAAATATGGGAAAGGATTTTTTGGTTTTAATCATGCCAGTTTGTATTTTTGTTTTGTTCTGTGTCTTTGTGTGCAGCAAATGGATGGTAAAATGGCAGAACGACATTGATGCCACTGATGTCTGTTGCAAGCCAAGAGGTCTATTGTTTCCAAACACTGAGCTTCAGCATCTCGGGGTCCCCAACCTGGAAGACAAACAGATCCGACTGCCGGCAAACTTGAGATTGCTTTCTTCATGATCCTTCGCCACGTCATTGACTGTCCACCGCGGCACTTTATCTACTTGCACCCTGGGAGTGAAAGTAGCGCTCGACGTGGAAGGCGATGGGCTGGCATGCGCAGAACGTGCCCGAGCCAACGCATGTGAGGTCGGAGAATGACATCCTGAAGACTGGCACTATTCGCCTTAAGCACGCGGTCCCGCTCCTCTGCGTTGCTTACATCGCGTTGCCACCACACTCCAGCAAGCCTACGTAGACAGCGATTGTCAAAGACTGACAGCAGCTTCATGTCTGATTAACAACACTGCAACGTGGCGGATGTGACTTGTCACAAAATAAAGTCACAGCTATACGTTTCACACTGACGCAGTCCTCGGCCTTCTACATCCAACCAGTGCAACTGATTTTACCAGAAAGAATGCTTTAATGGAGCACAGATCATCCCGATTTCGTAATGGTCATTGATTACACCAAAACCTTGTTTGGGCTCCTGTGCTCATGGATCACTACATGGCAAATTTAACCCCAACTTGTATCTTGACGCAACAGATTTTTGCGCGCCACAGCGCCATCATGGTCCTCGATCTGACTATTACCTGAAAGTATGCTCGCTCATATGGACTACATCTCTTCGTTTATTACTTTCATTAAGACGAAATGTTTTAATAATCCAAAGAAGCTATGCTTGTATGCATATTTGATCACGCCTTTTGAGGTGTGTCGTTTTACAGAGAATGTACCGTTTATTTATTTATCTTCCGAGCGAATAGGCCAAGTCTCACAGCCGTACAAGAGTACTGCATGGACGGAAGCATTGTACACCCTGTTCTTGAGCTTGAGACTGACATTACGACGACGCCATAGGCGTCTCAGGTTGATGAACGCAGGGCGGGCATTTGCAATCCGTCGTGAGACGTCATATCCAACGTCGCCACCAGCCGTGATGCAACTGTTATAATCTTCTCACTAGACGCAAAATCAAAAATAATTTACTGTTCCACAAAACGTCTAGCCCAACCGAAGGAAAGAACAAAACACCAATGACCTTGACAAAATAACGTATCAATCGCCGCCAACGAACAGTGTAAAACTACTGCGGACTTGGCTATATTTATAGGTCCCTTACTGACATTCATCTTCTAGAATTAGAAGGTCAGCTACAAAGTTTAGTTGTTCCCCATAGCTTATGCCGAAGTGTCAAATGGTTTTACTCCCGTGCAGAAGTAGAACATTCCGGAACGTTCGAAATCGATGCGATAATCGTTAATAATCAAATAATCACCAAAATAGTGGATTTCAAAGACAATTCTTACTTTCCCCGGACACCTCCCCTCCTGTGATATCGTCCGATGTATAATACAGTAGCCTAGGGTTATCTTGTAGTGTTCGGAACGGTGTTCTCTGCCTGTCGGTCCACCCCCTTGGCAGAACTGCCCGAGAACTTTGTTCCGATGTTTTGTTCTGTATTCTTGCTTGACTGTGTGCAGTCGCCCACTGCTACCTTTGGCAGGTTGAAGCTTCTCACCAGTAAATCGAACGGATGGTCAGTACGCCTTGGTTGTTCTGTTTAGCACGATGTGGGCCGTAACTGGTTTGCACGCCGTGGCCAGATCTGTGATCCCACCATCACGTCATACATGACGTTTCCGCACTTGCATTTGACCGTCCCTGGCGTCCATTTTGCGTGGCCTTCGCGGTAGTCACGTGCTAACACCTTCTGTCCATGCGTAAATGATAGCTTCTTTGCTCCATGCCGCCTGTTAAAATCCTGTTCCATTCTGTGGTTTCTTTCACCAACGGAAAATTCCGAGCACGGTCGGATGGCGTCGAAAGGCATGCGGAGCTTCTGGTTCATCATAGCCTGTGCTAGAGAAACTCCGTCTGGCGCTTGTGGATTCGGTGTTGATCGGTAGAGGAAAAGGAACCGGTCAACCACCTCCTCTATATGTCCCTCCCCTTTTGTTTTATGGAGAGCTCGCTTGAATGTATCGACAAACCTTTCTGCTTGGCCATTCGACGGTGAGGGAAAAATCGGCGAGCGAATGTGCTGGACGGCGCATTGCTTGCAAAACTACGCAAACGTTGCCGAAATAAATTGTGTGCCATTGTCAGTTACACTTGTCTCAGGACAGCCGAATCTGCTAAAGGTTTGGCGCAGTTTTGATACAATAGCATTGGTGGTTGTGTTGTCCATAAGAAATACTTCAGGCCACTTGCTGTATGCGTCGACTATAATGAGGCACCATCTGCCGTTGATCGGTCCTGCAAAGTCGACATGGATGCGGCACCATGCATCAGTAACTTTTGGCCATGAATAGAATACTGATTTTTGGGGCGCTTTGCAGACCTTGGTACACGTTTGGCAGCGTTTAGCTATTTTGTTCTATCTGTTTGTCCATGACGGGCCAGTATACATAACGGCGGGCAAGCGCCTTCATCCGGTAGATTCCAGTATGTCCGGCGTGGAACTGCCGAATAAGACGCTTCTGATGTGCCTTGGAGATGACCACTTTCCGAAAATAGTATGCAGTCGTTTACAACAGGGAGCGAGTGTTTCCTCTGGAAGTACTGTTGCGACTCGGCAGAAGAACAGGAACGTGGCCAACTTGTTTGTGGCATTGCCTAACCTCACTGAGTATTGGTTCCAGAAGTGTTACGGTTCGTACAGTTTCTGCGGTAACTGGTAGACCGTGCAATGCGTCAGTTACCAGAAAGTCGAGGTCGGGTTAAATCTCGACCGGGGCAGTGATTGTGTCCTAATGTTCTTGCTGGCGGGAATCAGACAGGCGTGACGGTGCATCCACTTGGTCACTGGAAACTGTCGACTGGTAGGGTATCTCGAAATCGTACCCATTAAGGTAAGAGCCCAACGTTACAGCCGGTTGACTGTGTAGACCGTGATGCCCTTATTCGAACCAAAGATAGCCAGCAAGGGCTTGCGACCTGTCAGAAGCTTGAAACGGCGGCAGTATAGCATTTTGTGGAATTCCTTGACTGCGTACACTATGGCCAAGGCTTCTTTCTCAATCTGGCTGTAATTCCTCTCGGCCTTCGTAAGTGTTCTGGCGGCATGGGTGATTAGCTTCTGAGATCCATCGGTGTACTGTGTGAAATGACTGCGCCAATCCCATGGTTCGATGCATCTGTGGTTATAACAATCTCTTTGGAGGGATCAAAATGAGTCAAAAGCAAGTTTGAGGACAGTAATGTCTTGACCCGCTGGAAGGCATTCTGGCATTCTGATATCCAGTTCCAACCTTGGCCTTTGGCTAGTAGCTTGTTTAACAGGGCGCGCAGGCGGTGCATCTCAGGCAAGAATTCGCTGTAGTGGCTGATGAGTCCACAAAAGGAACGCAAGGACTGTAGATCTGTTGGCGGAGGCATTTTTCTAGTAGCTTCTAGATTTTCTGGAGCTGGTCGACGTCCGTCCTTTTCGAGGATAAACCCGAGGTCTTTGATGTTTGGCGCTAAAATGTGTGCATTTATCCTCAAGGATCCGGAAACCGTACGACTGTATACAACTAAGCACTTCATCCAGGCGGTTGAATATTGCTTCTGATGTTCGGCCCATCACTATGATATCATCCAGATCCGCAGCGGTTCCAGAAACCCCGCTACATGGTATCCATCAGCTGTTGGAAAATGGCTGGCGCCGTTTTGACAACAAAGGACAAGCGCTTGTATTGGAATAGCCCACGATGAGTGTTGATCGTCAACAACTCCCTCGAAACCTCGTTAACATCCACTTGAAGATAAGCATCGGATAGATCAAGCTTAGCAAAGCACTTACCACCATTCAGTTTTGCAAAGATATCTTCCGGTACAGGTAATGCGTACTGGTGATCGTTCAGCGCGGCGTTGAGGCCAGTTAAGAAGTCATTGCAGACGCGTACTTTGCTATTTGCCTTCTTCACTGCGACAACAGGTGTGACCCATGATGAGTAGTTGACGGCTGTGATCACTCCGGCACGTTCCAGTCGATCGAGTTCTTGCTCAACGGTTGACATGGCTGCGTATGATACCGGTCTTTTAGCCTTGAACGCTGGTTTAGCACCTAGTCGCAAGTTCAGTTTTGCCTTGAATTTCGTACAATATCCTAAGCCATCCTGAATGAGAGAAGTAAATTTTCGCTTCAGGGTACGTGTCATGTCTTCGACGGACTTTGATGATGGGTCTGGACTTGCTCGAACCCGGTTGCAGATCTGATTCAAGGGAACATGGAGGAGTTGCAACTTTTCCATCCAGTCGAGGCCAAGAAGCTTCAAATTCTGCCGGTCTGACATGTAGCATGTTCCCGACTTTCCCACCTTGGAAAGCAATCTTGCAATTGAGTTCGCCCCCGAGGTTTGACACACTACCGGCTGCATTATGTGCAACTTTCTGAGACTCGACCATCTTCGGCCTCTTTATGTTAGTCCTTGTGCTCCTGGAAATAATCGTGATGTCCGAGGCCGTGTTAAAGTACAGTTTGGTGGGGATCCCATTGATTAACACACTGATAAATCGTCGCCTCGGTTTACACTCCCTTTGGAGTGCAGCAACTATGGACAGAGACTTCGTGCCACTCTTTCTTGAATTCCCATTTCGATAAGACATCTGCACTTTCTTTGACCGGACCTAACTGAAGTATTCCTCTTTATGCGCTGGCTTATGGCACGTTTGACAAATATGACGTTTAAAGGGACAGCAGCGAGCGAAATGCCATTCGCCGCATGACCAGCGTTCTGTTGGCGGGTTGTTTGTGGACCTCTTGAATGGTTTGCTTCGGTTGCTGGTCCTGGCCTTTTCCCGAGTTGCACGGCATCTGACGGTGCGCGACCATTCCGTTCGACCATGGCAGTGTCGTGTTTTAGAGTGAGCAACCGTTTGCATTCGCTTACGAGGGCGCTCAGCGTCAGACCAGGATCTTGCTCCAGCTTAGCTAAAAGTCGCATGCGGATCTCAGCATCACTGGGCGATGGTAGAGAGCTGACGAAAGTGAGGCACTTAAACTGCTCGTCCGTTAAAGAGCGTAGTTTGAAACGTTTACACTCACGGTTAATTATGTCTGCAAGGGCTTCAAAGTCTTCAGCTTCCTGTTTGCCAATTTTCAGGCATTGATGGCGAAAATTAAACAGGGATACCGACTCACCAAAAATTTCCTTCAGCTGCGACACTACTTCGTCAATTGTCAGCTCCTTCGGCTGTTCGGGCAAAATGTGATCTATGAACCGTGAATGTTCACTTATTCTGAGCTTGCGGAGTAGCAATCGCACCTTCCAGGAGTCGTCCTGACGAATGAAGTCCTTCCGAAAAATGTCTTCCCACAGCTTGAATCCGCACCTTAATTGACTACAGTGATAGCGTTCGTGAGAATATCAACGGAACTCGCCTGCATGTCCCGCGCCGCTGCTCTTGTTGTCTGCAAACTCATGCATTGTGTCAGATTTTCCATCATTTTCATTTGTGCCTCCATTTGAGTTTGCTGTTGAAAAAGTAGCTTTTGAAATTGTTCAGCAGAAAAATTCATCACATTTCCAAGTTTTCCGTCGCCATTTGTTATAATCTTCCTACTAGACGCATAATCAAAAATAACAATTTACTGCTTCACAAAACGTCTAGTCCAATCGAAGTAATAAAGCAGAACCCCAGTGACCTTGACAAAATAACATCAAGCACCGCCAACGAACACTGTACAACTACTGCGGACCTTGGCTGTATTTATCGGTCCCTCACTGACCTACGACTTCTAGAATCAGATGGTCAGCTACTAAGGTGAGTGGTTTCCCATATCGTTTGCTAAGGTGTCAGATGGATTTTAATCTCGTGCAGAAGTAGAACATTCCGGAACGTTCGAACTCGATGAGATAATCGTCAATAATCGATTAATCGCTAAAATATTGGATTTCTAAAGCAATTCTCACTTTTGTCGGACAGCAACTCCCTAGATAAGTAATGGAAGGGACTTGCTCCAGCACATGCCCAGCAATAGTGAGCTCGGGGTCAGGCACCTGGCAGTCCTGGAGCAGCCTACTGACTTCTCCGGAACCACTGTATCCAGCTAATGCGCGAAGCTCAAAGTGAGCGGCAGTGTCAGCCTGTGCGCAGATATTTTGCCAACCCCAAAGCCATTTACAGTCACTTCAACCGCTTTCGGTAAGTCAATCACGGTGCCACTGCGCTAACGACACCTACAGGGCTCACAAAATCGGCGAAAGTGGCCGCAGAATTCTTGTGCTAACACTACGCATCCGCTTTTTCCGTTCTAGCAGTCCACACAATTAGGCATTATTCTCCGTTCTTAGCTACAACGTCCCTGACAACTGTTTAGTTCAACTCGGAGAAGGTCCTGGCGAAGCTTAAATCCCTGCGGGCAACAGCCTCCCAATCCCGATGCCTGGCGGGTCAGGTCTTAATGACCAAAGACTCGGGGTGGGAACCGGTAAGTCAACACTCTTCCTCGGTCTGAGCAATGGGGAATAGCTCTGCCCGCAAAACACATTAACATTCGAAACCATCCAAACTATCTACTTGTTTCCTCTTTTTGATTTTGTTAACTATGTGTTATGGTTCTGCCAACTGTATATTGGGCAGGTATCGAACAATAATAATAATAACACTAATAATACTAATAACTGCCTCCCCGGGGGCAGACGCTTTTCATCCAAGACTCCTGCGAACATGAGCTGTAGCTCTAGCTTTACCTCTAGCGGAGCTGTCTACTCATTTCTCCTCGCATGGTGGAGTCCCCAAAGATTGGAAATGCGGTACAATTACGCCAACCTACAAAGGCGGTACGCGTAAGGACCTCGTCAACTACCGACCGAGAACACTCGTCTCTACCATTCCCGAATTGATGAAACTTATCATCGCCCATGCTTTAATGTATCACCATGAGGCCCAGAAACTGCTTTCCGACTGCCAGCACGGCATTCGACGGAGACGGGCATGCCTAAGTAACCTGCTACTCACACGGGATAGCTGGATGACTGCAGCTAACACCGGTCCGGCAACGCAAGTCTTCTTAGATTTCTTCAAGGCTTTTTACAAAGTCGACAATGCCATCCTAATGCATGAGCTGTCCTTCTACATTTCTCAGGGGCCTTAATGGACAGCAGCCGGAACTACCTCCGCTACCGTACCGTCAAAGTACGCGTCGACGGTGACAAGCGGAGTTCCACACGGGTCTGTGCTTAGGCCGGAATTTATCCTATCTTCAATCGATGGCATCACAACACAACTCGAGTTCTCGAGTCAGCTCTACGCCGACAATGAGGAGCTGTGGCTTAGGATCAGTGCTTCAGACGATACCCGCGCACTTCAGAGAGAACTCAACCGCCTGCATCAGTGGTCACTGGAAAACAACCTCCCGTTTAACACGATGAAATGTCGCGTCCTCTCCAACCGCCCTTTTGCTTCTCCAATATACCTCCTGGGAGAGTATGTTTTCCAGGTCTTGTCAGCTGAAAGAGATTTGGGTCACAATACCAAAACCAACCTTTCAGTATCTGCTACCTGCCAAAGAGCAACCTCTGCTTCTGGGGCTGTTAAAAGGTGACTAAATAGACCCGCGGAAGTTCCGTCTCCTTTCAAACACCTTCTTACGTCCTCATTTGGAGTTTGCCATCCAGGCTTGGAGGTCCTGGTTGCTCAAAGACCAGCGTATAAATAATTAGGTATATTTCTAGACCTGCTAGAGGCTGCACCCTAAAGGGTTCAGATCAATGCTTACATTTATCCGATGCGCTTGGATGGAAGCTGGCAAAATATATGTTCATCGTTAGCAATTGCAAATGCATTGGCACTGTTTAGTATACAGCTACTGGGTCGCAAGCGCCCACCTTGACATTTTTCTGGTTCCTTCGGGCGATAGTGAGCTCCTTGTCTTTTATTGTGAAAACTTCGCGGAGGTGTAGTTTGCCTTTTCTCCTTGGAACAGAATCCAATTAGCAGAAAGTTCACTTTAAATTGATCGCACAATAATTGGCCACTCAGTTGCCCCAATTGTTGTTGCGCACATGGAAGAAATGAATGAAGGGATTATAAGGCATACGAAAAGTTAAAAACAATTCCGATAAATGCAGACATAAATAGAAGCAATTTGTTAAGAGAGAAATAAATCTGCGTGCTTCGGTAGAAAAATACCAATTAACAAAAAAATATAGCACTACTTTTATTACGCTGATATGGCTCTCCGGCGCAAAATTTCAACCTGTTATTCTCAGATAAAATAAAAAGCCTCTCTACAGTTAGTATACCGCTTAAAGTAGCACAAAATTACACTGGTCTGGACCAGCTTTAGCGCTTGAATACGATGAACGTAAAAGCAACACCATGCGTGCAGTAGTTTGCGAGTTATCCGCAATTAATCGACGGTCTACGAATAAGGCCATTTTTATTTTTCGCTAAAAATGGCTTTCTGCTTTGCAGGCAGATAGCAGAAAAATAATAAAAAGTATAACAAGTAGGGAAGCGGTGTATGTTCTAGATAGGCATAGCCATCCATAAATGCTCTACTTGGCCCGTTATACCCTGCGACAACTACGGACTGCGCAGGTGGCCGAAAAGTAAACTTTGCAGGCAGGCATGAAAAATATATGCAATTAAGGGATGAGCTTGCGCGAAAACGCTAAAAATCCAGCAAGGAATATTATATCTACAAGGGAATTCAGGAGAGCTTGTAATTAACTCACGGTTAGAAGGCCACAGCATACCATTTTCAGGGGATACTGAGCCACATAAACAACCAGTAAAATAGAGTTTAGCATTTTTTAAGCCTCTAAGCTTTTCTAAAGCTTACAATAAGGCCGCATGAGCCAGATCTACCTGAGTAACTCAGGGGATCTTTCAGATCCGTTGACAGATTTCGGCCTGCAAAATACACACATTACTTAGTTAACATCACAAGATTTATCCCTTAGAGCCGATTTTCTACATTAATGAGGCTCTGTCTCTAACATCAGTGTGCTATAGGAGCCTGTCACTAATAATAAAGAAATGAGCATGGGAAAATTTAGTAAAATTTAGCTATTTGCATTTGGGCGTGAAATCCGTTTTGGTCTACATTGGTTGTGCTTTAACAACTCTACTTCTGGTGGTTGAGCTTGCTTATACTTGAGGTATGGTTATGCCTCATGTGTAGATGCACACTATTGTGCAGCTCTTTGATGAATTTCGATTTATTTCTCTCCATGCTTAAAGCACTAACGTCAACGCAACTTACTAGCACCCGTGTGATTCTCTTTGCCACTATGGCACTCATCGTTAAACCCATTGGACTACTCCGGCCTCTCAGGCTCCAAATGCCCATAGGTCTCAAGCCAAGGCCTCTTTTCCTCTGAGGATCGGCTGCCATCGATTAAGGTTGTTAACGGTATAAGTAACGGCCTCATGATTCTCGTCTCCGTCCGATTCATTATCTGTACGCTTGATCCCTCTACCTAAATCGTAAGATCATGTCCTAGATTAATCTTGCCTCCCGGCTCCACTATCATTCTTCTCAGCTCACAAGTATCGTCCCCCTCTCTTGTTTGGCTTCTCTTCTGGTCCATATCCCACCGGTTCAGTGACGGTATGGGTACCTCTAACGCCAGCGCAACTTACTAGCCCCCACTTGATTCTCTTTGCTACTGTGACACTCATTATTAAACCTACTGGACTTGTCCAGCCTCTCAGGCTCCTAATTCCCATCGGTCTCAAAGCAAGGCCTCTCTCCTTCTAGCATCGGCTGCCGTCGGCAAACGTTCTCATTTGTATAAGTAACTGCCTCACGTACTTGCCTCCGTCTTGTACATAACCTGCATGCTTTGTCCTTCTGCTGAAATTGAAATTTCAGGTCCCTGGTTGAATTTTGCCTCTCGGCTTCACTCTCATGCTTCTCAGATCACAATTATGTCCTCCTCTCTTGTTTGGCCTCTTTTCTGGTCCATATCGTATCGGTTCAATGGTGGTTTAGGTTCCCATAACTTCAGCACAACATACTAGGCCACATTTATCCATTTTCCTACTGCGCCACGCACACTTAAACCTCCTGGACCGCACCGGCCTCCGGCTCCAAATGCCTATAGGTCTTAAACAATGGCTTCTCTTCCTTTGAGCATCGATTACAGTTCTCATTGGCATAAGAAACAGCCTCATGATGCTGGCCTCCGTCTGGCTCATTGCCTGTATGCTTGGTCCCCTGCAAAGGCAATTTCAGGTCTCTGATTGATTTTTGACTCTCGGCTCCACCATCATGAATCTCAGCTCACAATTACGTTCCCCTATCTCGTTTGGCCTCTCTGTTGGTCCATATCGCGTCGGTTCAATGATGGTATAGTTGCCTCCAACGTCAACGCAACTTACTAGCCCCCGGGTGATTCTTTTTGCGACTATGGCACTCATCCTTAAACCTATAGGACTACCCCGGCCTCTCAGGCTACAAATGCCTATAGGTCTCAAGCCAAGGCCTCTTTTCTTCAGAGGATCGGCTGCCATCGATTAAGGTTCTCAATGGTGTAGGTAACGGCCTCATGCTTTTCGTCTCCGTCTGATTCATTATCTGTATGCCTAATCCCAGACGTCGCTATATGTTCTTGCTGCTGTGGCTCCCACTCCTAAACCTTTTGGACTAGTCCGGCCTCTCAGGCTCCAAATGCCTATGGGTCTCAATCCAAGGCTTCTCTTCCTTTCAACGTAGATTCAAGTTCTCATGGGCATAAATAACAGCCTCATGTACTCGCCTCCGTCTGATACATTATAATGTGCTTGGACCCCTGCAAATTGCAATTTCAGGTCTCTGATTGACTTTAGCCTCTCGGTTCCACAATCATTCTTCTCAGCTCTCAAGCATCGTCTTCCACTCTTTTGGTCCATATCGCATCCGTTCAATGACGGTACAGGTACCTCTAACGCCAGCGCAACTTACTAGCGCTCGTTTGATTCTCTTTGCTACTGGGACACTCATTCTTAAACTTACTGGAATTGTCCGGCCTCTCAGGCTCCTAATACCGATCGGTCTCAAATCAAGGCCTCTCGCATTCGAACATCGGCATCGGTTCAATGGTGGTTTAGGTTCCCACAGCGTCAGCACAACATACTAGGCCACATTTGATCCATTTTCCTACTGCGCCACGCACTCTTAAACCTCCTGGACCGACCCGGCCTCCGGCTCCAAATGCCTATAGGTCTTAAACAATGGCTTCTCTTCCTTTGAACGTCGATTACAGTTCTCATTGGCATAAGAAACAGCCTCATGATACTGGCTCATTACCTGCATGCTTGGTCGCCTGCAAAATTGCAGGTTCAGGTCACTGATTGATTTTTGTCTCTCGGCTCCACCATCATGAATCTCAGCTCACAATTACGTTCCCCTCTCTTGTTTAGCCTTTCTTTTGGTCCATAACGCATCGGTTCAATGGCGATATAGATATAGTTATCACTAGCGTCAGCGCAACATCCTAAGCTTCCTTTGATTCCTTTTGCTACTGTGGTACTCAGTTTTAAACCTCTTCGACTACTCCAGCCTCTCAGTCCCCAAATGCCCATAGGCATCAAACCAAGGCCTCTCTTCTTTTGAGGATCGGCTGCCACCGATTAATTTTCTCATTGGTATAATTAACTGCCTTATGTGCACGCATCCGTTTGCCACATTATCTGCATGCTTGGTCGTTCTACGGAAATTGCAATCTCAGGTCCCTGGTTGAGGTTTGCCTCTCGGCTCCATTCTCATGCTTCTCAGCGCACAATTACGTCCCCTCTCTCTTGTTTTGCCTCTCTTCTGGTCTATATCGCAACAGTCCAATGGCGGTATAGTTATCACTAGCGTCAGCGCAACATCCCAGGTCTCTTTTGGTTACCTTTCTTTCTGTGCGTCTCAATCTAAAACATTTTGGCCAAGTCAGTCCTCTGAGGCTCCAAATGCCTATAGGTCTCAAGCCAAGGCCTCTCTTATTTTGAGCATCGGCTGCCATCGACTCAAGTTCTCATTGGTATAAGTTACAACCTTATGATACTCTTCTTTGTCTGAATCATTATCTCTATGCTTGGTAACGCCTACCGAAATCCGAATTTCCGGTCTTTGATTGAGTTTGGTTCTCGGCTGCACTATCATGTATCTCAGCTCACATTAACGTCTTCCTCTCTTGTTTGGCGTCTCTCTTCGTTCATATCGCAACTATTCATTGGCGGTATAGATACCACTAGCCTCAGCTCATCGGTCACTCCATTGATTTCAGCCAGCACAACTTTACCATAAATTTTATATTTATACAATAACATAGTCCTGTTCAATTTGGTTGGCAGTTTGCTCGGTCCGTTTTTCTTCTCACCCTTGTTCTACAGGATAACATTACCTGCACCGAACACCGCTGAAGACGTACCTGCGACGCTCCCATGGACACGGATTCAATAAAGAACAAAGAAAAACCCGCACTTCATAATCATGACACACTAAAGAACCTAGGAAACTGATCAATTCAATACAAGTTACCTGAGTCGTCCGACTTCAACAGCTCCAACCACTTGTAATGGACTCCGAAGGCGACTACACAGCCATAGGAAACAAATTGGAGTTGCGTGACTGCGAATATCCGCGAGGGTAATCGGTCAGATACCATCTTGTTAATGTATATCAACAGCCGGCAGTGTTCCAGGACGTGGTGGGTCTTCGTCTGGCAAGCGTTTTCTCTACAAAAAGCCACAAATGTCTGTTAAACAACACTGCGACGTGGCGGATGTGACTCGCCACTCAATAAAGTCACCGCCCCTAACACTTTGGCAAGTTGATTGACAGCACATTTACAAGTTCTGTGCATACATCGGCTCTCGCATGAACACGCCTACATATCTGACTAGTGACATACCACTATTCTTAAGTATTTTCCACCCGTTTCCTCATACTTCACTCACTGACCTACATTGCTTACGGGACCTCATCGGACTAGTTCCTCATCAACATACCATATAAGTGATCTGATCACTATTTTTACCTCTCGCATTCTGTGTACATAGTCTACATGCAACCTTTGGGCTCTATGGGCCCACACTACTGTCTCCAACTTTACTACTCCCACTGTTGTTGCTGCTTATTCCGCTATCATGTACAATAATGCAATATGCTGATCATGCCCAAAAGGCGTGTCTCGCTTTGTCGAGAATAAAATATTTATTTATTTATTTATTTACAACGTTGAGCGACAAAATTAGTACGGGGTCTCAGACACTTGGATTATCCACAAGGGCTTCGTTGTCTTGGTCTCTCCTCCATGAAATACCGACGGCTTCGGGGCGACTTGGTATTTGTCTCTGCAATCCTACCCAACCCTGGACACTCTTGCCCACTTACTGAAACTGCATCAATCATGCTTCAATCTTCGTGACCACTCAATCCGTCTCAGACATCAGCACAGCCAGGTGAACTGCAGACGACATTTCTTCGCTCTACGAGTCTGCCAATCGTGGAACACCCAGTCTTCCGACGTAATCTCGGCATCTTCTGTGGATGAGTCCAAGACTCGCCTGGACCGTCATCTTGCCGACTTGTATTGTGATCCCCATTGAGACAATTACATGCAGTTTGGAATAAGTTACCCCAAAATAGCTGCAGTTATCTCCTTGTCACTTCTCACTAGGTGCAACAGCTTGTTCCTCTACCCCAACGCTCCCGATTTACATGTTGTTGGAGACTTATTTCCTTTATGCTATTCTTTCTTCCCGTCGGCCGGTGGCCGAGTGGTCGGCACGTTTGCTTTCCAACCATAAGGTCACCGGTTCGAATCAGCGTAGGGGTGGGCGTCCTCGCGGTATACTCAGCCCGCGCGCGACTGGTGGTGGTCGCGCGGCAGCGAAGCACCGTTACGGCGTATAAGCTGATACATTATTTATTTATTTATTATTATTATTCTTTCTTTCCTACCTGTATCAGAAGGCGTGGTGGGATGTCAAGCTTCGATCCGGCGTACATTCTGTTCAAATAGCGTCTAGGACCGATAAAGATACGGCTAACACTCGAATCCAACTTGCTATAAGGTTGCTTGGCCTTTCCATATGACCCGACTGTATTTCTTTACACCTTACAGGTCAAGTAAAGCTCCAGCTATTTTCCCCACGAAATACAATGTTCCAATGAGATGTATACTAGATGGCACTTGAAAGCCCATGTATCTAGTGGAGAGGTCTACGAACTGATGCAACAGTATATGTGGCGTAAGCTCAAGCTCTGCACCGAAAGCATCTGACACCGAGATACAAAGAAGTTCTGCGTAGTAAACTTCCGTAGGTTGAGGTCACTCAGTATCAAACACTTGTTTGCGGATCGAGAGCCAATAAGGCTAAGCACCTCTTTGGATGAACGTTTAGAGCTGCTATATAGAAGTAGGACTGTATTTTGAGCCAAGGAAGTGATAAACACTACCGACAGAGCTTCACAAATTTATCTACCGAGTGAAACAAGTACGTCAGCAAAAGCTCAAGTTCACAGTTTGTTGGTTAACGAGGCGATCACATCGGAATAATGAATCAATGTCAGAGAAACGGAAAGCTAACGCGTGACCTACAGATATCATTGACATGACTGCAATGCTCCAGCAGCTCAAAGGCCTAGTGATCATGGCGATAGCTACCAAACGAAGTACGTACCTAACTGTAATATGCGTACGGTCAAGGGTATCGGGGGCCATGGGATGGTAGAGAGCAGAAAGAAGATCTTTTGTCGGCTCCTTCAGTTCCCGATCATTGCAGAGATAGCTTGGGTCATTGCGGCACAAGGTTCTGCAGAGGAGCACTGTAGCTGTCTTAGTAGCGCCAGGATCCCAACGCACTCAGGTGAGAATTCAGTAGATGTTGGAAACGATCCTCTGTCTTAGCATCAACAATAGGCTCCGGCAACTGGTTCAAATCATTCACTACGTGAGTTGATAAGGCCAGCTTGAATAGCACACGGTGATGCCTCAGTGTGAACAGCTTTAAGCGGTGGCCACATGTCGAGCTCTGCGCTGAGTTGAAAGAAGTCCTGTAGCTCGCAAACCAGTTCTCCTTTAAGAATCATCATCATTCATCATTATACACATCAGCTAGCGGGGAAAAACCGCCGCTATTGTGCCGCAATACATGAAGGAAATACAAACATAAATACATATAATACAATACACAAAGAAAAATAGATACAACGGTTGCATGCTAGCTGAGCTACCAGCAACGGATAGGCATCGTTCCGGAAAGTTTCCAGCCAGCTACTAGGCAAAAAGAAAAAAAATGTTATGTTTTACACTAGGAAATAATATCGTAGATGGAGGGAGGCTAAAAGGGATGGGGTGGGACAATGCAACTCACAGCACAAACGCCACTGAGGTCGGCTTCTTGCGTGGCAGCAAGTGTATCCAGCCGAACGTGTTCACCGTTTTGGACCACAACTAGGGTGCCGTGACGCTCCAACCGAGGCTAGCTCCGAAGTGAGGGACTTCATTCCCCTGGACCAAGTCATGGCTTGGCCACCTCTCCTCTTCTTCCACCCACATCCCCGGTGAGCAAACAACGCACGTCACGGGAGTCGGTGGGCCGGCATGCGTAACACGTGGCCGAGCCAGCGGAGCCTGGTGCGTGAAATAACGGTGCTGAGCGATTCAGATCCTTTTCCTGGGCCGTAAACAATGCGTCGAACACGCTCGTTACTCATACGGTGTTCCCACCAGATGTGAGCCAAACTGCGAAGGCACCGATGGTCGAACGTAACTAGCCTCTTCATGTCCGCCGATCTTAGGGGCCAGGTTTCGCAACCGTACACTAAGGTCCAACCTACCGCTGCATTGTACACTCTACCCTTCAGGGCGAGAGTGATGTCGCGCCGCCGCCATAGGTGGCGAAGGTTAGCAAAAGCACTTCGAGCTTTCGCTATGCGGTTCGTTTTCTCGTCTTCGATCCCAAGGGCGCTGATACAACTTCCTAAATAATTGAATTTCCGAACGACTTCTAACTGATCCCCAACAAGAGTCAGCGCAGGAGGCGAGCCCTGCCAATCTTGGAGAACCGCTTTGCACTTCGATGGTGCAAAGCAAAGCCCGAAGCGGCTGACAGCCAGTGCCAATCTGTCTAGAGCGGCTTGGCAAGTCTGGGAGCTGTCACAGATGCGGGTAACGTCGTCTGCATACTCCAAGTCAAGAAGTCTTTCTCCTGGAAGTAGCTCCAAACCTTCCAACTCATGTCCTGTAAATGCGAACTCCATGACTTCGTCAATAGCGAAGTTGAAGAGGAAAGGTGACAGCGGGCATCCTTGTCTCACACCGCTGGAGATATTGAAGGTTGGCGACAGCTTGCCGTAAGCTATCACTCACCCCGTGCTACGCGCATATAATGCTTGGATAATATTCACATATTTCTCGGGCACACGCTTCCTGAGTAGACAGTCCCAAAGTGCACGTCTATCCACCGAACGGAATTCACCTTTCATATGGAGGAACAGGACAACGTTGGGCCGCCAATATATTTGACGGTGGTCCAATAACTGACGCAAAGTATAGATGTGGTCAATGCAGCCACGACCACGACGAAACCCGGCCTGCTCCTCACGAATCTGGCTTTCACGAGCGCCAGTCAGTCTGTAAAGAATTATGGAAGCGAGTAATTTGGAGGCGATGGAGATCAGACTGATTCCTCTATGGTTGCTGCATTCCGAGCGCGAGCCGCCTTTGAAGATGAAAACAATAACGGAGCGGCTCCAGTCGGTTGGGAAAATCTACTGCTCCCACAGTTTCACTAGTTATTCATGTAAAGCATCAACAGAAGCAGAGCCTCCGAATTTGAAGAGGGCTAGAGGAAGACCGTCTGGTCCCGCGGCTTTGTTCAACTTCAACAGTCCGTTCTCACGTTCGGCTTCTGAGCAAGAGGGTGGATTCAAAGGGACACCCCACGGAGCAGGGCGATCAGTGACCGGCGAAGCGGACAATTCTAGCCGATTAAATTTCTTTTAAAAATTCTCAGCCCAACGCTCCAAACGTTTTGACAAATTGTGGATATGCTGTCCACTCTCATCACAAATTGTTTCACTAACAGCAGGTCTCCTGCTTCCCGTTTCCCGTACCGGACGGAATGACTTACGATGGTTGCAAAGGGCAGCGGCCACTTCCATCTCTGACGCACGATGAGACCACCAAGATTCGCGGTCTCTCTTCAGGATAGCGCGGAGGTTTGCCCGGAGCTGTTTGCGAGTTTCATTGTGCTCGCTTCCAGCCGGGATATGCTGGTGAGCGTTGATAAGTTCCAGAGGTCGAGAAGAGACCCAGTGTCCATGTTGGCTTTTAGACTTACCACATGAGGATTTGTCCACTGCTAGTAAGGTCTGGCGAACATGTGACCAGTGACCATCAATTATCTCCAGTGAGCGCTTGCCCAACTCGCATGTCAGCGTATTTCGATAGGCATTCGGAACAGCTGGCTTTGTCAGTTGGTTGGTGTCAATGCTCTCACAGCGTCGTCGTGGGCGTCCGCCAAACCGCATCCGCATGCCAGCACATACAAGTGCATGATCGGTGTCCACACATGTGCTCCAAACCGAGCAACCATTCTGGATGCAGCCTCTCCAGGGGTAACCAATAGCAATGTGATCGATCTGCGTCCATAGATGGTTCGAGGCTGGTGGGCGCAAAGTCACCCTCCGGCGGGTGCTGTGTCGGAAATTAGTGTTCGCAAGACATAAGCGAGCACCTTCACACAAATGAAGTAACCGCTCACCATTATCATTAAGGGAGCCTACACCGTGCTGACCGCCCAGATGCAGTTCATCAGTGGATAACTTTCCAACTTGAGCGTACATAACCCCGCCAGCACAACAGTGTCCGTGCTTTTTCTGTGGCGAAGGAGCTGAGTCAGTTGGCAGTAGAAGTCGTCCATTACCGAATCATCGCTACAGTTTGTCGGCGCGTAATCAGCGATGATGAATAGACATCTATTAGTCCCGCGCGACTTCAAGGCTTTAAACGAGCCAGCCAATCGTACCGCACACATCCGGCTACTGCTTGGGATCCAAGCAACCAGAGCAGCTTCAGCCCGGGGACTCAGGGCAATGCTAACATCAGCTTGGCCGGTGCTCGAAGCTGCACCGTCACCGGATAGACGCAATGACAAAGTGCTGCTAGTGTCACCTGCAGGGGATCGCAGAGTGAGCACAGAGCTCGAGTCTTGCAGGCGGGTCTCTGATAAACAGCAGATATTGATCGAGAGGGTCTCCAATATTCGGGCAAATGCTGCCTGTTGACCGATCTGTAGTAGTGTGCGTGCATTAAGGCACGCCAAACTGAAGGAGGATCGAGGGCTCAAAATGGAAGCCGATGGACTGGAATGAACAGCTTGGCTGGACATGGACTTGTCGACAAGAGAGAAGTGACGCTCAGCATACACACGTTTGTTGAAACTAGAAGATAAATGCCTAGCAAAGCATGTTGGGGGAGGGCCAAGAATCGGGGGTTGAAAACTGGGGGATATAAGTGAAGTTGGAAGGGGATGGTAAGAGTGGAAAAGCGTAAGACAAGGAATAAGTAGGCGGGAAGGCTTGAGCAGTAGCATGCAAACCCCTATCCACCCTGCTCGATGCAGCAGATAGGGCACCATTGATTATCCTCTGCGGTGGCCAGAGCATCAGCAATTTGTTTTAAGAGTGATTCATTGTATTGCTTGGGTAGGATACTGTCAGGTTGCCCAGGCCTAGACAAGAGAACGATTAAGGTTCTCAACCAAAGCCTTTGGTTCAAAAACCTGACCGCAAGGCAGCGGGTTTGGCATTGGGCTACAAGGAGTCCGTTTTAAGGAATTAGTTGCCCCCTCATTCCAAACCGCAACCTGGAGGACTATGAGGATGAGTTTGTCTGGCCTCTAACCATTGACCAATCTGGTATGAGTGAGTCTGAAGGTGCAAAAGCACCACCCAGCATAGCTCAAAGGATCGCTGAGGCACACAAACCATTGCACCACGGTAAGATTCAGTCTCATTGCGACGGCTCCTCTGAGAATACGTCGAGTGAATATAAAATCACCGCGGTGACGGCAGTGACCTAGATAGAACAAGTTCAGTCGTTGAAGTCGGAGTGGGTACGACAGGTCCCGCAACTCAGGGACTGATTTGGACCTACGCAGTTGAAGCTCCTCTATCATATCACATGCGAATTAGGTGGGAGCACAGGCAGCGGGTAGCCTGTATTCGAGCACCGGACGTACATGCGAGCCAGTGAGGAGTCGGAAAAGTCCCGGGACAGGAGAGAAAACCTTCTACATATGGAACGAAACATCCTGTAGGCCGCTGCGACCCTATTCTGGGTGTCTTGTTTAGATTTGAAGTATGGTGACACTATCAGTCCAAGCTCCCTCGCTTGGGTTGCGCTTCTGAACAAGGAACCGCTGTGGGAAGTTCCAAATGGGTTAGATAAGCCAGCGGGTAGAACACAGCATTTATCACGACTTACGGGCAACTGCCGCTTAATCGACCAACCATGGAGTAGATCGAGCGTAGATTGTAATCTGTCCGCATCTTCAAGGTAGGATACTTCCATCCACAGCTTTAGGTCGTCAGCGTAAATTAGGCGATCTGCCTGAAGAGTAGACGATAAGTCGTTGCTGAAGATATAAAAAGGTACGGGACCAAGGACAGAGCCTTGTGGGATCCCACTCGTCAAGAAAACAGTAGCAGAAAAGGTGTCATTCACCTTCACTTGAATGGAGCGGTCGTTTAGGAAGTCGGAGATCCAAGGTTCCCAGAACTGCCGAATCCTTGGAGCTTAAACAGGAGCCGTTCATGCGGGAGGTTGTAAAAAGCGTTACTGTAGTCAACAACCGCGATGTCTAAGCGTTTGCCGGAGTCTAGCGACCTTGCCCAGGTCCCCTTAGCAACAAGCAATTTCGAGATACAGGAGCGACCTTTTTGGAACACATGCCGGTTATAAGAAATGTCATCCTGTCCCCCAAGATGAAAATTAACAGGCAGTTTTAAGATCTTTTCAATAACCTTACACACTGTTGAGGTCAAACAGATTGGACGTTAATTGGCCGGATCATGTCGACTCCCTCCTTTATAGATGGGTTTGACGATACCCACTTCCAAGCTGACAGAAGACGACTAGTTTCTAGTGAGCGACGAAAGACTTGACATACGGGTGAAGCTATGTACTCCACCACAGCCCTGAGGAAGATAGGATACAATCCAGCAGGGCCGAGTGAGCTGTACGGATCTAACACAAGAAGAAGTTTCATCACAGAAGCAGTGTTATTATCTACATGGTCCAACGAAGATAGAATGGGGGATACGGCTCTGTCATTAAAAGGTATTTCCTTTGCGTAAAGGGAAGCGTATTGCTTAAGCAAGTGGCTAGCTTTCTCAGCGTCCTCGTGAGGTAAAGCTTGATGGTCACAGGAACACAAAGCGGGGATACCATTACCAGCTCTACTGCTTCTTTTCAAGTAAGAGTAGAGCATTTTAGGCGTGGTTTTGGAGTGTTATGTTAGGGATAGTTCGTATTGTCGTCGTTTCTGACGCTTCTTCGCGATAAAAACTTTTCTGACGGTCTTGTAGTGAGAGAAGTCGGGTGCTGATTGAGGTTGCCTAAAGCGTTCCCATAAGTTCCGCCTCCTATTTATGGTTAACCTCAATTCTCGATCCATGCAAGGTGGACCGCAGGTGAAGGACTATCAATGGGAGAAGGAAGCGACCTGCCCAATTAGCGACGTCATTTTGGAAATTACAAGATTCCACGCGTCGTCCAGGTAAATGTGTTCAAATATACCCTAAGTCGTGGCGCTTGCTGCCGTTTTCTGACGGAGTGGATCGGCAAGCCAAAAATGCCGTCGGTGATTACTGTGGCTATGAAGCGTGAGAAGGCGAGCCCAGTGAAATGAAACAACGCAATGATCGCTCTTTCTCTTGGGCTGAAGTACGGTTAGGTTCCTGACATCCGAGTCTGGCGAGCAGAGCCCGAGATCTAGGATGTGTGAAGTCTGATCTGGTAAAATACGAGTAGGGGTCAAAACAGGTTGAACGAGGCTGCAGTCGAGAGCGGTCTTAACCAATGTGGCATCGAAGGAGGTAGATCGACGATCACAAAGAAGTAGGTCCCAAATGATATCCGGTGCATTGAAATCCCACAAGAGTAGACAGTCCTTGCACCCACCGTGCATCCTTATCGAGCCCAACAAGCGTGTTCCGGAACCCGATGGTGCTTTGTAGAATACACTGACCAGGAGAGATGTTCATCCGTCATAAACGGCACCAGAAAGCTTCGAAATTATCATCAATGTCACTGATAGCTTCAACGAAATGTACTAGGTGATCTGTCTTCCAGTAGAGAATTACTCCATCACCTGACCTCACTACGTGGCGATCAGACCGGGAGTGGTGCTATCTAGGGATGGACAATGCCGAGTCCTTAATGTCAGAGAATAGCCAGGTTTCGGTGAAGGCCATCAGGTCTGGACGAGTCTCCGAAGTAAGTGGCTGAATTTCATTCAGTTTATTCCTTGGACTACGCACATTGGCAGATAGCCCGCGTAGTCCGTTTTTATGCTTTACTGTCGGGGGTGATAAGGTTTGGCCTCCAGCGGGCTTTTGTACTCTTCCGAACTACACAAAAATCCACGATATGTAGGTCAGTCTCACCACTCGCCTGGCGCGTTCGTAGCTCCTCTACAGCCTAGTTCATTTTAATTTGGTCCTCGGGAGGGAGGTCTGGTAACCCATAGAAAGAATCACCCTTGAGACATGGAGTCCGTCGCAGGATGCGCGTTCACACTTCTTCGTTTCCGCATACACTCTTCAAGGGTCGAACCTTGGAGGAAGTTTCCTGCTTCTTACCGAGACGGAAGGCAGAGATAATGTTCATTTCCTGTTCGCCAGCCTCAAACAGTAGAGAAACTATCCGCTCGAGCAGTATTTGATCATTCAACAATTGCTCCGCTGAGGTAGCTTTGTCCAATTCGACCGCGTTCACGATGATGGGACAACGGTCACGAGATGATCGGATGCGCTCTGGAATTGATGAATTACGGGATGATGAATTTTCTTTTATCACTTGTTCCAGCTCAGAAAGTCTGTTGAGAACTATCTTCATTTGTGACTGTGAAGATGGAAGCTCAGGTTTATGCAAAACATGGTCTTAGTCTTGGTGACACATGTAACTGGACTTTGGCCACACGAGGCCAAGTTCGCCTCCTCCTTCACTGCGGCCGCATTTGACTTGGTCATAGGCTCACTAGGCCGGATGTGCATCCATGGGTTCGAACTAGAATTACTCGGGGCGGGGATGGCTGTGAGTTTTGGAGTGTCGCATGAAGATGTGTTGTTTCGCTTTCTGGCACGCCTAGCGATGCTTTTTGTGCCTTAGTGCCCCATTGAGCTGTGCTGGGTGGTGCTTTTTTGCATCTTCAGAGCCACTCATACCGGATTGGTCAATGGTTAGAGGCCAGACAAACTCATCCTCATAGTCCTCCAGGTTGCGGTTTGGAATGAGGGGGGCAACTTATTCCTTAAAACGGGCTCGTTGGAGCCCAGCGCCAAACCCGCTGCATTGCGGTCAGGTTTTTGAACCAAAGGCTTTGGTCGAGAACCCTAATCGTTCTCCTGTCTAGACCTGAGTAACCTGACAGTATCCTTCCCACGCAATACTACGTATCTTTCCTCAAACAATTTCCTGATGCCCCGGCAACTGCAGAGGATAAGCAACGGTGCACAACCTACTGCATCGAGCAACGTGGATAGGGATTTGCATGCTAGCGCACAAGCCTTCCCGTCTTCTTATTCCACCTTACGCTTTTTTACCCTTAGCATCCCGTTCCAGCTTCAATTTTATTTTCCCTGTTTTCCACTCCCAATGCTTGGCCCTTCCTCACCTTGCTTAATAGTCGTTTGTTTTCTAGTTTCAAGTCACATGTGAGCGCGGAGCGTCATTCCTGCCCTGTCAACAGGCCCACGTACAAGCAAGCGGTCAAGCCAAGTTCATCGGATTCCATTTGAAGCCTATGATCCTCGTTCAGATAGGCATGCATTAATGTACTCACACCGCCACAGATCGGTCAACAGGCAGCACATGCCCGAACAATAGAGACCCTTTCAATTGATATCTGCTGCCTATCGGTGACCCGCCTGCAAGACTGGAGCTCGTTGTTCCCTCTGCGATCCCCTTCAGGCAGCACTTTCTCAGTGCACCTATTCGGTGATGATGCAGCTTCGAGCAGCGGCCAAACCGGTGTTGGTATTGCCCTGAGTCCTCAAGCTGAAGTTGCTCTGGTTGATGGATCCCAATCAGTAGCCGGATGTGTACGGTCCGATTGGCTGGCTCGTTCAAAACTTCAAAGTCGCGTGGGACTAACAGGTGTCTATTCGTTAGCGCCCTCTATGCACCCACAAACTGTAGCAATGACTCGGCAAAAGACGACTTCTATCGTCAACTGAACGAGCTCCTTCGTCACAGTAAAAGCTCGGACACTGTAGTGCTGGTTGGGGACCTGAACGCTTAAGTTGGAACATTATACACTGATGAACTGCATCTGGGCAACCAACATGGTGTAGGCTCCCGTAATGATAACGGTGAGCGGTACCTTAGTTGGGTGAGGTTGCTGGTTTATTTCTTGCTAGCACTCATTTCCAGCACAGCACCTGCCGGGGGTAACTTGGCGCCCACCATCCTCAAGCCAGCTATGGATGCAAATCGATCACGTAGCAAAAGGTTACCGATGGAGAGGCTGCCTTCAGAACCAACGCTCAATTTGGGGAACATGTGTAGACACTGACCGTGCATTTATATTTGCTGACCTGCGGATGCGCTTTGGCGAACGCTCACGACGACGTTGTGACCGCATCGACACCAACCAACTGGCGAAACCAGCTGTTCTGAATGCCTATCAAATTACGCTGTCATACGAGTTGAGTAAGCACTCACTGGATTCAAATGAAGCCCACTGGTCTCATATTCATCTGACGTTATTAGTAGCTGGAAAATCCTCATGTGGTAAGTCTAATCGCCAACATGAACATTAGGTCTCTTCGTGGTCTCCGGAACTTATTGATGCTCGCCGGCATATTCCGGCTAGAAGCGAACACAATGAAACTCGCAAAGAGCTCCGGGCGAAACTGCGTGCTAGCCAGAAGAAAGACCGCGAATCTTGGTGGCCTCATCGTGCGTCAGAGATGGAAGTGGCCGCTGCCATTGGTAACCATCTTAAGTTATTCCGGCTGATACTGGAAGCGGGCAGCAGGAGACCTAGTGTTTGTGAAACAATTTGTGACGTGAGTGGACAGCCTATCCAAAACTTGTCAAAATGCTTGCAGCGTTGGGCTGAGGACTTTGAAAGGCAAGTTAAGCAATCGGGATTGTTAGATTTATCGCCGAACCCCGATCACCCTGCTCCGCGGGCTGCCCCTTTGGATCCATCCTCTGGCCCAGAAGTCAAACGTGAGATCGGACTGTTGAATAAACCCGCGGGACTAGATGATCTTCTTCCAGCCCTCTTCAAATTCGCGGCCCTGCTCGCGTTGATGATTTATACGAGTTACTAGTGAAACTGTGGGAGAAGGAAACGGTCCAAACCGTCATAGTCTCAAGCTTCAAGGGTGGCTCACGATCGGAATGCGACAGCCACAGATGAATGTCTGAGCTTTATCGCCTCCAAATTGCTTGCCTCTGTCATCCTTCACAGGCTGACTGGCGCCCGTGAAAGCTATATTCGTGAAGAGCAAGCCAGGTTTCGTCAAGGTCGTGGCTGCATTGACCACACTTTTACTTTGCATCAGTCGATGGAGCACCGCCACATCGATTGGCGGCCCACCGTTGTCGTGTTACACGAAGCAAAGGTGTGTTCGATTCGGTGGATAGACGTGCGCTTTGAGACTGTCTGCGCAGGAAATGTGTGTTCGAGAAATACGTGGGTCGGTACGTTATACGCGCGGATTTCGGGCACAGTGAGGGCTAACGGCAAACTGTCGTCGCCCTTTAATATCTCCGGCGGTGAGACAAGTATGCCGCTGTCCCCTTTCCTCTTCAACTTCGCTATTGATAAAGTCATGGTAAGTTCGATTACAGGACACAACTTAGGTGCGGAGCTACTACCAAGAGAACGACTTTTTGACTTAGAGTATTCTGACGTCATTGCCCTAATCTGTGACAGCGCACAAACGTGCCAAGAGGGACTGGAGAGATTAAAACTGGCTGTCCATCACTTCGGGCTGCGCTTGCATCATCAAGGTGCAAAGCGTTCCTCCAAGATCGACCTGGACTGCCTCCTTCGATGACCCTTGTTGGGGATCCTCTAGAAGTTGTACAAAACTTCAACTACCTGGGAAGTTATATCAGCACCCATGGGATTGAAGATGAGGTCACGAAGCGGATAGCGAAAGCTCTAGGCGCTTTTTCAAACCTTCGCTACTTATGGCGCCGGTGCGACATCACTATCGCCCTGAAAGATAGAGTGTACGATGCAGCGATATGTCCGACCCTGTTGGGCAGTTGTGAAGCCTGACCCCTTAGATCAACGGACATAAAGAGGCTAGTTACGTTCGAGCACCGCTGCGTTCGGAAATTAACTCACACCTGGTGGAAACACCGAGTAAGCAACGAGCTGTGCGACGCCTTGTTTACGGCACAGGAAAAGGAAATTAACCGCTCAGCACCGTTCATTCGCGCACCAGGCTCCGTTGGCTTGGCCAGTCCACCGACTTCCGCAACGTGCGTTGTTTGCGCGCTGGGGGTGTGGATGGAGGAAGAGGAGGAGTGGTCATGCGATGACTTGGCCGAGCGGACTGAAGGCGCTCACTTCGAAGCTGGCATCGGTTCGAGCGTCTCGGCTCCTTGGTTAGGGTAGGAAAGACGAGGAGCATGTTTGGCTGAATACACTTGCTGATATGGCTAGGGGCCGACCACAATGGCTTTCATGCTTTGAGTTCCTTGGTTCAAACCCATCCCATTTAGCCTCCCCATCCAACCATGATCTCACTATTTAGCCTTATATAATTTTGCAAATATATTCTTTTGATGCATAGTAGTCGGCTGGCAGCTTACCGGAACGATCCCCATCCGTTACCGGTAGACCAGTTAGCTTGCGCCAGTTGCCTCTTCCCTTTTTTCTTATATGTATTGCGGCACACTAGCTGGGGTGTTTTACACCTCTCCCTAACGTGTATAATGATGATGGGCAGAAGGAGCGGAAGAACGTCTTTCAGAATGTTGTTGTGGCGGGCGCCTTGCCATCGCAGCAGCATCGATGCAATATGGACAAATCCAGCATAGTTTAGCATAGGTCTTGAAGAGAAGTTCAGTAAGTTGCAAGTAACACTTTTGGCCACATGCCCAGAGTTTGCAGGCAATGCATTGGATACCCTTAGTCATCACCTTCGCACATTCGTCAAGGGCCAGAATTTGTCACGACTGTTTCCTCAAACACTGCGCTTTAGGAAATTTCACCTAAAAAGCTGGATCAGTATGGCACACCAAAATATTGAGTTAACGCGTAGCACTCACAGCCCTTGTGTGTGTGATCTTCTGTGTCCGGGGTGTACGTGGGTCGTATTAGACCAAAGGGGGCTGAAAGGCAAAGCTTATACTTCGTAGGCGGCTGGAACACCACCTAGTAAGTGTAGGAGCACGATGGGTGGCGTGCTTGTTTCACAACTCGTGGCTAGCTGGGCGATACTTTCGCAGCTGCCGGTAGAGGACCGAGCGCGTGGATACTAGATGGATGGCGAGAAAGTGTAGGATGCGCTGGCTAACACAACAACCTAGAACAGGTAATGGAAAGATAAAGAGAAGAGTAAACCATGGTCACAATACAACCTAGGCTCGACGGCAACTTACTGGATGACTTGCTACTGGGACACTGACGCGCTACACTAACGGACCCAGATGGAGCTGGAAAGATAGGAAAATCCCTTGAATGTCCTTCTTGATCAGATCGTTGTGCCAGGAAATGCTAAGGTGCTAGTAGGTCTTGATAGATCTAAAAAGAAACACCCGAACCAAACCCTGGTCAAACAATTACTGCCCATGTTCCCTGCACTAGCAGTTTCCACTGTGTAGGTCACGTGAAGTAAGGAAGACTAGTAAAGCAAATGGAAGATAAAAAGGAACAAAAGTTAGTTAACTGAAGGAGAATGACAGAATATGAACTCAGACGTGGAAGGTGGATATGGTCAGAAGAATGGAAAGGTTTCCTGTTGTCACCCAAGAGCGTCTAACTGACGCTCGAAACCCTTAACCTTAGGTTCACTGACTATACTTTCCGGAAGCGAGTTCCCTCGCTCGATAACTCTACGTGATAACGGAGTTTTCGCCCTCCTCCGGTCGGAACGCGGCTTGTGCAACTTCATGGGATGACCGCGAAGACAAGGCAACCTAACCGGGCAAAATAGCCAGCTCAAGTCCGGTCCAACCTTCCCTGTTAAAGTGCGGTACTTAAGGGTTAGGTCACCTCGAAGCCGTCAGTAGTACATTGGAACATTGGAACATTGCATTTAATGGGAATTAAAGCTCGAGCCTAACATGTCCCATAGGGCAAAAAGAATTCGGGTCAGGTCTATAGAAAGGCCAAGCAAACTTATAGCGGGTTGGACTCGCGTGTTAGCCGTAGCTTCACCGGGATTATGCGGCATTTAAACAGAATGCACGCCGGCTCAAGGCGTGACATCCCACCAGGCCCTCCGAAACCGCTCTGGAAAGGAAGTAGGTAAATGAAAAATGGAAAGAAACTCCATCAATTATAAGGTAGTTAAATCAGGGAATATCGCGGTGCAGCTCGGCCAGATGACGGTCCAAGCGGGGCTTAAAATCCGCCACAGTGGGTGCCAAGTTTAAATCGGCAGGCAGAGCATTCCACGGTAGGCAGATTCGCAAAGCGAAGTAGTGTCATCTGCAGTTCAGCCGACTGTGCTGATGTGTGAGCCTCAGTGTGTGGCCTTGCAGGTGGGAGCACGATTGGCGCAGTGTGAGTAGGTGGCGACAGGGATGTCCAGGGTTGGACATGATCATAAATACAAGGATCAGGTCGTACCGTAGACGTCGGTACTTCAGCGAGTAGAGGCCCAGACAGTGAAGTCTTTGTGGATAATCTAGATGCTTGAGACCTCGGAATAGTTTTGGTGCTGGACTTTGTGGGGCTTCGAGTATGCGTTGGTCCTTCAACAATCAGGGGCTCCAAGCCTGAATAGCAAACTCCAAGTGGGGTTGAAGAAAAGCGTTAATGAGGAGGCGGAAATTGCTAGGGTCAGTTTGACCGTAGGCTCGGTTCAGCAATCCCACCATGCGGTTAACAACAGCAGCTGCTTTCCGGCAAAAAGCGGATACGGAAAGACTGGTCTGGGTACTGATGCCCAAGTCCATTTCGGCTGAAGTGATCTGGAGGCTAGACGCTCCCAGGTAATTACAGGAGAACAAGCGGAAGAGCAGGTAGAAGGGTCGCGACATTTCGAAGCGTTAACTGGAAGGTGGTTTTCTGTGGACCACTGATGTAGACGGTTGAGGTCGGTCTGAAGTGCGTGGGCGTCATCCGGAGGGTTAATTGTGTGTGACAGCTTCGTGTCATCCGCATATAGCAGCAGCGATGACTCCACTTGCAGTGTGCCATCATCAATGAAGGCTAGGACGTGCATTCCGAGAACAGACCCCTGTGGAACTCCGCTTGTGGTAAGGATGCGGGGAGACAACGCTCCGTTGACGCGTACTTGGACGGTACTGTTTTGAAGGTAGTTCTGAGTCCAGTCCACCAAGGCCCCTGAAACGCAGTAAGACAACAGTTTCTGTAGCAGAATGTTGTGGTCAACCTGGTAGAAGGCTTTGGCGAAATCCAGGAATATAACCTGCTTTACTAGGCGAGAGTCGGCAGCAGTCGTCCAACTATTCCTGGCAAGTAGCAGGTTACCCAAGCACGACCGTTGCCGCCGGAAACCGTGCTGGCAATCGGGAAGCAGTTTCTGGGTCTACCTGATGTCTATTAAAGCGTCTGCGACGATCTATTCCATCACTTTAGAGATCATAGAGGGGAGGGTTATCGGTCGGTAATTGGCCGAGTCGTTGCGAGTACCGCCTGTGTAGATTGGTGTAATAGTCCCACTTTTCCAATCATTGGGGACTTCGCCTTGCAAGAAGAAGTGGGTGAACAGCTCCGCCAGGGATAAAGCTAAAGCTGCAGCGCACGCTTGCAAGAGTCTTGGGTGGAAACCAGCAGCGCCAGGAGAGGCCGTAAGCCGCAGGGATTGGAGTTTCGCCTGGACCTTCTCCGGAGTGAAATCAGCAGTCGTCAAGGAAGTTAGAGTTGAGACCTAGAAGGTACTATAAATAACTAAATAATTTATTCTCAAATTTATAGCCACACAACAAATCAGACATGAGCAATGTTTATAGGCAGTGGTGTATCACAACGGTACTTTGGGTTCAATCATGCGTAGTGTAAACGGTCAAGGCACTGTAAGTGCAGTGAAACGATACATGTATCTGGAGAGTGTCGTATTCTTGCACGTGGCGGGAAAAGTTGAAATATGAGTCTAGTCGACTTGCTCTATGTAGTTGTGGGCAGTGGCTTTATTAAGTGGCGAGTCACGTCCGCCACGTTGCAGTGTTGTTAGGCAGACATTTGTGGCTTGTTATAGGGAGAACGCTTGCCAGGCGAAAACCCACCACGTTCTGCAGCACTGCCGTAAAGTATTTTGAACACTAATGTATAACTGGCGAAGCCGCTTGACGACTGCTTTCATATTTGCTTATTCACAGTCAAAAGGCTTCCAATTTCCTCTTTTGGTTGGACAAATAGTTTGAGCAGCGCCGCCAAAATGGTTGAGGCCGGTTGAGGATGAGAACAACACGAATAGTTGTCTTGTTGTGTGTCCAGGTGAGCAAAGTTTCAAAATTTCTGCTATCTGGATTATTCAGATGTATAATTTTCGGGAGTGTGAAGACGTGTCCAGCTCTCCATAGTATACAACTGTTGTGGTGATTGCAGTTGAGTCCCTTTGGTATACAACATATAACATAGACACTACCTACTGGATCGATCCAGCGTTCACGAGCTAGGAGCTGCTTAGTCGGACACAAAATGCCCTTGCGGAATCCAGGTCTCACCACACTGAGGAGCTTAAATGTCGTCAGGTGGTTCACTACCAAAACCATTATTAACTTTTCAAACCAATTGAGTACTACCCTTTCAAAGCTGTCAGGCCGGTAGTTTGAGGGAAGTTTATTTTCACTGATCTTAAAAATCCGTTACGTCGTTACCTCCTTTCATTCCAACGTTAAGACGCTTCTGTCAAGCCAATTTGCAAACACAAATGTGTGGACCGCGCAGCTCAGCGGACAATTCATGTGACAGTTCGGATGGATTGAAGCAAGCTTAGAAGCTTTAGAGGGTAAATGTCTTGCAGCAGTTCGAGGTCCTGGGTCTCCGTTATGTTAAACTCAGCTGAGCAAGATTCCTCTGGAACCCTTGAAACTAATACTAGTTTTGGTAAAGCGGTCACTTTTGTCTTCTCACTATCATTTCTGCTGGATTTCAGAAGGTGGTTGCATGTGCGCGTCAACGTCAACCGACTAATTACCTAATTACCGCATCTCTGTTTGCCTGCAGCCGCTATTCGTAGAGCATTGCAGAGCCCTCTACGCTTTGAGCCCTGCTGTACGAACTGACTGCATCTTGCTCTGCACCTCAATCCAGTTGGCCTTAGCTTCACTTAAGTTGCCAATCGCTTTTAGGCGGATTTTGTTATGGCCACCTGCGCTCATTGTTCATCATTTTGACTATGCATCCTTTCTTTAACAGTGCGGTACGACGACATTGGGAACATGCTTATTTCCCTTTGGACCTTGCGCTTTGGAAAAGTTACGTCTTACGCTTTAGGTTTAGTCTGAGCTACACCAGAGTTTTGATGTAAGAAGGCACGAGTACAGCATATATACTAAACAGCATTACATAATAATACATAGCTAGGTACCACTGCATGTAGTCAGTCATTTTATAGAGCTTAACGATTCATTACTGCTTGTATTTTGCTTGAACCCTTCCTGTTCATTGCCCGTTTAAGCAAAGATATTCACAGATGCCCCAGAGGACGCATGTCGATAATTACTGGGGCGCTATTTATTTTATCCTAAGCAGCCAGCTGGCTCAAAACAACTGATAAATTCTCCTAGAGTTAAATAGCAAAACATTCTCCTAACGACGTCTCTTGCCATCTAATGGTTGTATCATCTAGCCAGATTGAAGAGATGCCGCTCGCACGGAGTCTAAGCAAGGGAGTTCTGCTCTCCATGCAATCATATGTCCACAACTTACTCACCTAGAGTTATGTCTTTACACGGATCCCGTTTTTCAATATGGAGTACAGATTTGTCTGTCGCGATTATTTTACATTTGCATGGAGAGTTTTTCTGACACTTATTAGTTTCGGAAGAAATAAGTTTGACGTCTTTTATTTTTAAGAACATTTTGCCGCTTCACGTTCCTGAAGCTTTTCTGAGAGTATACCATGCATCCGATATTTAAACATTAAGGCAATTGATATAGACCATAACTTACCTGTGAAGGAACTTTGAAGTTATTCTGAAGACAAATCAAAGTTCGCGTGGCGAGAACACTGTGTTCAGTCATACCACACTTATACTTCTACCCATGGCCGGCACAGAAGTGATGCGAACTTTCTGTACGTTTTGCAATGATATGGAGGATTGCATTTTTCCTGAGGTGGGACGAATCTAGCCATAAGCATCCACTGCACTCACTACCGGCCAATTCCAGTTTGTATACCTGGGCAAGGAGCCTTCAAATCCTGGCAGTTATACTAAAGCTGAAAAGCCAAACCTTATCTCTTCGAAATCCTTTCTCACATGCACAATTCTTCCATTGACTATCCTAAATTTCTCATTTGTTGACCTGACGCAAGTGTTAATGGCGGAGGTTGGCTAAGCAATTCAATTAGCCAGCGTAGACATTTTGGCGTCATTTGATTAGGACGAGCCAAGTAAATAATCTCCTCGTCCATATTCATGGTCTTCTTTGCCTCACCATCATATCCCTCATAATTCCTTCACTACTACTCCTCTATGAAGCAGTTTTATCGACTACACCGCTCCGCTCCCTTACCTTTTCTCACTGTGTGTCATGTAATTGGTAAAGCTTTTCAAGTCATACACATTGTAGCCTGAAAGCTTCCCGCGGTTGCTCTTCCTACGCTGTTAGTCTCTCACTTAACTACATCCTTATTTCATTTTTAGGAAGCGCCCCTGCTCCTTCGTCTGCTTATCACAGCCGCCGCTTCAGTTACTCCTCTGGCCTTAAAACTATTTATTTCCTCTCATCAGACAACTATACTGCAGGACTTCTTGCAACCATTTTGACTCAGGGTATGCTTATTCTTGTTAAGAAACTCACTATCACTGTTAATTTGTTCTATCGCATCTAACCTTTCTTCTGCAGTTCTTTAAGGCTATGACCATTGGAGCGTCGCCGCTAACGTCAAATCCCTGGGATAGCCTCCTTACCAGCTTCTTAATCATAATCATTCCCCATTTCTTTATTGTGAGTTATATCCTTCACACATACCGCATTTATTTCGCAAATCGATATACCGACCAAGACTCTGGCAACCCTAGTATTGGCGAACCATTCTTAAACCTTCAGGTAGGTCCTAGTGCACTAACGTGTATGGTTCTTGGCGTCTGCTAACCTGGCTTCTAGCCCCGGTCCAACGTTTTTGTTATACTTTACCTACATCTTCCGAGAAGCAGCATCCTAGACATGTCAAAATTGTGTCCGCCAAATTACCCGTTGATGAACTTGAATAATTCTGTCCCGGAGGGTTTCCTACGTAAAGCTTTATATTTTGGCATCAATGGACGTTTTCATTCCCTCCCTCACACCTTCTCTACCCACTGCTACATTTCTTCTACCCGCACACTTTCTATTTTCATCATTCGAACTGCAATTTAATGTCCATTATTTCAGAAACTTGATTTAATCTTGTCTGTCCATGGTCACCTGCAAGTTGATTAATGCACGACACAGTTGCTTGAAAGGCCCTCTCTCCCAATTATCCATTTTTGCTCCACTTTTCTTAGGTCATCACATCCACGGCTGCTATGCTGCTTATGCGCAAATATCTTAGCTCACCGACTACTTCCAGTTCATACTTAATTCAGTTTGCTGATCCTCTTGACTCTCGTTGCTGATATCACACTAGCGCTGTGCCGCAAATAAGCTCTACCTTTCTACAGTGCAACCCCTTCGTTTGTGCTTGATCAACTGCACTAAACGCTGCTGTCCTAACCCACTCTGCTTATCACCTTCAATACCACGGTCGGCTCCATGACGTTATGCCCTATACATAGGTTCTTCCGTCAGCATATATGAAGCTTCTCTCCAACCCAATAAACGTTCCTGATGCATGTTCAGATCATGCCAAAAAGTCGTGCCACGCTTTGTCAAGAATAAAATATTTATTTATGTAATAAGAGTTTATTACCCATGAGTTGCTTATTCTTTGCTAGCTTGACATACCATCGGTCACCAATATTTTCCATAGTAGATGGAAGGGCAAAACACATACGGGCGCGGCAGGCCTGTTCTTTTCCTTAAACCAAAACCAACTCTAGTAACACAATATTCGCTACACTAAGCAGACTGTGTTCCACATATGCCTACTCCTACATGACTTCTACACATGCTATTTGCCCTATTCATACGGACTTCGTTCTTCATGACTGCCGCACGCACTGGTCTTACCTTCCCCCAAACGTCACTCACATTGTCCTAACGTCTGTCCACCAAATCTGCGGAGGCAATCCAATGGCGGCCCGTCGACACCTTGAAAGTTTACACCGGAAGGCTATGCATGCATTATCGCTGGACCCAAAAGGAGTACCGTGCGAAGCTGTTTCCGATATAAAATTCATGCGTTAAAGGCTAGTACAAAATGCTGTATTCAACGTATACAAAAAACACGAATAAATATATAAAAGGAATACAAGCAGCACTATTATAGTGCATCCCGCTTTCTCCGCTTTTGTGAAAGATCTTTTCCTGTCGGTAGTTTTCAGTTTAATCCAGTTACTAAAGCTTAACTTAAAAGCATCATCCACCTCCGTCGAACTGAGCATAGTATCGTCCTGCTCCTCAAAAGAATAACGCTGACACCACTTTCACGTGCTTGAGCGATTCCCTTTAAACCTTATAAAATTAAGTTGATATACCTACTTGTACCATATATCCATAAAGATAAAACAACTGGGTTCAGCTCTATATCTTTACTCTGCAACGGAAAGCAACCTATTGACGTAAACCTACCATTCATAAATCATCCACCTTGCCAGTGGATTTTACCACGGTGCACTGCCACGTCCATCGCACCGGTGGGTTATCTTTTAAGCAAATGATGATATCTCTTACGTTGGCACTCAATTACATTTTCCGAAGGCTGCAAAGGTAGACCAATCTCACGCACCTGCCTACCGCTAACCACCAAACATTCAAACGAAACCATTTTGCCAGAATTAAACAAACTGGCTTCCCGATTGTTGTCTACCGAAATCAGACAACAGCTTGATACTACAGAACAAAATTAAGGAATTCCGACTGCTACTAAGAGAATCCTGTTTCCATCTAGACCAACCTTAACACTGGAACAGACGCATTTATTGTACAAACTCTCCTTCCACATAGGTTTCATTATACCTTCCCGCCAGAACCCATATATTGGACTGCCAAATAATTTTGCTACAAAGCATCCAAAAAATCAAATGAAGATTAAGTTTTGCTTCATTTGAGGTAAGTGTGACCCTTCATATGTGCCCATTTGCCGGAATTCACACCATCTTCCACCTTTGCCTGCACTAGTTTACTTTCTCACAGCTACATCATCTTGTCTTTGGTAGCATGTGCCCACAGGTAATAATACTTATGTAACGTCGTTCGAATGGATAGACAGCTGTGTTTCCGGACGTAATAGGCTTAAGCTGGGCAAGTGTTCTCCTAATAAGGATCCACCAAAGTACGTTTAACCGCACTGTGACTCGGCGGATGTGATTCTTCACAAACTAAAGTCACTGCCCCTGGACATTCGGTTAATGCTATCCAACACAAGAACATCATTTGTTTATTTTTGAATTCCTGATGAGCTCAAGCAGTCAACAAGCCAGCAACGTACAAGCACGAGCTACACAGCTACTTACAGCCCATTTGCATGCTATTATACACCCATATTCACCCTTTCACTGCCTTATAAAATATATTTTTGCATCTACTGACTACAGTTGGTTAAGGTACTATGCTTATGCGTGTAAAAGTGGGTCTTGCGTTGTCGATAACTGAAACGACTATCTTTTAGTTGCTTACAAAATCAGGCTGGCAAGCTTACCAGAGCAACATTCTATTACCATACAATATATCTTTTAATTCGTGCCATAAAATAATACTTATCTGTATGTACTTTTCGTCCTCACTGAATATAGTACGCTGTTACTGCTGATCTCTACAGCACACATCTGAACCCAGTCTTTTGCCATATGACTAACGATTTGGTTCCCAAACATTGCATCTTCCATTTCAGTTACTTCTGTATATATTGCAACCAGCCCAGTTCATGCAGAGCAACGTGACCTTTTCAAAAAGAAATAATTCGTAAAGCCTTGCTTACGTCGGTTTTGATGTGCTTCTATATATTCGTGATTAAACTTATTGTTTATTTATTTATTTGGCGTAAGCGTAGTGTTTGGTTGGATCAGCTGCCTCCGTGTCCGCTAACACCTGCTCCTATTGCAGACAAACAGTCCCACAACCTCGTTGAACTATATTTTAAGCGCTTGATAACTCTTGCAGGTAATGGCTAATAAAACATCATTGTAGGTTCTCCAGCATTCAGGTAGTGATTGAACATGTAGTTGCCCGTGGAGTCAATCCATGAAGGCCGCGCCCATGATACTTTTTCCCTCCTGTGGAATTTAGGGTGTAGAAACCTCCGTAAGATTTGCCTTGAATTTATCATAAGTTTACTTTACAGCATCGACCACGGAAATCTCACGGTTCCGAACTAAAGCATTAGCTCGAATATTCCTAACGTCTGTCCACCAAATCTGCGGTGGCAATCCAACGGCTGCCCGTTGACGCCTTGAAAGTTTACACCGGAAGGCTATGCATGCATTATCGCTGGACCAAAAAGGAGTACCGTACGAAGCTGTTTCCGATATAAATTTCATGCGTTAAAGGCTAGTACAAAATGCTGTATTCAACGTATACCAAAAACACGAATAAATAAATGGAAGGAATACAAGCAGCACTATTATAGTGCATCTCGCTTTCTCCGCTTTTGTGAAAGATCTTTTTCTGTCGGTAGTTTTTAGCTTAATCCAGTTACTAAAGCTTAACTTAAAAGCATCATCCACCTCCGCCGAACTGAGCATAATATCGTCCTGCTCCTCAAAAGAATAACGCTGGCACCATTTTTACGTGCTTGAGCGATTCCCTTTGAAGCTTATAAAATTAAGTTGATATACCTACTTGTACCATATTTCCATAAAGATTGAACAACTGGGTTAAGCTCTATATAGTTACTCTGCAACGGAAAGCAACCTTTTGACGTAAACCTACCATACATAAATCATCCACCTAGCCAGTGGATTCTACCACGGTGCACTGCCACGTCCATCGCACCGGTGGGATATCTCCAAGCAAATGATGATATCTCTTACGTTGGCACTCAATTACATTTTCCGAAGGCTGCAACGGTAGCCCAATCTCACGCACCTGCCTACCGCTAACTACCAAACATTCAAACGAAACCATTTTGCCAGAATTAAACAAACTGAAGCTTCCCGATCGTTGTCTACCGAAATCAGACGACAGCTTGATACTAGCGAACAAAATTAAGGAATTCCGACTGCTACTAAGAGAATCCTGTTTCCATCTAGACCAACCTTAACACTGGAACAAACGCATTTATTGAACAAACTCTCCTTCCACATAGGTTTCATTATACCATCCCGCCAGAACCCGTACATTGGACTGCCAAATAATTTTGCTACTTAGCATCCGAAAAATCAAATAAAGATTACGTTTTTGCTTCATTCGAGGTAAGTGTGACCCTTCATATGTGCCTATTTGCCGGAATTCAAACCATCTTCCACCTTTTCCTGCACTAGTTTACTTTCCCACAGCTACATCATCCTGTCTTTGGTAGCGTGTGCCCACAGTTAATAATGCTTATGTAACGTCATTCGAGCGGGTCGACAGCTGTGTTCCTGGACGTAATAGGCTTACGCCGGGCAAGTGATCTCCTAATAAGGATCCAACAAAGTACGTTTAAGCGCACTGCGACTCGACGGATGTGATTTTTCACAAACTAAAGTCACTGCCCCTGGACATTCGGTTAATACTATCCAACAAAAGAACATCATTTGTTTATTTTCGAATTCCTGATGAGATCAAGCAGTCAACAAGACAGCAACCTACAAGCACGAACTACACAGCTACTTACAGCACATTTGCATACAATTATACACCCATATCCACCCTTTCATTGCCTTATAAAATATATTTTTGCATCTACTGACCACAGTTGGTTAAGGTACTATGCTTATGCGTGTAAAAGTGGGCCTTGCGTTCTCGATAACTGAAACGTCTATCTTTTAGTTGCTTACAAAATCAGGCTGGCAAGCTTACCAGAGCGACATTCTATTACCTTACAATATATCTTTTTTAATTCGTTCCATAAAATAATACTTATCTGTATGTACTTTTCGTCCCCACTGAATATAGTACGCTGTTACTGCTGATCTCTACAGCACACATCTGAACCCAGCCTTTTGCCATATGACTAACGATTTTGTTCCCGAACATTGCATCTTCCATTTCAGTAACTTCTATATATTTTGCAACCAGCCCAGTTCATGCAGAGCAACGTGACCTTTTCAAAAAGTAATAATTTGTAAAGCCTTGCTTACGTCGGTTTTGGTGTGCTTCAATATATTCGTGATTAAACCTATTGTTTATTTATTTATTTGGCGTAAGCGTAGTGTTTGGTTGGATCAGCTGCCTCCGTGTCTGCTAACGCCTGCTCCTATTACCGACAAACAGTCCCACAACCTCGTTGAACTTTATTTTAAGCGCTTGATAACTGTTGCAGGTAATGGCTAATAAAACTTCATTGTAGGTTCGCCAGCATCCAGGTAGTGCTTGAACATGTAGTTGCCCGTGGAGTCAATCCATGAAGGCCGCGCCCATGATACTTTTTCCCTCCTGTGGAATTTAGGGTGTAGAAACCTCCGTAAGATTTGCCTTGAATTTATCATAAGTTTACTTTACAGCATCGACCACGGAAATCTCACGGTTCCGAACTAAAGCATTAGCTCGAATATTCCTAACGTCTGTCCACCAAATCTGCGGTGGCAATCCAACGGCTGCCCGTTGACGCCTTGAAAGTGTACACCGAAAGGCTTTGCATGCATGATCGTTGGACCCAACAGGAGTACCGTAGGAAGCGTTAGTTAGAACTAGTGACTTAGTGAAAATCGGAACTAACGTAGCTGGTATTTCGTTTTCCATAGACTTAGTGGGGAAATCCATGTAAGGTGCGAAGGAATTTAGGAGTCAACTCAAGAAACTCTGCACCGGTTGTTCCTGACGCCAAATTACAAGATAGGTCGGTCCAACAACCTTCTGGCGGGTTGATTTCTCCTGGATGTAAACACTTGTTAGCCGACTAAATGCCAAAATGCCAACTACCCCTGGAGAAATTTCTATCCTTCTGTAGAGCACTGCGACTGGAAACTTGGTAGGGGAAGTGCACATAGCAGCCGATAGGGATTCAAAAGTCTGATTTGTAGAGAGAAACATGCTGGCTCTTAAAAGCTCTAATTTACAGTTCGCGTAAATCACGCCATCACCTTGACGAACAACGGGATGATCAGCTCTAAGCAGTGCCACGCTTTCGTGCCACACTTTTAGTGTTAACCAGAGACAACCACGTTACAGGAAAAGAAAGTATGTTGGGACAAGGTTGGTCTACCTGCAGGCCTAACTAGTGCAAATCGTTCCTTTGGCTTTGCATATCGCTAAGTACTACCTCAAGGAACTTGACAACGCAAGCCATTAACGGTGCGCCTTCACATTTGGTTCCAACTTCCGTTTGACTGCCTGAACAACTACAAAACGGAGGCCATTTTCACTAGCCTTAAGCCTAATTTTGTGATCTTATATGTCCTCCTCATCTTCTTGCTGTCTGTCAATGGAGTCCGGTTGGAAGCTTGCACCACTATCCTTATGTTTTAATGCAAACCGCGGTAGCGAATGGTCTTCCTACGAAGTAGAAAGGACCATGCAGCGTAGTCGTGGTCATGGATTTGTCAGAACTTGCCTCAATCTGTTCAGCCTGCTGCTAATGGCACCATAGTAGCTAGGTAGAAGCAGCTTGGTGATGTAGAGTTTGAGTCACCTGATGTCATCCCAAATGTATACTACGGGAAGAGCAGCCGCAGATTCCGTGGAGTTACGGAATAAAACTCCAATATTCGAGAAAGATTCACCACAAAGCGGTGTGCTTATCTCACGTGTCATGGATTCTAGATTTATGCTAGGTGCTTTCGCTCCTGGTGTTTGAACCCTCTCTGTCTCCTCAAACGACGTTGACGCAACCGTAGCAAGGACGTTCCTTCCTATTGCTGGCTTAATATTTCCTGAGGTTTTACGGCCGCGGCTGGTCCGCTTCTTCATTGGGTTAAAGGGAACATGGGTCGTTTACCTTGTGGCGCATTCATCGCTGACCAAAAAGTAGTCATAATGAGCCGCTTTAGTAACGGCTGTGACAGCCAACATCACTGAACGACAAAATCACCAACAGCAAGCGCGGACGCAGTACCGAAGATAGGCTGCCCCGCAACCACCATTGGTTGAACTTGGGCTAAAAATATTTTGAGGGTCGCTTTGTCCCTACGCAGGCTCGAACTCACGCCGTCAGATTTTAAGCTATGCTCTTTAGGCTACGGTTGCCCGGTACAGACGGTATAAACACACGGTGGTAGTTTTTGGTGCCGTTTGTCTACATTAAGAAAAAGATATTTACGGGGAGAATAAAAGAAGGGGCTTACATATGGAATCAGTTAGTGTCAAATTGTTTGGTTTTACGCGTACTGTGAATTAACTTTTCTTGCGTTTCATGTTCCACTATGTAGGATAAGGTCGTTAGAAGATGGTGGGAAGCAGATACTAAGGTCCTGTTTCATAACCTGCTAGTTGCAGGTTGGAATTTGAATGCGTAGTTGTCGCGCATCGCCCTACAATTTTCTCCTCAATATTTGGCTGTCAGTTATCGTGTTGCGCAAAGGCGCTGGGTGGTCCCATACTATCCTTAATTCAATGTGTTATATGCGTCCTTGGTGATTTCACTGTACATTCCTCTTACATTCCTTGGTGACACTGTTTGATACAATAAGTTAGTGTTTACTTTGCCGCTGCTCTAAATTGTATGTTAGAAGTTTGCGACCCCGCTGTCGTGTTTCCCCATGCACGTTTTTATTGAAAGCAACTAAGGTAGCATGAAAGTGTTACCTAACTAATTTATTGAACGCGGTCTATAACTAGATGGAAGCTGGGTTAAATGTATAAAATCCTGAATACAAGGAAGTTACGCGTGCAACAAACCCTTCCAATGCTGAAGCACAGCTTAGACGACATGGAGCGTCCCTAATTATAAAACTTTGTATCTCTTGGTGGAGCCATGTAGCACTTTTGTTGATTGCGTAGTTGGTTGCCGTAAAAAGTTTAAGCTTGTGTTCCTTCTCTTTTACCAGACTGATTCTCTATTTTGTTAAGATGTTCGAAAAAGCTCTCTTAGCTCCTTGGAGCTTCTTCCCATTGGCTTGGTGGTTATATGGAATTTAACAAAGCAGATTCTGACTCGTCGGGAGGTCTGCAATTTGACATGTACAACCTTTAGTTCCGTGGGTTCTGTACTGGTTTGGTCCGAAAGCATTCTGCTTGCCTAGATAGCACTGTAATTCGTAGGACAGATCGTTTCCATTTAGGTGCGGTTGGCACGATCAAAGGCTTATACAAAAAGCGGAACGGTCAGACGCTGCGGACGGAATTTCTGAACCTAGATGCAAATGAAGATGTATAAAGTGAACAGGAGTGCATGTCAGCGTCGGGACACAACAAAAGAAATAGTATCGATCCTTGGGTAAGAGCCCAGGTTGCGATTCCGAAACAGAGCTCGAGTTGCATTTAAGCTTTTGTTTGTATCGCAACGGTTTCCTGTTAGTGTACCTATAAACATTACACCATTAGACACCGGTGGCTAGGGGAAGAAAAAGGCACAGCACACAAAATTACCGCACCGTGCCACTGAAACGAGCGACAAGCAACTTAACAATGGTGGGCACCAGTAATTAACTTAACTACTAGTTCAACCGTCGGTACCGGTCGCCTAAGTGCAAAATGTGTTAGTGCATTTATTTTAATTTTTTACCTAGGCACACCGGGGAACCTTCACTTTGCTAAGTACAGGTGTAGCCGAAGATCGAAACAAGAAAGTACAATATACAATTGTCAACGATGAAATCGTAAGTATAAGCTGGTATTCATCTTTCTGGAGCTACAGGGGCCCTCCAAGGAGCTGAACAGATGATCATTCACCGTCGGAAAAAGTGTGTAGGGCTGTTATGTAACTGCAGCTGGGACGAAAACACTGCAATGAATAATAAACAGTCCTCCTACACATTAGTGATATAAAATTTAGCCGCACCAAGTTTCAAATGCTCTGGACAAGGCGTCTAAAGAGAGGACGTCATGCCCTACATAGGTGAGCTAATGTCACCTTCTAATGTAGCAGCCTGCGTAGCAGTTAACCGTAGGTCGTGCTATATCCCAGTTAACTTGCCGATTGTGTTGACCAGCCGAGGTCTTCCGTGGAGTACTGGTTTTAGTTGCTGGCTACTTGGAACCTGCCTCTAGCGGTCACGGGTTTGATACCCGGTGGGGGACTATGAGGATGCGCACCAATGATGAGCACCAATTAGGCAAAACGCGTCTGTTGCTTTCAAGGCTAAGCTGCGCTATGTAGGTTGTGAGCAGATGAGAGGAACAGGCTACAATTACAAATCAAATTTGTTGAGCAAAATGTTGTTCAGTCACACAGAGTGAGCGTTTGTGTCAAAAGTTGGTTCGCTACGAGTGGGAGCCCGCTTTACCGCTCCTTATTTATTAGGTATGACTGCAGGACAGAGGGAATTTCGTCCAGTCGTTGGAGCGGGCTTGTCGGTAGTATAAAAGATTGACTTGTGCCGCAGCAAGACCAACAGACCATCAACCGCCGCTATTGCTACACGCTGTGCTTTGAAGCGCCTTCCCTTTACTGAGGCACACCACGCTGCACTACAACTACCAGCGTCCCATAAGGTAGCGTTCCGCGTCTGCGGTTGAATTCTTGCTGATTGCGACCATCCCCGAGAATCTTGTTGGTCAGGACCAGTCAAGCGTAGTAGAGCGCTGGAAAATATGCGGACGAAAAGCTGAAAGTAACTAGCTGAACACGCCTAAAAGTACGTATGAATGAATTCCACGCAGATAAATAAATAAATAGTTTATTCTCGAATTTGTCGAGACACACCAAGCAAGGGTTTAGAGGTCTTTTAGATTTTGAAGTTTAAGAGCTTTTAAATTTTTGATTTTTCTGTCTAAAGCTGTGATTCGACTAAAGCGGATAACTATGTGCAGTAGTAACAAACCTAAAGGCTTTTATACTGTACATAGTAAGGGGAAAGAACGACTTATGATCCTTCTGAGTACGGCGGTGGTTTATGCGATTTGACCGGTTAGGTACGAAAGACGTCGCGACGGCAGTCGCCTGTAGACGTTGATGTGTGTATGTTTAGTTGCGGATAGGATGCTGAAAATTGGGGCAGTTGGTTGTACCGTCGCAAGTTGCGTAGATAGAAGGAGCAGGCGAGGTGGCTGTCTCCACAATGGCTAGTTTTAGCCGGTTGATGGAGACGATTTTGCGTCGGCCACGCTGTCCATTGTAAATGCTGTAAGTATGCGGTCAATTAATTTGAAGGCTCTGATGTACGGCGGTTGCAGTAGCCGTTAAACAGCGTCCAAGCAAAGCCTGACGTGTGAGCGAGGTCCGTCTTTCGGGCACCTTTATTAGTGTCTTCCGCAAACTTAAAGTGGGTGGGCACAGCTCACTCACTTGGTGAACCAGGCACTCAGTTTAAATACCTTAGTCAAAGGAGCGATTGGATGTCGCCGGTGCTACTAGCTGTTTGGGCGCCCGCCGTTTTCAGCCAAAGGCTAACTGCTCTGGTGCTGCATCGAAATAATTTATCAGTTTTACCAATCTTAAGGCGGATACGAAGAACAGTTGCGCACCGCATGTAGGCCGCCTGCACTCGGAGCACTGCTTTTAATTAGCGATAAACTTGCTGAACCGTGCCGTTAGCGGCCGGAAAATACGACCTAGTCTGGGTGTCATTAAGGCGTCCATCCATGAGCCGCGTGACAAAGTTAGGTAAGAAATAAGGCCCTCAATCTGTATGCTTGATGGAAGGACAGTCATACTGAGGTATCCAACACTTAAAAATGCCTTAGCTACTAATCCCAAAACGTAGTTTTGTATCGCAATGGCCCCTGGCTGACTGTTGTATCGGTCGATGCAAGTCAGTAAGAATGGAAATGAAAAATGCTGCACGAAAAGGCTAACAAAATGTTTAGTCATGTTATCAACTAGTTCATGCAAGTTTCAGTTAACTCTAAGTAACCCAAACTAGCCAGGTGCTTCAAAGAGTTAGTATTCATAGTCAGCAACTATTCTGGTCACCAAACAACCACCAACAGCGCCCAAGATTCAAATGGAACGCATGAACAGGAAATCGTCGCGACTAAGCAGAACAAAATTGGAGGACGTATTGTACTGCTTTAACTAGTGCGGTTGTCTTACAGCCAAGTACTGGAAAGTCAACGAGTCGTCTTGCTATAGTTTCTTGAGGCGTAACAGAAAATGTTGCTATCAATCTACATTTACCCTCTTTGCTAAAATTATGGTATCCTGGCTTCTTACACTACGTACACTTGCACCCAAATCGTCGTCATCCACTGACGACTGTATTCCTCATCAGTTGCTGCGGAGGTCTCCGAGCTGCGCAACTTGAATGCAAACGTTTCGCCACCATTCGAGTTGGCATCTTCAGTGCGGGATTGATAGCAGTTAAGCAGCAGCAGCTGGTAGAAAAACACATCCAATAGTGGATACTGTCAGCAACCACCCCGTTCCTTATATAGGCATACTTGGCTATTAGTTTTGCCTCGTTCTCATTGGCGCATAATGGTGTTCAGCGGTCGTGCTCGAGTCATCGTCATTGGCTGCGGAAATGCGGTTGCGATGTGCTTGGGACTATCGCAATCGGATTGGTACAACGAGTGTGAGTGAGCAATCGGGGCTTAAATTGACCAGGCCGTTCATTGTCCGTGTGTTGGAGTAGGTTCTTTCGGACAACGGCTGTTGATCATCTTGAGCTCTCTCTGTCTCAGCGGTTGGTATATTGGATCGACGTCGATGTGCATGTTGATTGAGTTCGTGGTTGAGAACCAGGCTTCGAGAAACTCTCTCCCATTTGTGTTTCTCCTTCGCCCATGCTCTCTACCTTGTTCCAGTCGTACCGGTGCCCCACTTCATCCACGTGGGCTGAAACCAACGAGGTTGCGTAATGATGCTTGCACGCTTTTGGTGTTTATGTATCCTGGTGGACAGCTTCCTTCCTGGTTGTCCCACACAGTGCTTTTCACAATTTACGCAGTTCCTTCTATATATGACCTTCCGTCGTTCTAATGTCCCTCGTTTTCCTTTTGGTTTTGACAAGATTTTCCTCACAGTGGCGATTAGTTCATGGGATACGGTAATATGATGTTGTTTGAACGAGCTGGCAGTCATTTCAGATATGTTCCTTATGTACGGCAAAACTATACGTTTCGTAATAGCTGACGTATTTTCGATTTTTGAGGACTTGCCGTTTAAGCATCTTCGGATTAAACTGCGTGGGTATCCGTTGCGTTCAAATGACTTGAATAAGTGTTTTGCTTCTGCTCGTTTTGCTTCCGTCGCAATGCAGTGAGGTGCTAGTCCATGGAACGGTGTCTGCACGCAGCTTGTTTTGTGACATCTTGGGTGGTTGCTGTTGAAATTCAAAATCTGATCGGTGTGCGTGCCTTTTCTGTAAACTGATGGTTGTAATTCACCGTCCATTTTTCTGGCTACCAACACATCCAAGAAAGGAAGTTTGTTTTCTTTCTCTGATTCCATGGTAGACTGTATGCCGTCTGTAGCGTTATTACGCAGTTGATTTGCAACCGCGCTTCTTAAATAACTAAATAGATAGTTCATTCTCGAAGTTATCGAGGCACATTCAATTAGGCATGGTCAATAGTCTGAGCCGTTATGTATCGAAACAGACACGTTCCGATGCATGTAATCGTCTGTGGTCAAACGTTGTACAGGTACCAGAAAGGGAAAAGTACTAGCGATCACCAAAGTGGACGGTTATGCGATGATAGATTAACTTTAAATAATACAAAATGTTTCTTATTCCTGACGACATGGAGTACGCCTTTACAGGCGGTAGCATATGCGTAAATATAGCAAGATCAAATACCTTAAAAATACTAGGTGTTTGCCATAACGGTGGATGATGTTGTTTAGGTGTGTATGTCTGTGTAATTGCTAGGGGTACAGTTGCTTTATTTGTGCCGACACAAATAAATATTTTGTTCTCCAATGCTGCAAGGCACTCCTTATTAGGCATGATTCGGCCATAATTCACAGTCATGACATTGAGTGACTTGCAAGTGAGGAAAGCATCATAGCTGCTATGGTGGTGGTCTACGATCATGCATACATAACGTAGAGTTTGAAACCGTAGACCGTTCCTTTATATCGTAGCGAGTCATATCCGCCACATCTCAGTTTAGTTAAGCGTAATTTTATGTTTTGTTGTAGGGAGAAAGCGTGCAAAGCAAAACGTACCGATTCCAGAAACACCGTCGTCGATCTCTTTGGATATTGAGATAACTTTTTACGACTGAGTGCGACACGCCACGGAAGGCAGGATAATGTAGCTGCAGAGGTACACCATTTTACTCGTAGGAAAACATGGTTAGAATTCAGGACAAATATGGGCACATGGTGGTTCAATATGGCTCAAATAAAGCAAGACTGGATATTGTCCATATGCCTTCTTCGTACTCTATATTGCCAAATGGTGTGCTATAGTCCAATATATGGAACATGTAGTCGATAGGTTGTAACGAGACAGCGAAAACGTGTCCATGTAACACCTAGGCTCAATGAATGTAAGTTTGTTCAAGTGTTTCTATCCTTTGTGGCTGAAACATGCTGCGGTTGGTCTTAGTCGGCAATTCCCCAATTTCGTTTGATAGTGTCAAGCTGTTGGCTGACTTATGGAGACGACGATACGCAAGCCGCACTTGGTTCTAATAGGTTAATGTAGTTTGGTTGAACGCTCCTGGTATTTAACAATATGCAGGTGCGTTAGAGTGGCCTTCCATCGCAGTCTTTGGGATATGCAATCGAATCCCAATGGGAAACTTGATATCGCGTTGGTTAGCAATGATCCATTGATGAAGTTGACGGTGCAGAGGGCCATGGTAGATACTGCTGGCATGCTGGTTAAGGTCTGAACGGTAGGTAAACACCAAATATTTATTTATTGTGGCAAACCTTTCGCGACTGTTTAGAACGGAACCCAATTGTTCAGACACCGGGGTGTATGTTTCAGGACGATACTCTACCGAAAGCGAACCTGTTGTCCGCGTTATGCTTACAAGGCGCAGGACGGTTTTGTACTCAGTTCGGCTCAGGTGGATAATCCTAGTAAGTCTGCTTCGTCCGGTTACCTTGAGATCTAGAAACTGGCTTATGACAAAATATCCGACAAAGCGTAGGCTACCACCCGCAATGACGGAAGCGTAATTGACAATCATATTGCAACCCATGTTAACACCTACCATCCTTGTTATATGCATTTGCTGAGTACCGCCATCTTTATTAACCATCGATGTATCGTGGTTATATGGGAAATAGCTATAAAACGGTGGCTCGGTTTGAGGAATGGTAAGACTATGGTGCGCGCGGTTGTCAAGAATAACGAAGTAAACAATAGTAGGTGAAGAAATAAGAAGGCAATGATTTGCCTAGGGTGAAGTTTATTGTGACGCTTAAGTTGGCTTAGAGTTAAGCAAATAATAAGGCAGCTAAGCTTATAGGAGATTTGGCCTTCCACCCTAAAGTGAAGCTCTGATGTGGAGGGATAAGTAGGAAGACCAGGCAGACAACCACCGGAAAATAGACATTTCTTTGGTAATAAGGTCTAAGGAGGTCAGCAACCCGTATTTGGTCTAAAACAGGCGTTGCCTGTGCTGTCAGGAAAACATAGGTTGTGTAAGAGCTGTACTCCAGGTAAGGTAAGCGGGACTAACTGCGTGTTAGTGGTTATGTGCAAGGTATATGCATACATAGCCGATCGTGGGATGGTCGAAAGTTATTAGATTTTATGAAGCTACAACACGGAATGCATTTGTGTCTACCCCTGGAAAGCGGACAGTTACAGTGTAGGAAACTAGGATATACCGACGGCAGAGTACTGGTGTGGTATGGCACCGACAGCCAAGTGATTCGACAAAATGCATTAAGTGTGAAATAGAAGCAGTTGGTGCAATAGGATAAGGGAGCATGGGCCGCCTAGCAGCCATGATTGAGACGACTTAAGGCAATAGGCGTTACTATTGCTAGTTGGGGGAGGGACCCTTTTAAGCGGTCGGGGCAAGTGTTGAACAATTAGCACGTGGCCAGAGGCAGTTAAGTCTTCATGGCGGTTCTGAAGTGCTGATAATTGCTGGTTGAATACTAAAAATAGGAACAATAAACAATGCTTTTATGTGGGTTAGGTAGAATAGCTTTACATATCCCGTTGGAAAGTTGGTGGAATATGAAAATAATAATAAAAAAGATGATATTAAAATCAATAATAATGGTAAAACATTTGATACTTTAAATATGAAAATACGGCCTGAACGTTTGCTCCGCCGTAGTCCCGAAATCTGCTTAGATCCACAGCACCTACAGTTAACATCAACTAAGTACATGTTAAGCTCAAAGATTAGGCTGGAGACGCAGCACTAAGTGACTGTGTCAATGGATGAGTCCGTCATCCGGCAGCCACTTAAATACCGTTATTGTGGGTGCAGTGACGGCCGACTTTGGTTGACAGACACCATTGTAGAAAAACTTCTGCGGCGCTCGATACGGCTATACTGTTCTGCGTGTTTCGATGAGTGGCTCATCTGGGTTGTATTGGTGCTAAGTTGAGGTAAAGGACGGCACACAGGCTGCGGGTCTTGCCGAATTTATTATGCCATTAGCGTCTCTCCTCATAATATGCAATAAAGTCCACTGCATATGCCAATCGTTGCCGACTCTCCTGGTGCGAAAGATTGCGCATTCCAATTACGTCCCTAGATGTCAGACGTTGAGGCTGCTCCAGTGCGTTATGTTCGTGTTTCTACCATGGCTGCTAGGCTAGAAATGCGTATTCTAATCAGTGGCACACATACGCACTGAGTATTTGTCGCAACCTAGAACCATGTATTTGTCTACCGCCTCTCGCTACAGCCCAACGTGTTGGTACCCAGTCTTCGAGGACTTTTCGGATTGCTATGAGTAACCCAAGAAACCTTGAACCATTACACCCAAGTCACGTTCGACGTTTGGTTATTGCAATGTATTTGTTTCTTACCAGTATGAGTAGTTGCTGTAATGTCGGATGGAAGCTACCTTGCGTTTACTCACGTTGAAATGCAGTAAATATTTGGGCTGACCATTTATATACTGTATCTAGCTCCCTCTGAAGCAAGTGCTGGTCTGCGTTTACCTGGTTTCTGAGCCAAAGATAGATATCGTCGGCAAACATTATGAAGTTGGAAGCGATTCCTTGTGCAAGGTAATTACTATTCACCAAAGCAAACGTAGACCTAGTATTGAGCCTTGGGGCACACAAACCTCGACTCCTATAGGGTCCGGTAAAGAGTTTCAAACTCTAACCATTAAGTGTCGTTGAACTAGAAAGTTGCCAATCCAGCCTAAAATAGGGTCGCCTAGCCGTTAATGCTGGAGTATGGAGCGTAGCATCCGATTGTCTAGGCAATAAAATGCCTTCAATAGTTCCAGGTAAATCACTTTAACGCCTTCTCCAGCGTCAGCCGTCTTGGTCTATATATTGCGTGCGATTAATAAATTCGTTGTGCAAGGCTGCTCTCAACGGAAGCCGTGTTGCTCAGGTGGGATGGAGTTACAGGTTTCTAGCTGATACCTCATTGTATCGGCAGTTATTAACGCCATGATCTTGGAGAGTGCAGGAAGAAGAGATACTGATCCGTAGTTGAAGGGCTCAGTACTGCATCTAACTTTGTAACTCTGGGTTATTATTCCAATCCTCCGCACAGCGGTAGCTTGGTTCGGGTCTGAGCAGCGTTGAGCAAATTGAGCTTAATTTCCCATCTTTCAACTTGCTGATGCTTCCGTTGCCATCGGATGAATGATGTCGACACCCAGGGAGCTGTGTTTGCGTCATGCCGTCGGTATTTTCAATACAGATTACGTAATAAATGTGATGTGGGTTAGTCTTGGAGAACTGACGACAAAGATTGGAAGACCGCTCGGTGACGATACTCTTTGAAACGTGGGAACATGTTGCATCCGCAGCGCATGTGCTTCTTTCACAGTCATTCTAGGTGGACCAACGATCGCGCTGAGTGGATAGCATAATTACCTTACCTTTTCTAGGCTAGTGATGTGCCTTTACAGCAGTTTGTGTTTAGCACTGACTGTTTGGCAATGTTCTTCTGGTACGGGGCTTTGGTTCTAAACATTTGAGTGCAGTGGTTAAGTGAGGCTACGTAGTCCTACGTTGTCCTAAGATTTTTGTGTGAGACCTGACCGAGCCGAGCAACCTGAGAAGGGAATTGAACAGGGCTGTGTTAATGTATATGTACAAATGTTTTTGGAACTTGCTGGTAAAAGCGGGGTAATTGCTGAATATGATATACAACATCTCTGTTGCTTTGAGCGCAATTACGAGTCCCGATATTTGTTGAATGTGAGAGACAAATGCTGTCCGATTTGGCCTAGCGTTCAAAACAGTTGTCCTGGGTGGAGACCGTGAGCAGCAGGGGTCGTCAAATGGTGAAGGAGTTAAGGAAAGCAGAGGAACTTAGTAAGTGGTGGGATGTGCGACCATGATGTATGGTGAGCGCTCGGCTGACATTGGTAGTGCTTATCGTTCGAACATGTATGAGAGCCAGTAGAGTTGCTATGTCGGGTTAGAGACCCATGAAAAGAGTAACATGTCATGTTTCGTAATCGGATGCAACAGAAACAGCTGGGTGCTGGAATGAGACGGAGGGTCAAAGAAGTTGCGACAAGATAGGATAGACTATGTACTACAGCTGTAGCAAACATACGGTTACAAAGCCAGCTCTGTAAGGGACCGGGAATGGCGGAAAGTGATAATGACTTTTACAATACAGCATTCAACTCAAATAGGCGGCGGTAAAGTGCGACGCTGGGAGTCAGATTATTTGTCAGGACTGATAGGCATTAAACCTTAAAAACATGCGGTGAGAGAAGGTATTGTATACTAGGGCTGTAGCAAGGAACCGGTTTGACAGAGCCAGCCTTGAAAGGGATGCTTAATCAGAGCATAGTGTGTGCAGCAGCGCCAAAAGATACTAGGTGTTCCACTCTAGTGTGGATCTCCATGGTGGAAAGTACAAGTTGACTAGACGGTCAACGAGCGAGTAGCTGACAGACCGATTATTTATTATTCTGTAGCGGTACGCTATTTTAGGCTCACGCATGAACCAATAGGTATACGGTGCTAAAAACAGGAAGGAGACCAGACAGCATTGCTCGCAACAGCTGTAGCGAGAAAGCGGTTGCAGAGCCATCTCAGGAAGTGACCAGGGGTAAGGGAATAATACAGGTTTTGAAGCACTTCAGTTGAGTTATCTACATTGGACTTTCGTCGTGGTAGTTGTGTGTTCAGGTAAATCTGGACTTAGCGTTAGTCCGATGCTATATCCCCAGGATGTTCTCATTTCTCATCTTTGAGCGTTTAATTGGTGCTATTCTGATGACATTTAATAGAGCCCATACGCAAATATGGAGAACATTTTTTTGACAATAACTTACCGGCGGAGGGATTCTGACCCACTTCTTTGGAAAAGCGTTTAATGTGCCTAAACAACGGGGCTTGGCCTTACCACTCACATAATGCTACCCGTGGTCCAATTAGATTTACTGGGAACTTATTGTGTATCTCTACTTTTGCCTAGGATGGAGCCAACTTAGCCAAAAGGATCGACTACAATCACCACAACTTGACGTGTCCAGTGTGGCTAACTAAAAATAAATAAATAAAGTTTTATTCTCGGATGGGCGCGACATGCCTGAACAGGCAGGTTTATGGCAGAAGCGCAATAGGCAATCGAGGAATGTACCACAGGATTGTCATAGGAGTGTCATATATCTTAATACATGGTTGTATTTATGTGTGTACAGGCGTGTGTAGCTGTGTTGCTTGGATTCGTAAACTTTTGTTGCTTTTGTTTTTGTTCAAACGTGCTGCTAAAGCTAAAGGAATGTTTGACGTCCGTGGATATTTAAGGATTGTACGGATAAGCATTACATCGCTAGTAAATATTGTTTCACCATTAGGATGCAAGAGGGAGTGACTTTATTTAGTGGCGAGTTGTAACAGTCAAGTCAAAGTGTTGGTGAACGGAACTTGGTGTCGGTTTATAGAACGAACGCTAGCCAAGCAAAAACCATTCACATACAGGAACACACTGCCGCTGAACAAGCTCCTGGAAAGGGGAAAAGCCAAACCACCGATTTAGCACCACAAGGAGGCTGTTAGGGAACACTAAACCACAGAAGAAGAGCCAACCTCAATTACTTTGCAACCTTTAAACACCCGAACAATTCTTCCAAGACTGCCCGACATTTTCACATTTGACGGGCTTCATCGACTACTGGCAAGCACAGATATACCATTTGGTTAACTAGGAAGAAATTTAAGTTACATAACACTGCGAATAGCTACTTAAAGCATCGATCTGCAAGACGCATTGGCAGTTACTTATACCCGTTCCAATGGAATAATGGCAGTGCTCCATGACTTTGTAGGTTTTCTCCTGCAAAGCGTTTGCCCCATAAAAGACCCAATGGCAGAAATGAGGCGCCACTGAATAAAAGCACAGCACGCAAATGCACACAGATAGACTGACTAGAGCAACCATTTACTAGCTTTATTGGTGCAGTCTAATTTGCTATCCAGTCTGCACATTCAGTCAATGGTACACTACTTTCTTTTCACTGTTGCGCTCTAACCTACACAACACTGAAGCCGGACTATCGCCACAGCAATACTAATTTTGAGCCTACTCACTACTGTTCTCATTTATGCAACTTCCACGCATACTAGCAATCGGCTATTTTATACAACGCAACGTACACAATGCTGGACATATTTGCCTGTACTATTTGATGACGCTGGATATGATGTGCCTCGATGAATTTAAGAGAACATACTTTTTACTTTTTTAGCGGCCAGTTCATGTAAAGGCTTCGGATGAATCGACTTTGAGCAAGTATCTTTGGATGCTAACGATTGT
>OX104064.1:193797684-193822758 GCA_944474145.2 Dicrocoelium dendriticum | reverse complement strand
GTGCATTTTTGCACCTTCAGAGCCACTCATCCAGATTGGTCAATGATTAGAGGTCAGAAAAACAGCCTCCTGGTCCTCCAGGTTGTGGTTACGACGAGGGTGGCTCCTTATACCATAAAACGGACTCCTTGTAGCCCAGTGCCAAATCCGCTGCCTTGCAGTCAGGTCTTTTAACCAAAGAGGACGTCATCACCTAGCAGGCTAACCACTGTCAGTGACAGTGGTAGATAGGTGGTGCTATATCCCAGTTAGTTTGCAAATTATGTAGCCCAGCCAACGTCCCCCATGGCTCAGTGGCTTAAGCTGCTGGCTAGTTGGCATCTGCCTCTGGCGGTCATGGGTTCGATCCTCCTTAGAGGACCGAGGCAATGCGCGCCACTGACGAGCCCCAATAGGGCGAAACGCGTCTGGCGCTTTTCCGAACTAGGCTCTGCTATGTAACTTGTGAAGTATTGGGTTGAATGCCTTATCATAATTACAACTAAAATCCTGCTACTCATAAGTACTATGAAATAAAAATAGCCTCTCCTAGTTTCAAATGCTATGGATTTAGCATCTGGTGAGAGGACGTCATCACCTAGCAGGCTAACCACTGTCAGTGACAGTGGTAGATAGGTGGTGCTATATCCCAGTTAGTTTGCAAATTATGAAGCCCAGCCAACGTCCCCCATGGCTCAGTGGCTTAAGCTCAGTGTAAAACGGGAAAGGCTTCAAAATCTAGTAAACTACCGACTGATTTGCTTGTTTTTCATTCTCCGCCGAATCATGGAATGAGTTTTGAAACCGGTGGTGCGACTGTACATTGAGACAATGGACTCCATCTTACTCGTTTAGGCCGGATGTTTGATGGCGAGCTCCTGCATTTCTAGGCTGTTTCTTGCCGGAGAGAACTAAGCAAAGACAGTGGCTACCAGTCACTACCTTGAGGGTTATCCTAGGTCTTAGGAATGCGGTTGATAGGGTTCAAAACAAGCGACTCTTTAGCAATATCCGTCAGAATGACGTCGCTGGCAAATTGCTCGCTTGGATCGCTCAGCTCCTTGATTACCGTAGTACGAGTGTGATAGTACAGAAACTCGTCCCTGGTGCTGTTCTCGTATGCAGTGGGCATGCACAAGGCTACCTTTCTTGTCCCGTACTCTATAAATGCGTCAACAACGGTCTCCCGGTGGTGCTGCAACTTGTCTGCTAGATCTACGTAGGTACGCTTAAACTGATTAGAAGTACCCAACTACGCAGTTACTGAGACTTTGCGCTTGTCACACGATGTGCTCCATGATTGATCTGTCAAGGGATAAATGCCTATCATTTGTGATAAGTGCGGCATTCTCCTAACCGGGCCTCAAGTGCATTTAGATGCTTACTACACTAGAGTTTACGGCTGTACAGTCTGTCTCGTGAGACCGATTACGGTGTATTTCTTTGTACGGTACTAGGAAAAAATCGAGACCTGCAACCGAAAAGGTCCAATGCCAAAAGGACGCTTAGTGTCATACCAAGGTTTTGCTACAAAAGGACACCGGAGACCTTCAGTAATTCTCGTTTTCCTCTTACCTTAGGCCAATGTTTGCAAACAGACTACCTGCCTTTACCCACTCACGAAAGTTTGTGGTGAGTTGCTCGGGTATATTCAGAAACCAGCTTCGAAGCTCGCTCCCTGCTACCGATTTTACCCTATCTCCATTGTCTCCATAGTATATGCTTATTTTCGATGGGCTACTTTCGTCACCGTGAGTTACAAAGTTTTAGCAAAACAGTTTAAGCAACGATTCGTGAAATGAAGTGCAGCCATTATTCCAGCTCAACACGGATTATTCAACCCAGAGCCACAGTTAGAAACTGTTTAATCTTCAAAGACACCATGTTTGGTGTGATGTCGCGTTATCCATAAGGGTTGTGAATGAGTGGTGCAATCTCCCTGAATGCGTGATAAGTGTCCAGCCAGAGGAATGTCGCAATAAACAGTTGATAATATGCATTCTGAGCCAGCCTGGATTTGCAGTTCATACGGTAGCTCCAACTGTGCCTCAGGGAACACAGTTTAGCAACGACAAACGTCATCTAGCCAACGAACGGGAGGTACTGAAACCGACAGGGGTTTTCACAGCCGCTGCCACAATTCTAGGAAGCAAATACTCTCTGTGTCAATAGACGCTGGTTACAGTTCGTGCTGGATAAGAATGAAGACATACGGTACAATATCTTTAACTGCTTGTACCATGAGGCTTGTACTGGCTTGTGCAGTTATTGGTAAGTCATATTAGCAACTAGCGATGGCTTGCCGTTTGGTTGAACTGTATACCGTAGCAAGTTATTTTGAACAGCTTGATTTAACCGATGAGGCTTCAAAGAGCGTTGGGCTAGAACACATGCAAATGTGGTCTTTCCTCGTTTTTTCGATACAAGTAAACAATGAAGGTACTGGGAGTCTGTATCGCCGTTGGCTGAACGGAAATGCCCTCAAAGCTATCCACCCTGCCGTTGAGGAGAATTTGCCTGTCACCGCTAAATGGTTGAATGTCTAGACGAAGCAGAATGCATATACTGATACCTCTGATGTGTTGTTAGTCGCGTACATGTTGAAACGGACTTTAAATATTCTGCTCACTATCTAAAGCATGATAGTGAGCTGGGAAACTCCACAGATCCCCGCAATACTTGACAGGACTAAACTGATGAAAGTGTTGATGGTTGATCGCAGCGCAATAACCGCACTTACCTGGGTTCCTTCGGCGACGGCACATGCTGTTTAGCTTCTGCCAACTCGCTTGAACCTGGAGTCGAAAGCTAGTGTTGTGGATAAATCCCTCCTACATGATCATTTAACAGTTAACAAGATTGTGCTATTTACCGTTGCAGAAACCGCAGCATTTGTTCTGGGGGAATGTATGCCGGACGACCACCAGTGGTTGAATCGCTGCAACACCAAGGGGTTTCTGCTTGCGTTCCTTTGTGCCATTATTAGGAAGCGGAATAAAAAGGGAACGACTTAGGCGGATGCTGAATTCGCGACTCGACTACTTCCTCTTGCCCTCACAATCACGAAAGAACGCAAAGCTTTACTGCGCTTTGCATTCTGCATCAGGGAGAGATGTCATCCTTCAGCCGGACTTCCCACGGGCAGGTCGAATGAAGTTAAATTAAGCCATCAACTACCTGGAGAACAGGCGAGCGGTTAGTGAACGAGGCCGTCCCATCAAAAGGTTATTAGGTGGTCAATCGGAAGTCACTATAGTCGTTACAGAATCCACCTTGATCCTGCGCTAGACAAGTTATATAGTACGTGTTCCTTGAGACAGTACTTAACACTGCGAAGCCTAAGGAAAAACGTGCACGCGTTGGGTCTTCTTTTTGACGAGCTAGGTCAAACGCACTTCCTTCTGCTGAAAGCTGGTTGTCACTGGATATCACAGACGGTGTTCAATATCTTGGAACATATTTGGTCGTCTACCAAGTTTTCTGAAATCATGAAAACACAGATAGTGATTTAAGTATGTTTAACCAGCTACCCAATGCTTACATGTGATTACTTTATTATCCGTCAATTTGGAAGCTTAACGTTTTAAGTAAGCTGTAAACTGTGTATGGTGCTGACCTGTTTAACAGTCGCTGTATCAAACGGTTGCAGCCCTGTTTACTGCGGATTGGAATCCCACTGCCCAAGTTGAAATTTTAGTGATACACCGTAGACCCGGTTACTCGTACTCAGGTTGATAATAGATGTCTATTAGTAAGGGATTTCAACCTACCTGAGGTACTTTAGCTGATCTAACCTCTAGGGCCATGAAGAGCGGCTTCGTTTCTGATATCGTTGAGCTAGCGCTGCAACTGCCTATGTATCAGTTCGGGGACTCCCCGGCTAGATATATGAGCTACCATCCTCCGTCTACTTTGGACCTTAAACTGGCAGTCACCCGCCTTCCCAAGGGATATTACCAACCGCTGTTTTTTAGTATTCAGTGTCCATACTACATCTTTTCTAAATACAAATGAATAAATAAAGATATATATAAGCATTTTCTTCCCGAAAACACAAGCACACTTTTGCAGGCCTGGGCATGTTAACATACGAAGGTAGGCTCAAAAATGTACGGAAACACATGTTTATGTTACAATAAATGTAAGTGTGCTTGTGTAGTTAGGTATGTAATTGTTACGCATGGATCTGTGTAGCTTTTGCTTATACGTGTGTTGCTGTCCTTTTGACTGTTTGATACCGTCAGGAATGTGAGAGTACAAGAAGGATGTCCGTGAATTGGATAATGGTATCCGGATATCCACGAGGCAGACACATTAGTATGTTGCGGGTCATATGCGCCAAGTCACAGTTTCGTTATTCGGACCCCTTGGGCTTTTTATAGGAAGAATGCTTGCCAGGCGGACATCCACGGCTTTCTGAAACACTGCCGCCGAATTATTTGCTACAACGGGTAAAACCCAGATCCCCAGCTGGCACTATGAGAAGGTTGCACTGCTTGCCAGCCTGTGCTTTTTCTAAGTATCATCAGACCACCGCCGTAGTATGCCTAAACGTTAGTGGAGCGGACGTTAGAGAAATGTAAGACAAGCGTTCAATTTAGCGTTGTGTGATCTGTCGTTGACACAGTAGGGTTTGCCTGGGAGCAAATTAAGGCATACCTCAACGAGGTCTATGCTCCTTAGATCCATCCCATGAAGAAAAGGAAGACATGGACGCAGCCTCCATGGCTATATTTATGGGTACACACATACTAAGGTAGCGGTTCAAGCGTTAGTGAACTTATTAAGGGCTTCCTCAACTGGCGCCTACGAAAGCTACCGTGAGGTTAGGAATAAACTTAATCAAACTCCCAGGATTCATCCTTATCAGTACGAGAATAATTTAGGTACCTCAGCTTCACCAAACCCGATGTACTTTGCTTACGTAAAGGGGCGCAGTGGCAAAAACGCGTTTTACTAGCGTTACTACGAGCGGACACTGCCCATGTGCATACCGCCTATAATTGCACTTTTATGATCAGAGAATCCTTTACTTGTGTTTTCACTCTTGAGATCTCTATATTACAGGTTGAGTTGTTCGCGTAACCAGGACGAGTTTTGCTCAACTGAATTAAGTATAACTGTTACTTCTGTGTTCTTGCTACTGCACGGGACATACCTCCAAAGATACTTGCTCTAAGTCGATTCATCCGTAGCCTTTACATGAACTGGCTGCGAACAAAGTAAAAAGTATGTTTTCTTAGATTCATCGAGGCACATCATATCCAGCGTTATCAAATAGTACAGGCAAATATGTCCAGCATTGTGTACGTTGCATTGTATAAAATAGCCAATTGCTAGTATGCGTGGAAGTTGCATAAATGAGAACAGTAGTGTGTAGGCTCAAAATTAGTATTGCTGTGGCGATAGTCCGGCTTCAGTGTTGTGTAGGTTAGAGCGCAACAATGAAAAGAAAGTAGTGTACCATTGACTGAATGTGCAGACTGGATAGCAAATTAGACTGCACCAATAAAGCTAGTGAATGGTTGCTCTAGTCAATCTATCTGTGTGCATTTGCGTGCTGTGCTTTTATTCAGTGGCGCGTCATTTCTGCCATTGGGTCTTTTACGGGGCAAACGCTTTGCAGGAGAAAACCTACAAAGTCATGGAGCACTGCCATTATTCCGTTGGAACGGGTAAAGTAACTGCCATTGCGTCTTGCAGATCGATGGTTTAAGTGGCTATTCGCAGTCTTATGTAACCTAAATTTCTTCCTAGTTAACCAAGTGGTTTATCTGTGCCCGCCAGTAGTCGATGAAGCCCGTCAAATGTGAAAATGTCGGGCAGTCTTGGAAGTATTGTTCGGGTGTTTAAAGGTTGCAAAGTGATTGAGGTTGGCTCTTCTTCTGTGGTTTAATGTTCCCTAACACCCTCCTTGTGGTGCTAAATGGGTGGTTCGGCTTTTCTCCTTTCCAGGAGCTTGTCCAGCGGCAGTGTGTTCCTGTATGTGAATGGTTTTTGCTTGGCTAGTGTTCGTCCTATAAACAGACACCAAGGTCCGTTCACCAACCCTGTGACGTGACTGTTACAACTCGCCACTAAATAAAGTCACTCCCTCTTGATTCCTAATGGTGAAACAATATTTACCAGCAAAGTAATGCTTATCCGTACAATCCTTAAATATCCACGGACGTCAAACATTCTTTTAGCTATAGCAGCACGTTAGAACAAAACCAAAAGCAACAAAAGTTTACAAATCCAAGCAACACAGCTACACACGCCTATACACACATAAATACAACCATGTATTAAGATATATGACACTCGTATGACAATCCTGTGGTACATTCCTCGATTGCCTATTGCGCTTCTACCATAATCATGCCTGTTCAGGCATGTCGCGCCCATCCGAGAATTAAACTTTATTTATTTATTTCTAGTTAGCCACACTGGACACGTCAAATTGTGATGATTGTAGTCGATCCTTTTGGCTAAGTTGGCTCCGTCCTAGGCAAAAATAGAGATACACAATAAGTTCCCAGTAAATATAATTGGACCACGGGTAGCATTATATGAGTGGTAAGGCCAAGCCCCGTTGTTTAGGCACATTAAACGCTTTTCCAATGAAGTGGGTCAGAATCCCTCCGCCGGTAAGCTGTTGTCAAACAAATGTTCTCCATATTTGCGTATGGGCTCCATTATATGTCATCAGAATATCACCAATTAAACGCTCAAAGATGAGAAATGAGAACATCCTGGGGATATAGCATCGGACTACCGCTAAGTCCAGATTTACCTGAACACACAACTACCACGACGAAAGTCCAATGTAGATAGCTCAACTGAAGTGCTTCAAAACCTGTATTTTTCCCTTACCCCTGGTCACTTCCTGAGATGGCACTGCAACCGCTTTCCTGCTACAGCTGTTGCGAGTAATGCTGTCTGGTCTCCTTCCTGTTTTTTGCACTGTATACCTATTGGTTCATGCGTGAGCCTAAAATAACGTACCGCTACAGAATAATAAATAGTCGGTCTGTCAGCTACTCGCTCTTTAACCGTGTAGTCAGCTTGTACTTTCCACCATGGAGATTCACCCTAGAGTGGAACACCTAGTATCTTTTGGCGCTGCTGCACACACTATGCTGAGATTAAGCATCCCTTTCAAGGCTGGCTCTGTCAAACCGGTTCCTTGCTACAGCCCTAGTATACAATACCTTCGCTCCCCGTATGTTTTTAAGGTTTAAAGCCTATCAGTCCTGACAAATAATCTGACTCCCAGCGTCGCACTTTACCGCCGTCTATTTGAGTTGAATGCTGTATTGTAAAAGTCATTATCATTTTCCGCTATTCCCGGTCCCTTACAGAGCTGGCTTTGTAACCGTATTCTTGCTACAGCTGTAGTACCTAGTCTATCCTATCTTGTCGCAACTTCTTTGACCCTCCGTCTCCTTCAAGCACCCAGCTGTTTCTGTTGCATCCGATTACGAAACATGACATGTTACTATTTTCATGGGTCTCTAACCCGACATAGCAACTCTACTGGCTCTCATACATGCTCGAACGATAAGCACTACCAATGTCGGCCGAGCGCTCATCATACATCATGGACGCATATCCGACCACTTACTAGGTTCTTCTGCTTTCCTTAACTCCTTCACCATTTGACAACGCCTGATGCTCACGGTTTCCACCCAGGACAACTGTGTTGAACGCTAGGCCAAATCGGACAGCGTTTGTCTCTCACATTCAACAAATATCGGGACTCGTAATTGCACTCAAAGCAACAGAGATATTGTATATCATATTCAGCAATTCCACCGCTTTTACCAGCAAGTTGAAAAAAGATTTGTATATATGCATTAACGCAGACCTGTTCAATTCCCTTCTCAGGTTGCTCGGCTCGTTTACATTTCCTAGATTTTCATAAAGAATAATCTTACATGCAGGCAAATATTATGGACATACCGGCGGCGCCCAGGTGGCCACGGAACAAACAGAGGCCAATAAATTCATCCGCACTTAGTAATACTGACACGCAAATGGAACCCGGAAAACCCATCAAATCAATACAAGTCACCTGAGTCATCCAACTTCAAAAGCGACAACCACTTGCTGTCGACTCCGATGGAGACAACTAGGCAACCATAGGAAACATGTTGGCGATACATGACTGCGAATTTCCACGAGGATAATCAGTCAGATGCAATATTGTCAATGCCATATCACCAGTCGGCAGTATCCCAGGATTTGGTGCGTTTTTGCTAGGTAAGCTTTCTCCCTACAATAGCCACAAATGTAGGTTTAGCAACACTGCAACGTGGCGGATATGACTCGTCACTCAATATAATCACTGCCCCAACCACGCAACGGCACATTGGCTGATTCCGCATCTCACCAATTCTGTGCATATAGCTGCTTTCGTATGACTACGTCTACATATTTGCTCCGTGATATGTCACTATTCCTGACTTAGTTTGGCAGCTTGCTTCTAAAGCTTCACTCACCAGACCCCTCACCGTGTCCACAAACTAATCGGACTAGTTCCTCCTCAACACACTTAACAGTAATGATCTAATTAAATAAATAAATAAATATGTAGTTTATTCTCGTCACTGCGAGGCACCCCATCAAGGGCGTGGTCATGTTATTACAGACATGTATGATCAGCCATTACGCTTGTAACGTCCAATTTGTCAACAGCCAACACCTTTCGCCTGGACCCACATTATTGCCCTAATTCCCCTTGAATTCACTCTGCTTAAACGTTCCACGTATACCGCCCTGCATGGCCCTTAGTCATTTGTCTTCCATGCCCACCTTACATTGATGACACCACCTGTCTCGCTACTTTCGTTGATGCATGCTCCACTTTATCGATCACTGCTTCGCATTTGTTCCATTTGCGTGTTACTATTGAGGTCAGGGTAGACCGGAGATTTTGTGGGGTGGACGCACCACCCATCCGGCTGACATGTGCCCCTAAACTCAGGTCTTCATAATGTGTCCCCCATTGAACCTGCTTGATGTGATTGGACTAGTGGCTGTTGGTTTCTTGATTGGCTCACTGGTGCATGTCTCGCATGTCATGTAACCGCGCTGGGTCATTTTGCTGACTGGACGACCGTATTGATGTCCTGTTCTTGTAACGGCCAACTGATTGTACTTGTCTTTGAGGACATTGTTGAAGTATGTTGTCACTTTGATCTTTTACTCTTTGTATAATAGCACCGTAGTTCAGCATCGACTGTGGCTTTTTTGTTTCTCCGGTGCCTACACACCAACTCTGATACTTGTCGCTCATTGATCCCCTGTCGGAGGCCGCGAATCGGTGCCCTACGCGTTGTCCAACTATCCTAAGCGATTTTTGAAGCTTACAGCACTAATTAGTACATTTTGACAAATAGCATGAAAATTTATGTGTGTGTTGAGATGTATAACTATGTTTAGCTGTGTATTTGGAGGGAGACATGTTGTGTGAGTATATATATGTGACTGCGTGTGCTTCTGTTCGTTGTGTTTGCTATCAAAGGGGGAATCAATGGAACTCTTTGAATCAGATGACGGCCGTGATGTGTGAATGATCCTCAGGAAAAGGGAAGAGGTAGTGACTTTATTTAATGGCGAGTCACATCCGCCACGTCACAGTGTTGTTAAACAGATATTTGTGGCATTTTATAGGAAGAACGCTTGCGAGGCGAACTCCCACCACATCCTGGAACACTACCGCCGAACGATTTGCTGGAACGGGATTTACCCTAGCCACCCAGCTGGCACCGCGAGGAGGTTGTTCGGCTAGCCAGCCAGACAGCTCCATCACGCATTCAGCGAAGATAGACTTCGTACACCCTTTGGGCCATGTGAGTTCACACTACTGACTACAGTTATATTACTCACGCTATTGGTCCTGCTAATCATCGTACAATATTGCAATATGCTGATCACGCCCAAATGGCGGGCCTCACTTTGTCGAGAATAAAATATTTATTTGTTTCCAACAGAAATTGCAAACCACTGTTAATTCGGATTCTTTCATCACCTAAGCAAATATTCACTCTTTTCATGACTCTATTTCTTGTACTGTTCCAAATATTAGTGGCGCACCCTAGCGGAGCCACCCTGTCAGCCAACGGAAATATTTGGGCGCAGCTCCAGGGTAAATATTCAGACGAATAAACTGTATGCGCCTAGTTTTGTAAGTTTATATTAGTCAACAAACGTTGTGCTTTTGAGCAAACGTAGTGGAGGCGGTTAATTGCTAAGTTAAGTGACCGAAAGCCAGTGGTTTGTTCATCAGCCTTTTACTGCCAAGAGTAGAAGCCGTGGGAGCAGGTAAATATAAGAAGAATCTCAGAATCTCTATGGCTACGGCGCTGCATTGCGCGTTCTAGGTGGCGTTTCGCTGGAACAGAGTAAGAGTTCTAGGGCTAATTGGTTGATGAGAGCTGATGGAGGAGCTAAACGTTTCCTTACAAAGGTGTGACAACCACTTTGCTGTAGAATTAGGTGAACGTCAGTAGCTGGGATGATAAAGCGCCTCAGCTCTCTAGGTTTTTTAGTCTAATAAGGTTAAGAGCTAATAGTAGAATCGGCGAGTTAAGTAATAGAATGGCAGCCTACTAGCCCTAGCCCAGTATTAGACGTCAGAGGCCAGTGTTGCTTTTGACACAAATCGTTCTAATGAATGTTATAGGTAGTAACTCGTCACATTTAAACTCACGCAGACGGCAGTCAACCGTCTGAAAAAGCCCAGCACATGCTTTTCTCCTTTCGGGAATCGCTAGCACTGCACATTCCATCGGACCCTAGTGGGGATTGAAACCCGCAACTCGACTGTGGCCAGTCCAAGGTGAATTAGTTACTAGATTTGATATAGCGTCACTCACTATCCACTAACTTATACGTTACTGCCGTGGAGAGAACGGGATAGCTCCCTTACCAAGGGACGAGCTTACCAAACTTAAGCTGCCAAGTAACTTACGGTATTGTAAGCGGCGCTATATCACATTTAGTAACTAATTCACGATGATCGTTGCCGTCCTCCGCGGCTCAGGGGTCTCAAGCACGGGCTGGCAACAATCGAGGTGCGGGTTCGAGTTCTACCAGGGTCCGATGGAATGCTCATCGCTAACGTTTCTCGATGGATGAAACGCGTACAATGCTTTTCCGGGCGTGTGACGGTTGTCTGATTGCTTCTGGCTATGACGAATTTCTACCTATACCATTCAACTCTCCCTACTATCCCTATGTATTAGAAATTATCCTTCATGCTGTTTAAACGGTTTCGCCAGTATATCTCTGCTTTAGGTGTACTTCCATAAGCATTCGTATTTGACACTTGCTAGTTTTCACTAATAGATGCTTTCCGACCTTTGGCTCTGCGAAAATTGCATAAACATACACGATTTGGTGCCCGTTTATTAACGACACTTCAGCAATTTTACCTCGTGTCATACATAAATATGGTGTGGTCATAGTTGCTAAAGGCTAACGCTGTTAAAACAGAAGTCAGCACTTTCATGTCTCTAATATTCGTGGTAAGAGCCTTTGCAGTGTGGTAGTTCTATGGGCATCCACTACCGGGTGGTGCTAGTTATCACTAAATGCTGGTTTCGTTATGCGTACGAACAGGCGTTTTAAACCCCGTTGTTTATAGTTTCAGAATGTGCGATCCTACTGGTTGAGAAAATAACCACTGATGGACCAATAGTTCTCAGAGATAAAAATTTTGCATTTTACTTTATCACCTCTTGGCCACATATCCCTTAGCTTCCATCTGCGTTGCGCCTGTACCATTCGCCATTGAAAACAGCGCTAGGGCAGCAGAATGAAATATCTAGCTTCTTTACCACTGCACCTTTTGGCAGCATAACATTCACTATTACATATTCCATTACCCTGGAAGGAAAGCATTTGATGTATCAAAGAGAGCCAGTCCCATCGGTTAACTGGACTTCCAGGAATTTATAAGTAACACTATGCATTACGTTAGACGTAATATAAAATTATTTTACCTGGCTTCAATGTCATTCATGTATCATGCGTGGCAGTGGGTGGACAACCAGCTGCCACTTGTTTGAATCCTTTGCTAGTTTTAACATAAGGTTATTTGTTTATATTGCCTGACGTACTGAATTAACTCGCATCAGTGGGATCACAAGAAGGATAGCCGTGTAATTTCTAAACGTTATGTTACAACGCTAACGAGACCTACGTTTCTAACACCTATATCCGATCTCCAACGTAGGTGAGAGGATGAAGGAACAGAGCAAATAGATGCACAATAGTATGCCCAAATATATGCGACACAATAATCCTTTACTTGGGAAAGACCACATTCTTTTAAAACCCAGTGATTTAAACAAGACCAAAGGAGGCTCCAGTAAATATCGCGTTTCGAACCATTTTGCTAAATTTTCGGATAATGGTATCTTTATTATTAATGTTAGGATACCGTGGCTTATTAATATTTATAACATATATGTGGCGAAATAAATTGGTCCAACGTTATTAAATTGTGCATTATATGTTCAATGAATATGAGTTGTTTAGGATCAAGAAGAGACATCAAACTCCAAGCTGTCCTGAATTATCCATATGCATCCGGCCCAGCGTTCTAATATTATTCCTCCCTTATACCTCGCGTAATACGACAACACCGACAACTAAAATCACCAGTGAGCTTGTAGGTAACCTACCTGTTTGATTTAACGCCAGCCAGCGTTAGCTTAGGCTGCATTCAGTCCTGATCTACCTGCCTCAGACCACTAAAGCAGCAAACTGGAACCCCGAATAAATGAATAAATGTAGGGTGTATTATTAAGCTGTTTAGAGCCTGTTCCCTAAGGGGGTCAAATCGGTAGGTACCTTGCGCATATGCTCCTGCACGGGCAGCATGGAGATTAAGGTTAACTCATGCGGTTGGTGGGTACCGTACAGTCACATGAAGCTATTGTTTGTATTGAGTCTTTTGCGGCACGTGTGTTATCAGTTCTTGTAAATATTTGCAGCCAGATGATTTCTTGCCCACGGTGAGTTGCGGTTAGTCTTCTTGCGCCGATAAAGGTGCGGCTTAGCAGCAGCAACGAAGGACCGGCCCCAGGACAGCATTCATGCGGAGTTTAATGTGCCTTAGGGTCAATTACTCAGTGAGCTTGAATGCAAGCCATTTGGAACTTAAAGGCCTTAGGGGCTCTGAAACAACTATGGGTACATGAAAAATAAGACAACAAGATCTTCAGAAAGGGTAAATTGCGGTGCTTGATATTCCTTATATTTTAGATAGTACACCAGCAAAAGTCACTAAAATCACAAGTGCGCTTGCAGGTAAGATCTTCGAGCTATAAATAAGGCTGGCCAACCTTAGTTTGGTCTCCACTGCCAGGATTTGAATTACTTGCACCAGACGTATAAAATATGAAGGAACCTCAAATATGGTAGTGTGCTGGCCACTTAAAGTGGAAACACCGCGTGAGCAATGAGCGTGATGGACGCAGAGTGTGCAGCACAAAAGAAGGAAATAAAACGCTCAGCAAATCTATTTAATGCAACAGGCTCTGATGGTCGTTTCATAGGTTGTGCAGGCGGGCCCACCAGCTTCCATTATGTGCGTTGTTTGAAAGCCCTTGTGCGGACGGAAGTAGTGCTGAGGGGCCAAGCGCTGACTTGGACGAGATGAATGATGGTCATTATTTCGAAGCGGGCTTTGGCTGAAGCTTTCCGACACCCTGGTTGGAATCAGAACGGCGATGAAAACGTTTGACTGGTTACACTTGCTAATTTGGCCAGGAGCTGACCCAAGGGCATCCGTGCTATGCATTTTTTGTCCCTCAACCTCCCTCTTAGCATCCCCTTCAACCACGATCTCATCACTTAACATAATGCAGTGTTGTATGAGCACCTTTTGTTGCATAGTAGCCCATTGGTATCTTTCCAGGACCTTGTCCAAGGGTAAGTGATAGCACAGCAGGCAGGCAACCGTTACATATATTTTCTTTTTTATCTTTTAAAACACAGTAAATGAAGTGCTTGTATCTCTAGTTAACATGTACAGTGAAGGCATGACGAAGTAGCAGCGTCATTGCTCGGCATTTGGTGGCCGGTATTGTTGATTTGGATCGAGTTCTTTCGTGGCACGCGGCTAGTTTTGGACATCTAGAATTAACCGAACATTGGTTAACGCTTTACATAACTATCTGAACAATTCGTTAGCTTTTTTATGTAATCGTTACCAACACATTATTACTGACCAGGATTTAAGTTTTAGCTTCCTTTCACAGGTTTTTCTTGATGCCTCAGTACGCCTACTTTCTGGTTACTCTTAGCAAATGTCATCCGACCAAGTTCCATCTTTTACTTCCGGTAACCGTGTAGGTATCTTACTTCCTCCATTCGGCGCTTCAGCTAAGCAGGTTCGGCTTTTACAGTTAGAATCATTTTTCTAATGGCGCTGCATCACTTCCAGTTTAGCATGTTTGCGTACAGTACCTCGAATCTCACTACGCTTACCACTGCTAACGTCACTATTAGCTCACTTGCATACCTAAAGGCAAGCTGATTAGGAACTTAAATCCGCTATATTAAACTGCGTAACAGTCTCCGACAAAGCCTGGCTTCAATTACTACTGTCTGATGTCAGGGTTGGCGATCGTACGCCAGCGCAACCTCACCGACACATGTGTTAATTTGTCGGAGCCGCGATACTTGACGACAACAGCATGCGTCAACTATCGACCAGGTGGTTTCCGTTAAGCACTACTGCTCTATTCGCCATTTCCGCTGATGAGTTTGCTTTAGGCAGGCTGGCAGAACAGCAGACCTAGTCTACGATCTTCTTCAAAGGTCTCACCGTCCATGCGGTAGGCAGTCATTTAACAATCACTCTTGGAAACGAACACGTTTATTAATATTGCCACCCAGTGTCAAAACTGGAAAGCTTAAGCTCGAATATACAGCGCGCGTAATGTAGACGTCGGGGCTCAGCTCCTCGAAGCAGACGTCATTTGACCAGCGAAGGGGTCGCCAAAGGTCTATTAACATCATCCTTTGGGTGCTAATGCTAGCCAAAGTTAAAATGGAGGTATTCAGATCAAAGCCCCTTGCAACCCTTTAAATGTTAACACCCCAGCCGGCCAGAAATAATGACGGCAATGTCTAACCAAACTTCAATTAGCCGCTTCTACGTCAACGACTCAAGCAAGCACTTTTTAGCTGACGTTGCTGCTATGGTAGGTGCTTAACCTCGACATTTAGGACGACGCTACATCATTTGCACCAGCATTGCTCCGCAGGCGGCTAACAATACAACCTTTCCCGCATTTGGAAAAAGCCTCCCACAGCTGCTGCAGAGATTAGATGAACCATTCCCTCCGTTTTCTTAAGCTCAGACGTACAACGTCCTTTGATTTAGGCTGCTTTTTATTAAGAAGTTTTGTCTGATAATATATCTAAGCTGCAGGAAACTCCGCGACAATTCCGTGTCATTTACGGTTCAAGACAGCGTCACCTTGATAAATTTGATCGGTCTTCGGCTGGCAGTGCCTACTGAAATCGAGTTCACTGATTTGGTCCGCCAGTTTCCGGTGCTTCACCGGTCTTCAGACAACTTTCCGGACAGTAAGCACGTGCTTTTGTTGCATATCACCATGAAAGGACCTCCGGTCACTGCCCGACCTCTACGGTTACTACCGGACAACCTGGGCACCGCCAAGACCATATGCTACCACTTGCGACTCTAGGACTCGTTGGACATTCCAACAGCCTATCGTCGTCTACCATCTAAATGGTCCTACATAATCGAGCGGGAACTAGCGGTCATGCGGAGACTGTTGTGCACCGAACTAAGCAACTATACTGGAGAGGTATCCGAACTTGCACATTCACGATTTATTTATCGGTTTAGGAGGCAAAACCATTTTTCAAGTGTTCGTTTTCTCCGTGACTGCTACCAAATTGCCGGCGCTCAGCATAACGTACTAAGACGGCAATAAAACCTCTCTGGATCCTTACAAAATCGCTTGACTGCCTTTCCGCCTGCGAACAGCCGTGCAGCCGTTTCGAGGATTTATAGAAGAGGTCTTCAGACGTCATGCTTTTTTCGCATATATATATATATATATATGATTTACTTTTAGCCAGCTAGTGTCATAGAGAAACTTCGTATCATCGCTTACAATTCAAGGCTGTGGTCCAATTTAGCCTCGCGTTCAACGCCGATAAGTCTGTCCTTGGCAAAACATCTGTTCAATATTTTGGCCATCGACTTGCTCCCGACGGTATTAGCTAATATTCGGAAAATTTTCAAGCCATCGCGGACTAGCCGATGCATCTCACATGCAAATGCATATGCATATTTTGGTATGGTTTACTATTAGCCACTTCATTTCCTTAAATAAATAGATAAAATACATATCCTATCTTAGAATTTATCGAGGCACACCAAATCAAGCCTGATCAAAATTTACAAGCAATGGCATTACCCACCGGGTGCGTTAAAATGCACGTAATTGGCCGTAGCCAAATTTTGTACTGGTCGCAGAAACGGAAGGAGTACGCATGTGGAGAAAATCGTCAGCCTGGGGACGATAAACTGGACTCATGTGTACGTAGAGTAACCAGAAATAGCTTAGTAAGTGAAGTGATGACAGTACGTGAAGACTGAGAGTATCTGTTTTGTACGTTTCAATAAACTGCTAAAATGTCTAGCCAATATGCCAGAGTGTACTTGTGGGCGGCGACTTCACTCATTGGTGAGTCACAGCCGCCACGTTGCAGTGTTGATAAACGGACTTTGGTGGCATTGTATAGGGAGCACGCTTGCCACGCGAAAATGCACAATATCCTGAAACACACTCTCTCTAATCTCTAAACGTCTTCAACCGTTGCTAGGTTTGCTTAAATACAGGTACTTTATGTTAAAACACCTAAAATGGCTATAGCAGCCTTCAAAACATTTAAACACGCGCGATCGATCACGGGCCTTAGGGCTTTTGTGAACTGCCATAAACACAATTTGTTCTCGAAACCCAAGCATAACAGATCGTAATAGGTGCTGTTATTTATCAGGTCATAGAAGGAGAACTGAACTACCCACTATTCTTTTGAAAGCTGCAACCTCCTCAGATGCGATTCAGTACCGTTGGTCTATAGTTCGAGCCACTACTCTCGTCGTTAAGCACTTTCGCCGGTTGCTTGTGGGATGTAAATATAACATTCGTATGGATCATATGTCCTCACTTGATCTTTTCATGGTTTCCACGATCAATGCCGTTTGCGCGAAACGGTTTACTACCAATATTCTACACATTGATGCAAACCACAATATCGTAGCTGAAGCTATGTCAGGCATGGATCTTCTCCAGTTTCGACGCCTTGAAACCAACCTAGAAGTCATCGCTGCCCAACAATGAACAGACCCGAGTTTGTGCAGAAGAAAGGGTTCTTCTATAAAACACTAATTAATAAAATCATTTGCACTTTGCAATGCTGACACGCAAAAGGAACCCGGAAAACCCGTCAAATCATTACAAGTCACCTGAGTCACCCAACTTCAACAGCGCCGACAACTTGCTGTCGACTCCGATGGAGACAACCAGGCAACCATAGGAAACATTTTGGCGATACATGACTGCGAATTTCCACGAGGATAATCGGGCAGATGCAATATTGTCAATGCCATATCACTAGTTGGCAGTATCCCAGGATTTGGTGCGTTTTTGCTTGGTAAGCTTTCTCCCTACAATAGCCACAAATGTAGGTTTAGCAACACTGCAACGTGGCGGATGTGACTCGTCACTCAATATAATCACTGCCCCAACCACGCAACCGCACACTGGCTGATTCCGCATCTCACTAATTCTGTGCATATAGCTGCTTTCGTATGACTACGCCTACATTTTTGCTCCGTGATATGCCACTATTCCTGACTTAGTTTGGCAGCTTTCTTCTCAAGCTGCACTCAATAGACCCGCACCGTGTCCACAAACTAATCGGACTAGTTCCTCCTCAACATACTTAACAGTAATGATCTAATTATTATCGCTACATCACGCATTCAGCGAAGATAGACTTCGTACACTTTGGGCCATGTGAGCCCACACTACTGAGTACAGTTATATTACTCCCGCTGTTGGTCCTGCTAATCATGTTATCATGTGCAATATTGCGATATGCTGATCACGTCCAGAAGTCGTGCCTCTCTTTGTCAGAGATAAAATATTTATTTAATGGTTTACTGCCTGTTTGCTCTCCGCGACTGGTCTATATCTATGGAAGGGCTCAACCATTTGGTTCGCAGCGGTATCGACAAATTGTGGTTGACCACTAGCATAGATACACCCATCCCAGGTTTGGCGTCACTAGCATGATGATTGCGCACTGCTACCCGCGGCTCAGCTTACAAGCTGATGGCCAGCTTCGGGCAACACACTGTATTCCCTGTCAGAAAAAGTGATAAATCTCCGCACGATAATTGTTCTTAGAATTTCGCTGCCCAACGCTCCATCCAAGCACGTATATGGCAACATCGTTGGACCACTACCGCCAGCCAATGGTTTTATTTACTTGTTGACGCGTGTCGATCTTTTTACATGCTTGTCACACGTTGTCCTGCTGCGGGAAGTTTCAGCTGACGCGGTGGCACAGCTTTCATCGAAACGTGGCTATCAGTGTTTAGAACCCCGCCAAACTCACAAATGATAGAGAACCCCAATTTCAATGTACCCCATTTCGCGACATAAAGCGCATGCTAAACCTGTGCTCAGCTACGTAGGACAACACAACACAAAGTTGTTAACGGTTTACTTAAGCATTTTTACCAAAAAATTAAGACCCTACTTACTGCGAGGCAAGCGAATATCCAGTAAACCTATCGGTTGCCGATCAGTATTCTTGGTCTCCGCAACACTGTAAAAGACGACGTTTGTTATTTTTTCGCAGAATTAGCTTTTGGGATTACTCTCAGGCTTCCTGGAGAAATAGTGCTGGAGTCCAGGGACACTGGCAAAGTTGACGTTATGTCATATTTTGCACAACTAAAACAACGCTGCAGCGACTATCATCCAACGCCATTACGATTCATTCCTAAAGGCCAACCCTTTTACTCATCCATGAAATCATCTCTAATTGTTTTCGTGTGCGTCCATGCGGTTTGCAACTATTTGACATCGTCTAACCGAGGCCCTTTCTAAGTCATCGCCTGCAAGGCGAAACCTTTTGTTTTGGACAGAAAGTTTTCTAAAGTCTGTCAGCATTGATTGCCGCAAGCAGCCTACATCGAATTCCATTCGCCATAGCAGACTTCCAAGACGACCACCACTACAATGTCTCTGCTGCAGAGCATTGCACCAACCACACCTATGTGTGGCACTATTTCTTACTGCATTCCCTAACCACCTATTCAACAAAAACCTAGTCATAGAATTGCCTGTTATACTGTAGAAGTCCACTTTACAAGGGAGCACGCAGCCTATTTAGGGGCTGCTACCCATCTTATTCCGCAACCCCAGGCCTATTCCGTAGCTAGCTTAGGAAGCTTAGTATAGATGCAGTCGTAGTTATAAGTCGCTCAACTCCTCGCCCTTTGTCTTAACTTTAATGGATTAATATTCTACGCCACCAACTCACGTTAGCAAGCGGTACCTGCTTCGAACTTAATTCAGCTCAGAACTTCACTGCTCTCCGCTGTCCATCTGACTTACCTGTTAAACCTAGAACTCTAACGTTAAGATAACTTATTCCATTGATGTGTGGCCACCTTAGCTTACCTAGCAACCTCGATCCATTCCAATTCTATTCAGAAACGGAAGGTCTAGTTTATTTTGCTACTTATGATTAGAGCGCCTAATGGTTTGGGCAAAGATGTCCACCTCTATTTTTCCTCAATACAACTACCTCACTCCGCTTGTGTTTTAGTAGCCTGACCTAGCGACAACGACATGAGATAGATCGCTCGCACCGCTGTTTCTCTGCCGAGCCTGATTAAACATGTTCTCTTGCAGGTTAGCTTATGGTATCCGCTGCCTTTTATACAACAAATATCACCGCTGCTTAATGACACATTAATTGGCATAGTCCATCCCGACTCATGATTGAAGATGTAATATATAAGGCAAAGCATCCCACTATACCTTTCCTTCCATAAACCAGCCTATACGCATCTCCGCCATTCATCGTTGTGTGGTTTTCATATATCTAGATCCGTCGAGTAAATGCACTTGCGCTTGAAACATATCTTTTGCTGCTTTACTAGCAACGAACCTCCATTGGCTCTCTTCTGTTGCAAGCTGTTATACTTTTCCTGCGATCCGCAGCAAATACGGCTGACACCCTGCGGTACTTTCACCACTCAACTGCCGACACATAATTAAACACACTTTTGCTCTTCCCGTAGATTAGTTGCATATCCATAAATAAAGAAATATATAAATAAATATTTTATTCTCGACAAAGCGAAGCATGCCTTTTGGGCGTGCTCAACATATTGCAATTTGGTACATGATAACAAGCTTATCAGCACCAAGCGCGGGAGTGATACAAATGAAGTCAGTAGCGTGGGCTTATATGGCCCAGCTGTTGTATGAAGTCTGTGTTCACAGAATGCGATTTGTGGAGGCAATAATCGGATCATTAATGTGGAGTATGTTGAAGAAGAACTAATCCGATTAGGATGTGTAAACAGTGCGGGTCTGGTGAGTGAAGCTTGAGGAAAAAGCTGCAAAACTTTTTAAGTATAGTGGCATGTAACTGATCAACTATGTAGGCGCAGTTATACGCGCGCAGTTACATGCACAGAATTTGTAAACGTGGTATCAGTCAAACTGTTAATGTATGATTGTGGCGGTGATTTAATTGAGTGCCGAGTCAAATGCGCCACGTCGCAGTATGGTTAAACAGACTATTGCGACCTTGATAGGGAACACACGTGCCAGGCAAATAACCACCACGTACTGGAACACTGCTGACTAGTGACATGACATTGAAAAGACTGCATCTGACCGATTATCCTTGAGGATATTTGCAGCCACCTTTGTAGTGTACCGGAAAACAAGCTCTTTCAGTATTTTGTAACATTGGATTTTATGGTTGTTTTAACCTTTGAAACGTCCACTAGTTTTACTGACTGCACGTACGTTGAAACAAACCGTTTTGGTGAGTACCTCGCTGTACGTTTCTCGCTCCGACTGATTTGCTTCCTATTCTTGTAGCCTGCACAATACATGTTGGGTTCTGTCGCCTCCGACTTCTTTACTGTCGTATTTGGCACGTCTTACGTGTCGTTGATTACCGACAGGTATCCTAGGCTCCGCCCAACAATTGGTGACCCCTTGTCAGGAACACGCCGACCGCCGTTTTGCATTTTCATTCTGGTGAGCTCGTTCCAGTGATTTTGTGATCCATCACTTGTGATCATATAGTTTTCTTATCTACTGCATTTTTTCTGTATTTGGCAACGGATTACCTAGAGGATAAGCCATCACCATGCGTGGTTAACGCTGTTTAGCCTATCATGTTCAATTCTGTTGCCTTGGCCCTCCCCCTTTTGGGAGCATGATCCTTTATTTTGGTTTTTGCACCTAGAATCCGTATTTTATAATCGCAGGACTTCTTCTGATTTCGCCATGTATAATCAGCTGATACCTTGCCTTCCTCAGAGTATATCCTTGCATGTGAGAGACCTCATACTTTGCCCCCTCTAGTAATGAAATACGAGACTCTTAAGCAGGCTGTTATTCAGCGAATCACGCCTTCTGACAAGGTCCGTCTGCAGAAATTATTTAGTCTATCCTAGCAGTAGCAAGTGACGCCCATCACAGCAATTGCAGATCTAGCAGACCGCGTCATCGAATGGCACCAGCCAGAGACTGCAACCAAGGCACCTAAGCAGCTTTGTGCTGGTTCTACTAGAACGCCGTCGGCAATAGACGCATTATCATTGCAGATAGCGTCGCTTCAGCGCCAGATCAAGGAACTCCCTTTAAACCGTAAGCAACGCAAGCGCGGTGGGTCATCGCCCCGTCGTACAAAACCTGATTCCGCAGGTTACTGCTTCTACCACTCGCTTTTCGGCAATAAATCCTGTAAGTGCGTACAGCCGTGTAGTTACTCCGCTATAGATGATCCGCCACGTTGGGCTTTATTGGCGACGAACGTCGGAAACGCCCAAATTCGTCTCATCTACATCGGGGATTATGACACCGATACCCAGTTCTTAGCTGATACCGGGGCGGAAGTCAACGTTATACCCCCTATGCCAAGTGAGCCTACCACTTCTCTGTCGACAAGCCTCACTGCCGCCAGTGGCACGCCAATAGCCACCTACGGCCATCGGTCATTTACCCCGGACCTAGGTCTTCGGAGCACCTTCCACTGGGTGTTCACTGTCGCTGCAGTCCCCTTTGCCATCATCGGCATTGACTTCCTCAGGCATTTCGATTTCTTGGTCGATGTGAAACGCCAGGTGATAGTCGGCGCTGCAACAAAACCCAGTGTACGTGGCATCACCACCGATGTCACATCTCTATCCTCGGTCTATGCATTTCCCCAGACCTCGCCAGACTACGCCAATCTCTTTTATCAGTATCCCAAGCTCGTTCAGCCAATGAACGCAGCTTTGCCCGTTGCAGCCCAAGTCGCGCACCACAGACGGACGACCGGCCTACCTGTGTTACGCCGTCCACGCCGACTATCGCCTGAGAAACTAAAGGTAGCTAGGGCGGAGTTTGAGCACATGCTTGAACTTGGAATAATCCGCCCTTCCGACAGCCCTTGGTTCTCGACCCTGCAGATGGTCCCCAAGAAATCTGGTGACTGGCGCCCTTGCGGTGGTTACCGCGCACTCAATCGGCCAACCGTCCCAGATAGATATCCCATCCTACACTTGCAGGAACTTGCCGCATGCCTCACCGGTAAGACGATCTTCAGCAAGATCGATCTGGTTCGCGCCTATCACCAGATACATGTAGAAAACAATGACATTCCTAAAACAGCCGTCATCACTCCTTTCGGTTTGTTTGAATTTTTGAGAATGCCATTTGGACTGTGCAACGCCGCACAAACCTTCCAACGATTCATCCACGATGTTACTCTTGGCCTAGACTTCGCCTATTCCTACCTCGATGATATTTTAGTAGCCAGTTCAGCTGAACAACAGCACCTCGAGCATCTTCGAACTCTCTTCCAGCGCTTGACCCAACACGGTGTCACAGTCAACCCGATTATGTGCGAACTCGGCAAATCAACGGTAGAATTCCTAGGCCACCTCGTTTCCTCGTCTGGTCGAAGTCCTTCCTGATAAGATCCAGGCAATCAAGGACTTCCCAGCTCCAACTTTGTTCAAGCACCTGCGTCCACATTATGGTTTAGTCTACTACTGTTGACGCTTCATTCCGCGCCGTGCTGAGCTTATGCAGCCACTGACTGATTTACTCAGAGGAACTAAACGTAAGTTCGCTTTCCCTGACACAGCACAGGCAGCCTTCGTCGAGCTCAAGGATGCTATCTCCAACGTAGCCCTCCTGGCTCATTCTGAATCGACCGCACACCTTTCTATAACGACCGATGCCTCAGACGTCGCGGTAGGATCCGTTCTTCAACAATACGTTGGTAAGCAATAGCAACCCTTTGGATTCTTCTCCAAGCGCCTGCAGCCAGCGGAATCCCGCTACTGCACGTTTGGCAGAGAACTGCTGGCCATTTACCTAGCGATACGTCACTTCCGGCACACACTTGAAGGCCGCGCTTTCAAGGTCTACACTGACCACAAGCCCACTATCGTTGCCTTCAACACTGCTTGCGCCAAATACTCACCAAGGGGAACAAGACACCTAGACTTTGTCACGCAGTTCACTGCTGACATACGTCATGTCTCAGGTGTCGACAATCCAGTCGCCGACGCTCTCTCACGTGTCAACCTCACTCTGCAGTCTTTGCTTACCGTCGACCTTGCCGCAATGGCATCGGCTCAAACTCAAGACGAAGCCATACAGCGCACACTGCAGTCCACTTCGCTGCACGTGCAACCTGTCCCTCTCCAAACCACGGAAGGAAGCATTCTGTGTAACATTTCCACAGGTTTTCCTAGACCCCACGTGCCCGTATCCTTCAGACGCACAGTCTTGGACGCACTGCACTCACTACCACATCCCGGTATCCGTGCATCTTTAAAACTGGTCACCGAACGTTTCGTTTGGTCACGCGTAATCATAGACGTTCGTACCTGAATCCGTGCCTGCCTTCAATGCCAGCGCTCCAAAATAAATCTTCACACCCGCAGTCCGTTTGGTTCATTATCTGCCCCGGACTCTCGGTTCTCGCATGTGCACTTAGAACTTGTAGGTACATTGCCTCCTTCAGGCGGATTTGTATACATTCTTACACATGTAGACCGCTTCACCAGATGGCCAGAAGCCATTCCCGTAACAGACTGCACAGCTGAGACTGTTATCCGGGCCTTCTTGGACCGATGGGTCTCGCACTACCGATGCCCGTCCACCATCACAACTGCCCGAAGAACGCCTTTCGAATCTGCACAATTCGATACATTCTGCAACCTTTTAGGCTGTCGCAGCATTCATACCACAGCTTATCACCCAGCAGCCAACGGATTAGTTGGACGCATCAATAGGCAGCCTAAAGCCTCTCTCTGCGCCTCTTCCGACGCTAGCTGAGGCGAAAGCATTTCGCTCGTATTCTTAGGCATTCGCAGCAGCATCAACGCTGACTTGCAATGTGCACCAACAGAGCTGGTTTACGGCACGACGCTCAAGTTACCAGGAGAATTCGTTTCACCTCCAGCATCGTCGCCTAAATTTGCGTCTTCCCTAGCTCAACGCATGCGTTCACTACGCCCGACCACGCCCCGTGAATAGACTAGAGATGTGCGCATACACAGCGAACTCTCTACCTGCACTCACGTCTTCCTCCGCACCGACGCAGTGCGGCGTCCTCTCCAGCCTCCCTACACTGGCCCTTTTAGTGTTCTGCAACGGACTCCGAAACAGTTTACTTTAGACCAGGACGGTCACCGAACAACGGTGTCCATCGACCGCCTCAAAGTGGCTCTCTTTGACGAGCCACTTGCAGCCCATCCTGATGCTCTTGCATAAGCACCCGCACCTGTGG
>OX104064.1:193664912-193797184 GCA_944474145.2 Dicrocoelium dendriticum | reverse complement strand
ATGAGAATGTTTGCAGGGGCTTGAGAAGGGCTTCCAAAGTGGGGTGTAGCAGATTTCGCTGGGTCCAGGCTTTCGTTAGTTTTATTTATGACGATCGTGTGGACCAGAGTGCATCATCGGTGGGCCGTCGGGGCGGGCTGGTCGGACTGCAAAAAAAGTGGCTAGTCCAGAAAAACGGCCGACAGGACCTTTCCTTTGCTGCAGACCCGACGGTGCGCTTGGGAGGTGTCACTCCCCCCCACCGCACTTTAGTCCACGGTCCTCGTCCCACGAAGAAATGCAGGCGTCCTCGTCGGCAATGCCTAGGCGGCGTTTGGGGACCAATCCGTTCGTGAGTGTCTGCGGTCGAGGGCGACTGTCTGTTCCTTGGGTGAGGAAGGGGGCTGTGGGACTGCTGGCGAGTCACTCCAGGGTTGCGTTAAGCCGGTTGGCGAGTCACTCGAGGGTTGCCTGGGCAGTTCCGGCGGTTGAGTTTCTGAAAATAAAACTCAGAGGGGGTTGGCAAGGGTCGGGGAAGTGGCTTGACGCCAGAGAAGGAACATGGCATGTATGATAAAAGCAAATACGCTTTTAGGTTTTCAAAATGTTTTGGCTTTTTTTGTCGATTTTGCAAAACGTTTGTGGGTGAGAAGCAGGATAACCATTAAAGACGAAAAAGGCGTGTTAATGGAAATAGCAAACGCTTACAAAATCTGAAAAACGGACCGGACGTTTGACCTGTCTACCGCGTCGGTCGGTTGCCTGGGGTTGCGGCGGAATAGGTTGCGGGTCAAGGGCTACGGAGGGTTCCGGGTTATCCAGTGCTCGGGAAGTCACCACAGGTGCGGGTGCTTGTGCGAGAGCATCAGGATGGGCTGCAAGTGGCTCGTCAAAGAAAGCCACTTTGAGGCGGTCGATGGACACCGTTGTTCGGTGACCTTTCTGGTCTATAGTAAAATATTTCGGAGTCTGTTGCAGAACTCTGAAAGGGCCAGTGTAGGGAGGCTAGAGGGGGCGCCGCATTGGGTCGGTGCGGAGGAAGACGTGAGTGCAGGTAGAGCGTTCGCTGTGCATTTGCACATCTCTAGTCTGTTCACAGGGCGGGGTCGGGCGTAGTGAACGCATGCGTTGAGCTAGGGAGGACGCAAAGTTAGGCGGGCATACCTGACGATGCGGGAGGTGAAACGAATTCTCCTGGTAACTTGAGCGTCGTGCCGTAAACCAGCTCTGCTGGTGCACATTGCAAGTCAGCTTTGATGCTGCTGCGAATGCCTAAGAGTACGAGCGAAATGTTTTCGCTCCAGCTAGGGTCGGAGGAGGCGCAAAGCGAGGCTTTAAGCTGTCTATGGAAGCGTTCAACTAACCCGTTGGCTGCTGGGTGATACGTTGTGGTATGAATGCGGCGACAGCCTAAAAGTTGCAGAACGTATCGAATTGTGAAGATTCGAAAGGCGTTCCTCGGTCAGTTGTGATGGTGGATGGGCATCCGTAGTGCGAGACCCACCGATCTAAGAAGGCCCTGATAACAGTCTCAGCTGTACAGTCTGTTACGGGAACGGCTTCTGGCCATCTGGTGAAGCGATCGACACATGTCAGAATGTATACGAATCCGCGCGACGGAGGCAATGGACCTACCAGGTCTAAGTGTACATGCGAGAACCGAGAGTCCGGGGCAGGAAATGAACCAAGAGGACTGCGGGTGTGACGATGTACTTTGGAGCGCTGGCATTGAAGGCATGCACGAGCAAAGGTACGAACATCTTTGTTTACGCGTGGCCAAACGAAACGTTCGGTGACCAGTTTTAAAGATGCACGGATACCGGGATGTGATAGTGAGTACAGTGCGTCAAAGACTGTGCGTCTGAAGGAGACGGGCACGAGAGGTCTAGGACAACCTGTGGAAGTGTCACAGAGGATGGTTCCTTTCGTGGTTTGGAGAGGAACAGGTTGCACATGCAGCGAAGTGGACTGCAGAGTGCGCTGTATGTCTTCGTCTTGAGCCTGAGCCGATGCCATTGCGGCAAGGTCGACGGTAGGCAAAGACTGGAGAGTGAGGTTGACGCGTGAGAGAGCGTCAGCGACGAGATTGTCGACACCTGAGACATGACGTATGTCAGCAGTGAACTGTGTGACAAAGTCTAGGTGTCTTGTTTCCCGTGGTGAGTATTTGTCGCTAGCAGAGTTGAAGGCAAATATAAGGGGCTTATGGTCAGTGTAGACCGTGAAGGCGCGGCCTTCGAGTGTGTGCCGGAAGTGACGTATTGCGAGGTAAATGGCGAGCAGTTCTCTGCCAAACGTGCTGTAGCGGGATTCCGCTGGCTGCAGGCGTTTGGAGAAGAACCCAAGAGGTTGCCATTGCCCACCAACGTGTTGTTGGAGGACGGCTCCTACCGCGACGTCTGAGGCATCAGTCGTAATAGAAAGAGGTGCAGCCGATTCCGAATGAGCGAGGAGGGCTATGTTGGAGATAGCATCCTTGAGCTCGGCGAAGGCTGCCTGTGCTGCTTCAGGGAAAGCGAACTTACGTTCATTTCCTCTGAGTAAGTCAGTCAGTGGCTGCATGAGCTGAGCGCAGCGCGGAATGAAGCGTCGATAGTAGTTGACCAAACCACAAAATCGACGGAGGTGCTTGAAGGACGTCGGAGCTGGGAAGTCCTTGATTGCCTGGTTCTTATCAGGAAGGACTTCGATACCAGACGATGAAACGAGGTGGCCTAGGAATTCTAACGTTGATTTGCCAAGTTCGCACTTAGTCGGGTTGACTGTGACACCGTGTTGGGTCAAGCGCTGGAAGAGAGCTCGAAGATGCTCGAGGTGCTCTTGTTTCGATGAACTGGCTACTAAGATATCATCGAGGTAGGAATAGGCGAAGTCAAGGCCACGAGTGACATCGTGGATGAAGCGTTGGAAGGTTTGTGCGGCGTTGCACAGTCCAAATGGCATTCTTAAAAACTCAAACAAACCGAAAGGAGTGATGACGGCTGTTTTAAGAATGTCATTGTCTTCCACAGGTATCTGGTGATAGGCGCGAACCAGATCGATCTTGCTGAAGATCGTCTTACCTGTGAGGCATGCGGTAAGGTCCTGCATGTGTGGAATGGGATACCTATCTGGGACGGTTAGGCGATTGAGTGCGCGGTAATCACCGCAAGGACGCCAGTCACCAGATTTCTTGGGGACCATCTGCAGGGGCGATGACCAAGGGCCATCGGAAGGGCGGATTATTCCAAGTTCAAGCATGCGCTCAAACTCCGCCCTAGCTAATTTTAGTTTCTCAGGCGACAGTCGGCGTGGACAGCATGACACAGGTGGGCCATTTGTCCGTATGTGGTGCGTGACTTGAGCTGCCATGGGCAAAGCTGCGTTCATTGGCTGAACGAGCTTGGGATACTGAGAAAAAAGATTAGTGTAGTCTGGCGAGGTCTGGGGAAATGCATAGACCGGGGATATAGATGTCACATCGGCGGCGATGCCACGTACGCTGAGTTTTGTTGCAGTGTCTGCTATCATCTGGCGTTTCGCATCGACCAAGAGGTCGAAATGCCTGAGAAAGTCAATGCCGATGATGGCAAAGGGGACTACAGCGACAGTGAATATTCAGCGGAAAGTGCGCCGAAGACCTAGGTCCAGGGTAAGTGACCGATGACCATAGGTGGCTATTGGTGTGCCATTGGCGGCACTGAGACTTGTTGACAGAGAAGCGGTAGGCTCACCTGGCATAGGGGGAATGACGCTGACTTCCGCCCCGGTGTCAACTAAGAACTGGGTATCGGAGTCATAATCCCTAATGTAGATGAGACGACTTTGAGCTTTGCCGACACCGTTAGTCGCCATTACGGGCCAGCGTGGAAGTTTCCCTGCTTGGCGGCGGAGAAACTGCATGGTTGCTGGCACTTGCGGGCTTTGTTACCGAAACGCGTGTGGTAAAAGCAAAAGCCTGAATTGTTAGGCTTCGTGCGGCGAGTTGATGAGTTAGAGCGGCTGCGCTGCTTACGAGCTAGGGAGAGTTTCTCGACTTCACGTTGTAATGACGCTATTTGCGATGATAAAACGTCGATTGCCGAAGGCCCACTATTCGCGTATGTCGCCGGGGCTGTGACGGGGCTAAGTCGAGTGAACGTCCTAGATTCGTTCGCTGGCTGATGTCGTTCCATGACACGATCTGCTAGTTCTGCAACTGCTGTGAGAGGCAGGGCGCTTGCCACGGCAAGGATGGCTTGTGTGCTTTTTGGGAGACTTTGCATTCACATTTCGCGGAGAATACCTTCATCCATGCTGGACGTGCCGATGAGCTGTTGCATTTCGCGCAACAAGGCTGAAGGCATCCTGTCTCCTAGCTGCAGATCCCTAAACAGTTGCAGAAGTCTGACCTTGTCAGAGAGCGTGATTCGCTGAATGATCGCCTGCTTTAAAGTATCATATTTCGCATCGGGGGGCGGGCAAGCTAAGATGTCCCTCACCTGGGAGGATACGCTTTGCGGAAGCCGGGACATAAGCTGGTGATATTTAGAATTATCAGATGAAATTTTACAATTGTAAAAAGTGGATTCTGAGACCCTCTTTTAAGCTGGATCGCCAACTTTCTATTTCAAAGGCAATTAGTGGTCAGAGTTCGGAGCTCTTTATCGGACCCCATACAAGTCGAGTGTGGTGTGCCGCAAGGCTCGGTTCTAGGTCCACGTTTGTTTCTGGTGTTTATTAATGACCTTGCACAGGGAATCGCTTCAAACTTCCTAATGTTTGCCGACGATATCAAGATCTGGCGCAGGATCCAGGCAAACACCGACCAACGTGTGATCCAAAGTGACTTAGATACAAGGTATCAATGGTCGATCCAAAACTTATTGCATTTCAACGTCAGTAAATGCAAGGTGCTTTCCATCCGACATCAGGGCAGCTACTCATACCGACTCGGAACGGATGTACTGCAAAAATCAACTCTCGAACGTGACTTGGGTGTCCTGGTTCAAGATGACTTGGGTTGCTCCAGACAATCCGAAAAGGCCTCGAAGACCGGGAATCAACACGTTGGGCTGTTGAGGCGGGCGTTTGGACAAATAAACAGCTCCATATTTCGACAAATGCTCAGTGCGTATGTTCGCCCCCATGTCGAATACGCAATTCAAGCCTGGCATCCATGGCTGAAACACGACCTTAATGCACTGGAGCAGCCTCAACGCCAGGCATCTAAGAACGTAACTGGAATGCGCAATCTGTCCTACCAGGAGAGGCTGCGACGACTAGGATTGTTCAGTGGAAGCTATCGCAGGCTACGAGGCGACCTGATTATGACATACTTGATTCTGCGAGACCCTCATCATGTGTGCCGCCCTTTACTGCAACTCAGCAGCAATACAAACCTGAGGGGCCACTCATTAAAACTCACAGAACAATACAGTCGTCTGGAGTGCCGCAGAAATTTCTTTTCCATCCGTGTCTGTCACCCGTGGAATGCTCTCCCAGAATCGGTCGTCTCTGCACCGACACTAACAATATTTAAAAGACGGTTGGACGATGCACTCATCCACTTACACTTTGTTACTTAACACTACGTCTCCATCCTACACCCGGAGTTTACCCTGAATTATTTGTTGTTAACTGTGGGTGTTGTGAATCTAAGTGGATCGCAGGACTGCAGCGAAGCAAACGATAAGTCCTTATTTTCGTATTTAAAGTGTTAACTATTTTACTATCCTTTTCATCATAATTATTATGTTGATATCCCCACCAACTATCCAACGGGGCTTGTAAAGCAACGCTTCTTAACCCGTATAAATTCATCGTTGTTGTTCATTGAGTGTACAAACCATAGCAACGGGTCATTCTCCCAAAAAGGTGGGGAGGCTAGCTCTACGGCACTAACCACGTACGTAGATGGTTTATCATCAGCACTATTCATCGTGAGAAATGAATAAGTATATGCAGCAAATAAGAAAACAAAACGGTAGCAAGTAATGAATCAGAAAAGCACTGGAACGAGCTCACCAAAATGAAAATTCACAATGGCGGACGGCGTGTTCCTGACAGGGGGTCACCAATTGTTGGGCGGAACCTGGGATACTAGTCAGTAAGCAATGACACGTAAGACGTGCCAAATACGACAGTATAGAAGTCGGAGGCAACTGAACCCAACGTATATTGTGCAGGCTACAAGAATAGTAAGCGAATCAGACAGAGCGAGAAACGTGCAGCAAGGTACTAACCAAAACGGTTTGTGACAACGGATGTGCAGTCAGTAAAACAAATGGACGTTTCGAAGGTTAAAACAACCATAAAATGCAATGTTACAAGATACTGAAACAGCATGTTTTCCGTTGCACTACAAATCTTCGTAAAGTGAAGCATGGCATTCCTCTACTTTTCACTACAGGCAGTAGAGTAGAAAGCGCCGAAGAAGCAGCTAATGCCCTGCGGCTACAATACACCCCAATTTTTGAACTCGCAGCCTCTACCTGTCCCGTAACGTCATGCATATTACCGACTCCATTGTTTACATATGTAACATCCAACCCATCAGTTGTGCTATGGGAGTTGCTGGTACTGCGCCACCATAGCTCTCCGGGAGCCGACAACATCCGCCCGAAAGCATTGAAGGCTTGGCCTCCAAGCTAGTTGAACCATTGTCACAGTTCTTCCAAAGGTGCTTTGATAAACAACAAGTTCCCACTATGTGGAAGAGTGGCATTATCAATCCAATTGTTAATGGTGGTAGCCGTTCAGAGCCTGCAAACCATCGCCCAGTGACTCTCCTCCATGTGCTCGCGAAGGTGATGAAAGCGGTCGTCGCTGAGGCTTTAATGGACTACCTGGAAAAACGCAACATCTTGGTACCGGAGCTGCATGGCTTCCGTCAACAGCTGTCATGCACCACCAACCTACTGATTGCACGAGGTAGTTGGACGGTAGTGGCTGATGATGGGGTCGCAGTTGACGTCATCCATCTGAACTTTTCCAAAGCTTTCGACCGACTGGATCGCCGCGTCCTACTTTACCGGCTACAGAGCTACGGAATCGGATATCCTGTGCTTAGTTGGATTGGCAACTTTCTTCACGAACGGGGGGATCATGGGGATCATTCTCTAACCCAATTGAGGTGGAATGTGGTGTCCAACAAGGCTCAGTGCTGGGACCGCGCTTATTCCTGGTGTTTATCAACGACCTGGCAAGAGTTATCTTCTCGAATTTCTTGCTTTTCGCCGATGACATCAAGATTTGGCGGGCGATTAGTAACAATGAAGATCACGATATACTCCAACGTGACCTAGATTGCATTTATGAATGGTCAAAGAGGAATCTGCTTCAATTGAACATGGCTAAGTGCAAGGTGATCCATTTGCATCACCAACCGGTGAGCACTTACAAGCTCGGGGACCACACCTTGCGCAAGGCCTTTCATCTCAGGTGTTCAGAACAAGCAGAGAAGGCGACGGTAACCGGCAATCAACGCTTCGGCCTGCTTCGCAGAGCCTTTGGTCGGTTCGAACTCTCAATCTTTCCTTAAATGCTTAACATCTACGTGCAACCGCACGTGGATATGCTATCCAGGCGTGACAGAAACAGGATTTCGATTCTCTCGAGACTCCTCAACGAAGAGCAAACGAAAACGTCGGGGACGTCTTTCATCTGCCCTATCAAAGACTGCAATCTTTGAGAATACACAGCAGTCGATATCGGATTTGGCGCGGGGATCTCATAATGGTTTACTAGGTCCTGAAGAACCCAAACCACATTTGCTGTCCGCTTCTGGAATTGAACCACAACACAAATCTAAGAGGTGATCCTCTGAAACTGCAAATGCAGTATAGCCGGCTAGAAATTTCTTTTCCCTCCGCGTGTGCCAACCTTGGAACGCTCTTCCTAAGTATGTTGTCTCTGCTCCCAATCTGGAGATATTTAAAAACGAGTCGACGATACGTTGTCTCATTTGCATTTCATCTTATGACTTGGTAGCCAGGTGCTACAAAACGCAATAAAACGGTGACTAACCAAACTCCCAACCAATAAATTTATGGATTTGTACTTTTAATACGCGACATCATCGAAGTGACATAATCATGGCTTATTTAATACTGACGAACCCAACTCACCTAGGTCGCAATCTGTTGCGGCTGAGCCAAAATATTAAGCTGAGATTCCTTCAGCTCAAACTGGCTGCGCACTAGAGTCGACTTGATTGTCGACGCAACCTTTTCTTCCTCCGTGTTTCCCGTGTCTGGAATATCCTTCCGACTCACGCTATCCTTGTCCCTACATTAACGCTTTTCAAAAAAGCGCCTTGATGAAACGGTTTCAAACTTGCATTACTTAATATAGTCCGTTCCACTTGGAGGACGAAATAACGCAAACCCAACCGTGTACTTAACGGCCCTCTCCGCAACCTGGCGGTGAGGATACATGCGGAAGTGTTCATGTGATTAACCTGCATGTAGCTAAACCGGATTAGCATATCACATCTGACAAATAAAGAAAAAACGAGTGAGCGTTTTTTTCCTTTTTTATTTCTCACGCGCTTACTGGACTATAACAGCTCTCTATACTATTTTGTGTGTGCACATCCCATTCCCACTTCAGATTATGGTTATGCAGTAGTGCATTTAACTCGGTGGAGGCTTGAAATGACGATCTACTTAATCGATGATCCTACAAATTTACATTTTTACTTAACCACCCTACGGGACTTGTCAAGCACAGGCTTTTTGCGCATGATAAATCATTGTTCATTGCTCATTGTTCATTGAAAATGGCTCAGTGGCCAAAGCTGCTGGCTAGTTGGCATCTGCATCTAGCGGTCATGGGTTCGATCCCCCTTAGAGGCCCGAGCGAATGCGCGCCACGGACGAGCCCCAATGGGGCGAAACGCGTCTTATTTCAATGCAATAACGCTGGAAGTTACCGTGGTGCGATGGTTTGTGTGCCTCAGCAACCCATTGAGCTAAGCTGGGTGGTGCTTTTGCACCTTCAGAGCCACTCATACCAGATTGGTCAATGGTTAGAGGCCAGCCAAACTCAGCAGCCTGGTCCTCCAGGTTGGGAGCTGGAATGAGAGTGGCACCTTATTCTTTAAAACGGACTTCATGTAGCCCAACGCCAAACTCGCTCGCTGCCTGGCGGTCAGGTTTTTGAACCAAAGGCTTTGGTTGAGAACCCTAATCGTTCTCCTGTCTAGGCCTAGCCAACCTGACAGTATCCTGCCCACGCAATACTATGAATCATTCGTCAAACAATTTCTTGATGCTTTAGCCACCGTAGAGGATAATCAATGGTGCCCTATCTGCTGCATCGAGCAGGGTGGATAGGGATTTGGATGCTACTGCTCAGGCATTCCCGTCTTCTTATTCCCTCTCTTACGCTTTTTCACTCTCACCGTCCCGCTGTAATTTTACTTATATCCCCCAGGTTTCAACCCCCTGATTCTTGGCCCGCTCCCAACATGCTTTGCTAGGCATTTATCTGCTAATTTCAACTCACATGTGAACGCGGAGCGTCACTCCTCTCCTGTCGACATACCCATATACAACCAAGCGGTCCATTCCAGTTCATCGGTTTCCATTTGGAGACCTCCATCCTCATCCAGATTGGCATGCCTCAATGTAAGTACATTACTACAGATTGGTCAACAGGCAACACTTGCCCGAACATTGGAGAGCCTCTCGATCGATATCTGCTGCTTATCAGTGACCCGCCTGCAAGACTCGAGCTCTGTGCTCACTCTGCGATCCCTTCAGGTGACGCAAGCAGTGCTTTCTCATTGCGCCTATCCGTTGACGATGCAGCTTCCAGCACCGGCCAAGCTGGTGTTGGTACTGCCCTGAGTCCCCGGGCTGAAACTGCTCTGGTTGACTGGATTCCAATCAGTAGCCGGATGTGTGCGGTCCGATTGGCTGGCTCGTTCAAAGCTTCGAAGTCGAACGGGACTAATAGGTGTATATTCATCATCGCTGCTTTCGCGCCCACAAACTGTAGCGATGATTCGGTAAAGTATGACTTCTACCACCAACTGACCCAGCTCCTTCGCCACAGAAGAAGCACGAACACTGTTGTGCAGGCCGGGGATATGAACGCACAAGTTGGAAAGCTGTCCCCGGATGAAATGCATCTGGGCGGTCAGCACGTTGTAGGCTCCCGTAATGATAACGGTGACCGGTTACTTCATTTGTGTGAAGATGCTCGATTATTTCATGCCAACACTAACTTCCGACACAGCACCCGCCGGAGGGTGACTTGGCGCCCACCAGCCTCGAACCATCTATGGATCGATCGATCACATTGCTATTAGTTACCGCTGGAGAGGCTGCATCCAGAATTGTCGCTCGATTTGGAGCACATGTGTGGACACCGACCATGCACTTGTATGTGCTGACATTCGGATGCGTTTTGGCGGACGCCCACGACGACACTGCGAGCACATTAACACCAGCCAACTGACAAAGCCAGCTGTTCTGAATGCGTATCGAAGTACGCTGACATGCGACTTGAGTAATCGCTCAATTGAGACAATTGATGGTCACTGGTCACATGTTCGTCAGACCTTACTAACAGCGGGCAAATTCTCATGTGGTATGTCTAAAAGCCAACATGGACATTGGGTCTCTTCTCGGTCTCTGGAACTTATCGACGCTCGCTGGCATATCCCGGCTGGAAGCGAGCACAATGAAACTCGCAAAGAGCTCCGGGCAAAACTCCGTGCTAGCCTGAAGAGAGACCGCGAATCTTGGTGGTCTCATCGTGCGTCAGAGATGGAAGTGGCCGCTGCCCTTGGCAACCATCGTAGGTTATTCCGTCTGATACGGGAAACGGGCAGCGGGAGACCTGATGTTAGTGAAGCAATTTGTGACGAGAGTGGACAGCCTATACACAATTTGTCAAAACGTTTGGAGCGTTGGGCTGAGTATTTTGAAAAGCAATTTAATCGGCTAGAATTGTTCGCTTCTTCGCCGGTCAGGGATCGCCATGCTCTGTGGGCTGTCCCTTTGGATCTACCCTCTCGCTCAGAAGTCGAACGTGATATCGGACTGTTGAAGTTGAACAAAGCCGCGGGACCAGATGATCTTCCTCCAGCCCTCTCCAGATTTGGAGACTCTGCTCTTGTGTGTACTTTACATGAATTACTAGTGAAACTGTGGGAGCAGGAGACTGTCCCAATCGACTGGTGCCGCTCCGTCATTGTTCCCATCTTCAAAGGCGGCTCGCGTTCGGAATGCGGCAACCACAGAGGAATCAGTCTGATCTCCTTCGCCTCCAAATTACTCGCCTCCATAATTCTCCACAGACTGACTGGCGCTCGTGAAAGCCAGATTCGTGAGGAGCAAGCTGGGTTTCATCGGGGTCGTGGGTGCATCGACCACATCTTTACCTTGCGTCAGTTGTTGGAGCACCGCCACACATGTTGGCGGCTCACCGTTGTGGTGTTCCTCGTCATCAAAGGTGTCTTGAATTCGATTGATCGATATGCCCTTTGGAATTGTCTACTCAAGAAAAGTGTGCCCGAGAAATATGTAAATATTATCCAAGCATTATATGTGTGTAGCACGGGCAGAGTGAGGGCTTACGGCGAGCTGTCTCCACCCTTCGATATCTCCAGCGGTGTGAGACAAGGATGCTCGCTATCACCTTTCCTCTTCTACTTCACTATTGACGAAGTCATAGAGCTTGCATTCACAGGACATGACTTGGAAGGTGTGGAGCTACTCCCAGGAGAACGACTTCTTGACTTGGAGTATGCAGACGATATTGCCCTCATCAGTGCTAGCTCCCAGATGTGCCAAGCTGCACTGGACAGATTAGCATTGGCTGTCAGCTGCTTCGGGCTTTGCTTTGCACCATCGAAATGCAAAGCGTTCCTTCAAGATTGGCAGGGATCGCCTCTTGCGCTGACCCTTGGTGGCGATCAGCTAGAAGTCGTTCAGAAATTCAATTACCTGGGAAGTTGTATCAGCGCCCTTAGGATCGAAGACAAGATCACGAACCGTATAGCGAAAGCTCGAAGTGCTTTTGCTAACCTTCGTCACCTATGGCGGCGGCGCAACATCACTCTCGCCCTGAAGGGTAGAGTGTACAATGCAGCGGTATGTTTGACCCTGCTGTACAGTTGCGAAACCTGGCCCCTAAGGTCGGCGGATATGAAGAGGCTAGTTACGTTCGACCATCGGTGCCTTCGTAGTTTGGCTCACATCTGGTGGGAACACCGCGTGAGTAACGAGTGTGTTCGACGCATTGTTTTCGGCACAGTAAAAGAAACTGAACCGCTCAGCACCGTTATTTCCCGCACAAGGCTGCAATGGCTGGGCCACGTTCTGCGCATGCCAGCCCACCGACTTCCACGACATGCGTTTTTTACTCACCGGGGATGTGGATGGAAGAAGAGGAATGGTGGCCAAGCGATGACTTGCTCCGGATTAATGAGGGCCCTCAATTCGGAGCTAGCCTCGTTTGGAGCGTCACGGCTCCCTGGTTGGAGTCCAAAAGACGGTGAACACGTTTGGCTGGATACACTTGCTGGCATGCAAGAAGCCGACCTCAGTGGCGTTTGTGCTGTGAGTTTCTTTGTCCCTCCCTATAACTTTTAGCCTCCCCCACCACCTACGATCTCATTTGGTAGCGTAAATCATAAGTTTTCTTTTTGCCTAGTAGCCAGCTGCTAGTTTACCGGCACTAGAAGGGGCGTTGCGTGTCGGTACTAGGTTAATCAAGAGGTTACGAGGACAAAGTAACGTAGAACGCCTACTTAGTTTGGGGATGCATTCAATGCACTATCGAAGGATTAGGCGATCTACTCCTAACCTACCGTGTAGCAGTCTGGAGATTCCCCGGTTTGCTTGTGTAAAATGCTAACTAAAATTATTTCATTGTACATCTAGGCAACCGGTGTGGTTTGTTGAACTTTTTGCTGAGTTCGAATGCTTGACTTGCTCATCGGCATTGTTGCTTGGCGCTCGTTTCGGTTGCAACTCGCGACTGCCCTGTGTGCTGTGCTTGCTCCGTTCCCCTAGCTAGAGCGTCCACGGTGTCGTTCCTTTATAGTTAGATAACAGGGAATCTTTACTGTACCAATAAAAGTTTCCCTGCAACTCGATCTGTCTTTTCGACTCGCTCCGAGCTCCCCGTACAGGCGACCCTCCAAATTGGTGACCCCGACTCCGAAACAATCTCAGCGCCTGATACTTTAAACTCTTCTCCGGTGAGCTCGTTCCATTTATTTTTTATATTTTGCGGTTTATTTTTGAATACAGTAGCCTGTTTCTTGCGTCATTTTTTAGCCACGGATTCTGTAGACCCTAAGGTAGAGTCTCTGCTAAGCGTTGTATCTCTCTCTGTACCACCTTTTTGAGACATGGATCCCCTTTCGAGGTTCGCTCAGCTTGAGGCTGAGTTTTATAACCACAGAATCACTCCTGACTACGAGAAGTATAGAAAGCTCATGTCCTATCTCCCCAAGGAGACATCAATGCAGGTTCTTGACGTTATCCTTTCTCAGACCGAAGGCCGCTATGGGGCTCTCAAGAAGGCCACGATTAAGCGTGTTATGCCCTCTGAGAAAGTTCGCCTGCAGCAGCTTTTCAGGGGTCTGCAGTTGGACGACAAACTGCCCTCAACCCTGCTACGAGAGATGCAGCAACTCGTTGGTTCCTCAACCATGGACGAGGCGTCACTTCGCGAACTATGGCTACAGCGGCTACTGGAAAACACGCAAGCGCTTCTCGCTACTGTGGGCTCCGTTTCGCTCACTCAACTAGCTGATTTAGCGGATCGAGTTACTAAGCGATCACAGCCACAAGCCGACGCCAACATGAGCAAGGCCGTCGCGTCACAGGGCACTTCTATCACTGGTTTACAGTCAACTATGGAAGCCCTACAAACACAAGTTGCGACACTTAGTCGCCAACTTCAACAGCTTACTATGAACTGTCGTCGTCATAGCCGCGCAAAATCGCCCCGCAAACGTTCTAAGTCTATCAACAAGCAGGCTAGCTCTTGGTACCATCAACGTTTTGGTGCCGCAGCTCATAAATGTGTAAAGTCTTGCAACTTCGCGAGAAGCAAGTAAACTTCTCGGCCGGTCCGTCACAGCGACGGACGCGACCGACCAACACCAAAGTCGCCTCATCCGCCTTAGGGATTTAACTTCCGGCACCGAGTTTCTAATCGACACAGGAGCCGAAGTTAGCGTTATACCCCGTAGCCCAAATGAGGTCATGTTACCATCGCCGACCAAGCTGCGTGCCGCAAATGGCACACCGATTGCAACTTTCGGCTAAAGGCTGTTAACGCTCAAATTAGACCTCAGGCATGGACTTTCTTCAACGCTTCGACCTCATCCTCTACGCTAAAAGGAAGGAGCTTATCGACTCTAGGACACAGCTCAGTGTTGTCGGGACTAGCGCCAATGTGGCTGCTATTACTCCCATTCGTGTCCTACATCAAGCTTCACAGCCTTTTATGAAACTTTTCAACAAGCATCATAAACTCGTTCTCCTCCTGAATGACTTGCCTCCTGTGACGTCAAACGTCATGAATCACATTTGCACTAAGGGCCCACCTGTTTCGGCCCGCCCTCGCAGACTAGCCCCGGACAAGCTCAAAGCTGCTAAGGCGGAATTCGAGCAAATGCTCGAAATCATCCGCCCGTCCAAAAGTCCATGGGCATCACCATTACACATGGTACCGAAGAAATCCGGTGACTGGCGCCCCTGTGGTGACTACAGGGCACTTAACAAAGTTACCGTCCCGGATAAATACCCTATCCCGCACATGCACGACTTGACTTCAGCTCTAGCTGGTAAGTCTACCTTTAGCAAAGTCGATCTAGTTCGCGCCTACCATCAGATACCTGTCGCGCCAGACGACATTGCTAAAACAGCAGTCATCATGCCATTCGACCTATTCGAGTACCTCAGAATGCCTTTCGGCCTCAGTAACGCTGCCCAAACATTTTAGCGTTTCATTCATGTGGTAACGCGAGGACTAGAAGGCGTTTACCCTTATCTAGATGACATACTCATCGCCAGCTCTTCTGACGAGGAACATCTTCATCACGTCGACGCTCTCTTTCAAAGCTTAACACAGTATGGGGTTACCGACAACTCCGATAAATGCGAGCTTGGCCAAAGCTCCATCGACTTTCTTGGCCACCGCATGTCCGCCTCTGGTATTGAAGCTCTGCCAGACAAAATCCAGGCACTGAAGGACTATCCTACTCCCAGTTCCTTCGAACAGTTCCACCGATTCCTTGGCCTGGTCAACTATTATAGACGTTTTATTCCTAACTGCGCGAGCATTGTTCATCCAATAACTGACTTGCTCCGCGGTAAACAACTGTCTTTTCACTTTGCAGACGACGCCAAATGGTCTTCCGAGAAGCTCAAAGACGCTATCTCCAACATAGCGCTTCTCACCCATTCAGACACATCTGCACCATTCTCCCTGACAACTGACGCATCCGACACTGCCGTCAGTGCAGTTCTTCAACAACTCATCCACCATAGATGAGTACCTCTAGATTTCTTCTCGAAACGTTTACAACCTGCCGAATCGCGTTACAGCATCTTCGGTAGGGAACTGTTTGCTACCCACCTAGGTATCAGACATTTCCGTCACTATCTCGAAGGTCGACATTTTACAGTTTTCACTGACCACAAGCCATTGATCTACACAACCAATGACACAACGGACAAGTATTCTCCGCGGGAAACTAGACACCGAGACTACGTTTCTCAGTTTACGACAGACGTGCGATATGTCTCAGGTGCTCCCAATCCCGTCGCGGATGCGCTTTCACGCATTCAGCCTATCGCCTGGCACCAACATTGACCTAGCTGCTATGGCTGCTGCCCAACAAGCTGATCCTGAAATAGACAAGCTACGACGCAACACCTCGTTGGAACTACGCGGAGTCCCACTAGCTTCATTTGAGGGGACCATTCTTTGTGACGTCTCACAAACTTCTCCCCGACCTGTAGTTCCTACTTCGATGCGTCGACTAGTTTGCAACGCTCTACACAACCTGTCTCATCCCGGCATACGTGCTTCGCAGAAGCTCGTAACTGAACGCTTCGTATGGCCTAACGTCCATCACGATGTCCGCCTTTGGGCACGTGCATGCTTAGAGTGTCAGCGCGCCAAGGTATACAGACACACCAAAAGCCCACTTGGCGTCTTCCCCGCTCCTGACTCTCGTTTTGCACACGTCCATGTCGACCTGGCCGGACCTTAGCCCCCATGCAAAGTCTACGTGTACCTCCTCACTTGTGTCGACCGACTCGCCCGTTGGCCAGAGGCGATTCCGATAGTCAACTGCTCATCTGAGACAGTTGCGCAAGCTTTCCTAGAACGCTGGGTAGCTCAGTTCGGTTGCCCAAGCGTAGTCATCACTATCTATCGCCTATCTCATCACATGCGACAGCTTCAGCCTGTGCAACCCAGAGCACAAAGCTTGCATACCAACGTGGACGAACGCTTAACTACTTGCACGCACGTGTTCGTTCGCACTGACAGTGTACGCTGGCCACTTCAACCTCCTTACTCTGGTCCGTATCGTGTCGTACGCAGAAGCGACAAGACGTTTACCATTGACTACAATGGCAAGACTGAGACGATTAACGTCAATCGACTCAAGCCAGCATTCCTCGACAAGTCTGACTCTTCGGTGCAACAAGCACCTTCACAGTCTGCGCCATCACAGCTCGCACCGCAACCTCAGACGAGTCACTGCGCTCCAGCAGAACGGACAACCTCAACCGACATCCCTCCTACTCGCCCTACTATCAATCGACGCGGTAGGAAGCTCCAGTTCGTTTTCGGACTTCTTTAGCACTCACTATATTACATAGAACGTGTCTTCGAAATTTTCTGCTCTTGCCAAACGTTTACGAAAATACATAAAAATAGATCAAAATGTTTTGAAACTACCAAAAAAGAGCAAAACCTTTTGAGAACCCAAAAACAGCTTTGCACGTTTTTCGCTTCGCACTCTTTTGTGTATGACTATGCATTTATGCTGCTTTTTCATTTTGCTCTCCATATACACCGTCGGTTGGTTGCACCTCGGTTTCACTTTTCGCTGGATTCCCGCACATCAATTGGAAGTGGAACGAACTTCCTTCTCAACCGCATACGTGAACTTTACTAACTGTCCCCAACAAAGTTTTTTACCGTTTCGACACCGTAGGGAGGACACGGGTGGGAGCCCGCTAGGGTCCGATTGCATGGTTCGCTCCCAGCAGCTGCATCAGGTTTCACAACCTGGTCTCGCTAAAGGCTGGCCCGCGACGGACAGTCCTCACGTAAACCGTAGGACCGCTTACACAGTCCCTTCTGGGAGAGGGCTATGTAGCAGTCTGGAGATTCCCCGGTTTGCCTGTGTAAAATGCTAACTAAAATTATTTCATTGTACATCTAGGCAACCGGTGTGGTTTGTTGAACTTTTTGCTGAGTTCGAATGCTTGACTTGCTCATCGGCATTGTTGCTTGGCGCTCGTTTCGGTTGCAACTCGCGACTGCCCTGTGTGCTGTGCTTGCTCCGTTCCCCTAGCTAGAACGTCCACGGTGTCGTTCCTATATAGTTAGATAACAGGGAATCTTTACTGTACCAATAAAAGTTTCCCTGCAACTCGATCTGTCTTTTCGACTCGCTCCGGGCTCGCGGTACTGTCGACCCTCTAAAACCGTCTTTTAACTGGAAAGTTTGGTTCTGATTTGTCCTGCCAATTTAGTCATGCTAATTTATCCGGTCTCCACAAGCATTGTATAAATCTGGACAAACCGCGGTCCGATCGAGTTAGATTGGAGACACGGTTATCGCGTCGAGTCATCGTGCACTGGAACCTGCTTCCAGAGAATGTTGTCAAGGAAGCTACGTTTAAGGCGTTTGGGCGTCAACTAGATTCCGTTGGGTGGCGTCATGAAAATTTTCCTTTTTCCTGACTAACCCATCTTCATACTTCGATTCTATTTTCTGTACTTTCCCTCGCCGTTGGTATTATCCTCTGATTTCCCTTACTTTTTACCCTCGATTTTGTTTCCTCTCTTACTTCACGTAACTGGCATAGTAGGGACTGCTAATCGAGGAGCGTTGGCATTAAATTGGTGGACCGGGGTGTGCTTTCGTTTTAGCTCTATCAAGAAGTCGGTGCACCCCTATCAACTGGATCAACGACCCGCTCAGGAAGGGGCACTTACGAGATTCATTCTATCGATCGAGTCCCAACTGAACTTGAACTTGAGCACTTCACATTGGTCAACGGTTCCGCTTCCTGCTCCTTTTCGATAATGGCTGTGGCTAGACTATAATCAAGATTGTTTAGGACGGAAAGTTAGTGGGTAGATGTAGCTTTCGTTGGGGTAACAACCACAGGCATTATAGCCTAACTATGGCAACAACAAATATAGTATAGCAAGGGTTCAAGGTGAAATCGATACATGATTTAAAGGTCATTTGAAGTAATCCTTTGGTGAATGCATTGCAACGCACAATCCAAATTTATACCGCGATTCACATTGTAATGAAACTTGGTCAATGCGATCGCTAGGACCGTAGCCGAAGCAGATTGAAATTTAGTTTTTTCTCTCCCATAACACTGCACACCAATCGAGTTAGTTCAACTGCCTCGATCCTGCGAATGGATTCGGTGATACATATCCAATCGCATTCTGAAGACAATCAATTAACGTTGAGTACATTTCTGCACAGCATGGGAATACCGTCGACATGCCATGCCGTCATAGGTAGCGACGAAGTCAAAGGTTGAGTATGGAACCGCAAGCGAAGTATCAACCAATGGAGGGACCACCTGTAAAACAATTTATGTTGGTGTACGCCTAACACGGGTTTGGGTGACTTACTGAGTGGGTTTCCTCGATTATGGGCCACCGTCGCACACACAAACAGGCTCAACGGCGAACTAAAGGAATACTTGCGGATCGGGTAAGTCACGATACATAGACTATAGCTACAGTCCCGGAGTGTGTGAGTCCACTACGTAACAAACACGGTAACGCTTTTCTTCACTCGTTGGTATTATCGTCAATTTAAGTGACCTTCCCCTTTGCTTTCATTTTACCCCTACTTCACGTGACTGACACAGCGGAGACTGCTAGTGCAAGAAACGTGGGCAGTAATTGGTTAACCAGTGTGTGGTTCGGTTGTTTCGTTTTCGATGTACCTTGAAACTGTACTTGAACACGCATCCCGGTATGCGCGTTGTGAAGGCGAACGTGTGTGGCGCACCGACTGGCAAGAAGGCAGCCATGCCTACGCTGCGTGCGTGGGCGGTTCTTTGGATTGATTGGTCAATCGGTTCATTGGCAGTACTCCACCGCCATTGGTCAGATAGTATCATGTGGTATCATGTGGTATGCACATGCACGCCGCCACATTGTCGTGGTTTCCTCGGTGATGGCCGTGCCATGCGACTTCGACGTCCGTCGATTTATTGGCCGTGGTTGTTACTCGGTAGTTTATGAGATTTCCAAGAAGAGTGGGCCAGACGCCGGATCACTTTATGCATTAAAACGCTTTTTTTTGGAAAATAACTCTTCTGTTAACTGCGTCCTGCGTGAGCGTCGCGTTTTAGAGCGCTTGGCTCTTGCCGAATACCAGAGCCCTTTTCTTCCGATGTTGCTATACAGTCTATGGAGCAATTACTCCTCCGCTTTTGTTCTTCGAGAAGGGGCAGGCTGTGACATGTATGATTTACTGCGTCATGTTGGTCAGTTGTCGGAGACCAATGCTCGATTCTATGTCGCCGAAATTCTCTGTGGATTAGAGCACTTGCACTCCTTGAGCATAGTCCACTTGGATATAAAGCCAGAGAACATTTTGTTTTATCGTGATGGTCATGTTTTTGTGTCCGATTTGGACAGGTCATACGACATGTCATTAGGAGGTCGTCCTACTCTTGATGATTTCACTGGAACTCCGCTGTTCATGGCACCGGAGATCGCCAAGGGTGAGACAATCGACGTTCGTTCCGATACGTGGAGTTTGGGTGCCCTGGTTGCTGAGATGGTCTCTGGGCCTATTCGTTCTGGTGCCCAGACGGTGGAACAGGAATTTCGGCAGGCGCGCTCAGGTACGTACAATATTCGTGGGCTGAAACGCTTTTCAAAACCGTTACAATCCTTCTTCTCAGCGTGCTTACACCGGGATTACAGGCAACGACCCTATTTGAAGGATGTGAAAAGGCTTCGATTCCTAAAATGTATCGATTGGGAGTCTGTGAGGAACCTTGCGTTACTCCCTCCGTACAATGTAGCAGATATTCACCATAGACCTTCAAAAGAAGATGGCGAATTATTGAAAGCAACTGATCAAAGGATACTTGCCGGCGCATTCGATCCGGTGAAGCCGGTCACGTTTTCCTCTAGTAAGAAGCAATCAACCAAAGGTCCCACTGTTCTTTCTAACGTTAAAGTGGGCGATGGAGTGTGCGGTAACTCAGCCTTGCCTGCTTCTCTTCAGGAATGTGGATTTACCGAAACCTCCCTTAATGAAAAGTTCAAGTCTTTCAACTTTGTCCATCCCAGCTTGAGATTCGCAAGAGAACCTGAGGTACCTGCCGATAGAGCGACTACTGCGGCTGATTTACACGCTCCTGTTGTAGATGACATTGATTCATTCCTAAGTGAGTTAAAGTTTGTGGACTTGCCCCTTCCTCGATCCCGAAGGCGTAGACTGTCGGTCGGAGATTGACTATTCTACAATACGATTGAAACTCCTAGAATGTTCGCTGTCATTTTAAGCTACTGCATGCATGCACTCCCTTTCTTATACTATAGTTGTGCTTTTGTTCCATGTGACGTATCCATGATTTCCATTCTTACTCCCTTATTCGTGGCCTTATGTTTTGATAGGCCCAATTCTTTTTCTCCCAAATGTTTTTTCTGGTTTCTTGCATGGTGTTCCAAAGATATACAAAAAAGCTATTTTTGTTTCCGACAGCAAGTGCTTCTTCTTTTTTGGCCGATTTGAAACGTCGTATGGCGCAACTTATTTCTAAGCGAACGTTGGGGAGTGCTTATTTGGCTTCTACTTCCAGAGTAATCACTCATTTCGCCACGATTATAGGATTATATCATGAAAATTTTTAGATCGAATGATGTGTTATAGCTCGATGTCATTTCCTACCGTTAGTCCTATGGATTGCGTCTGACAGTGGTTGCAATGTCTTTTATTCCTTAACCATAGGACCCCATTTTTACACATTTTTTTACCCCAGCCTATCTGGGCGGCCAACATGGTATAGGCTCCCGTAATGAAAACGGTGAGCGGTTACTTCATTTGTGTGAGGATGCTCGGTTATTTCTTGCGAGCACTAATTTCCGACACAGCACCCGCCGGAGGGTGACTTGGCGCCCACCAGCCTCGAACCATCTATGGACGCAAATCGATCACATTGCGATAAGTCACCGCTGGAGAGGCTGCGTCCAGAACTGTCGCTCGATTTGGAGCACATGTGTGGACACCGACCATGCACTTGTATGTGCTGACATTCGGATGCGTTTTGGCGGACGCCCACGACGACGTTGTGACCGCATTGACACCAGCCAACTGGCGAAGCCAGCTGTTCTGAATGCCTATCAAAGTACGCTGTCATGCGAGTTGGATGAACGCTCACTGGATGCACTTGAAGCTCACTTTTCTCATTCACCAGACCTTACTAGCAGCAGGCAAATCCTCATGCGGTGTGTCTAATCTTCAACATGGACATTGGGTCTCTTCTCGGTCTCTGGAACTTAGAGATGCTCGCCAGCATATTCCGGCTGGAAGTGAACACAATGAAACTCGCAAAGAGCTCCGGGCAAAATTCCGTGCTAGCGTGAAGAGAGACCGCGAATCCTGGTGGTCTCATCGTGCATCAGAGATGGAAATGGCCGCTGCCAATGGTAACCATCGTAAGTTATTCTGTCTGATACGGGAAACGGGCAGCAGGAGACCTGGTGTTAGTTAAACTATACGTGACGAGAGTGGACAGCCTATCCACAGCTTATCAAAACGTTTAGAGCATTGGGCTGAGCACTTTAGAAGGCAATTTAATCGGTCGGAGTGGTTAGATTTCTCGCCGGCCACTAATCGCCCCACTCCCTGGGCTGTTCCTTTGGATCCACCCACTCGCTCAGAAGTCGAACGTGAGATCGGACTGTTGAAGTTAAATAAAACCGCGGGACCTGATGATCTACCTCCAGCCCTCTTGAAATTCGAGGGACCTGCTCTTATGGATGATTTACACGAGTTACTAGTCAAACTGTGGGAGCAGGAAACCGACCCAACCGATTGGAGCCGCTCCGTCATAGTCCCAATTTTCAAAGAATGCTCACGATCGGAATGCGGCAGCCATAGAGGAATCAGTCTGATCTCCATCGCTTTCAAATTGCTTGCCTCTGTCATCCTTCACAGACTGACTGGCACTCGTGAAAGCCAGATTTGTGAAGAGCAAGCTGGATTTCGTCGACGTCGTGGCTGCATTGACCACACCTTCACTTTGCGTCAGTTGTTGGGAGTTGAGAATGCGCTCAGAGTTCTTGATGGATCTAAAACGAGTCACCCGATTCACACCCTGGTCAACCAATTTGTTCACTCTCCCTGCACTGGCAGTCTGCTGTGCTGTGAAGTAAACAAGAGATAGAGAGAAATTTAAGGCAGAGTAAAGAAACCTATCCAGAGGAGAAGTATAATACCCAAGATCTTGGAAAGAACAGAAAATAGAATCGAAGTATGAAGATGGGATTTGGTCCGGAGAAGGGAAATATTTCGTGTTGCCATCATCATCATCATCATTACACATTAGCTGGAGGTGGAAAACACCTCAGCTATCGTGCCGCAATACAAAATACAAGAAAAGGAAAACAAACAGTGGCACGCCCGCTGAGTCCCCAGTAAAGGATGGACATCGCTCTGGAGAGCTAACAGCTGGCTGCCGTCAAAGAGTCACATTATGCCTAACAAGTGAGACCGTGATTGGAGGGGGATGCTAAGCAGGAGAGGGATGGACAAAAGAACTCACAACACAAACGCCATTGGGGCCGGCTCCAAGCCATATCAGCGAGTGTGTCCAACCAAAACTGTTCGCCGTCCTTAGGACCCCAGCCAGGCAGTCGGGATGCACCAACCGACGCCAACTTCGAAGTGAGGGTTTTCATCTCTCTCGACCAAGTCATCGCTTGGCCTCCCCTCCTCCTCTTCCAACCGCACCCACAACGCGCAAACGATGCACGTCGCGGGAGTCGGTGTGCTGGGATGCGCAACACGTGGCCCAGCCATCGGAGCCTGGTACTTGGTATAATGGTGCTGAGCGGTTCACTCGCTCTTCCTGCACCATAAACACGATGTCGAACACGCTCATTGCTCATGCGGTGCTCCCACCAGACATGAGCTAAGCTGCGAAGGCGGCGATGATCGAATATGACGAGCCTCTTTATGTCTGTCGACCTGATGGGCCAGGTTTCACAACCATATAGGAGAGTTGAACGGACGGGTGCGTTATAAACTCTGCCCTTCAGGGCGAGAATAATGTCGCGTCTGCGCCACAGGCGGCGGAGATTGGCAAAAGCGCATTTAGCTTTTGCTATACGGTTCGTGACCTCATCTTCAATCCCACGGGTGCTGATATAGCTGCCCAGGTACTTGAATTCTTGAGCGACTTCTAGCAGGTCACCACCAAACGTTAGCGCAGGATTGGATCCCTGCCAATTTTGGCGAAGTACTTTGCGTTTCGATGGAGCAAAGCATAGCGCGAAATGATTGACAGCCAGTGCTATTTGGTATGTTTGGGAGCTGTCACAAATTACAGCAATATCGTCCGCATACTCCAATTCCAAAAGTCGTTCACAAGGAAGTTGCTCCACACCTTCTAGGTCGTGTCCAGCGAACGCTGTTTCCATGACTTCATCAATAGCGAAGTTGGAGAGGAAAGGTGATAGCGGGCATTCTTGTCTCACATCGCTGGTGATACTGAAGGGTGGCGACAGTTTGCCATTAACCGTCACCCTGCCCGAACTATGCGCATACAGCGCTTTGATAATGTTTACATATTTATCAGGCATACCTTTCCTCAACAGACAGTCCCAAAGGGCACATCGGTCAACTGAGTCGAAGGCACCTTTTATGTCAAGAAACACGACAACGGTGGTCGCCAATAAATATGGCGGTGCTCCAACACTTGACGCAATGTGAAGATGTGGTCGGTGCAGCCCCGACCTCGACGAAATCCAGCTTGCTCTTCACGAATCTGGCTTTCACGAGTACCAGTCAATCTGTGGAAAATGGCAGAGGCAAGCAATTTAGAGGCAATCGAAATCAGACTGATCCCTCTATGATTGCCGCATTCCAAACGGGAGTTTCCCTTGAAAATTGGGACAATGACAGAGCGGTTCCAGTCTGTCGGGACTGTCTCCTGCTCCCAAAGTTTTACTAGCAACTCGTGTATATCATCTACTAGAGCAGGTCCTCCGAATTTGAAGAGGGCTGGGGGAATTCTATCTGCCCCTGCGGCCTTATTCAATTTCAAGAGTCTGATCTCACGTTCGACTTCTGCGCGTGAGGGCGGATCCAAGGAGACGGCCCAGGGAGAAGGGCGCTCAATGCCCGAAAAAGAAAGCGATAACTCAGGTTGGTTAAACTGCCTTGCAAAGTGTTCAGCCCAACGCTCCAAGCGTTTTGACAGGCTGTGGATCGGCTGCCCACTCTCGTCGCGTATGGTCTCGCTAACACCAGGTCTTCTGCTGCTTGTTTTCCGTATCAGACGGAATAACTTACGATGATTACCAACGACAGCGGCTGTTTCCATCTCAGAGGCACGATGAGACCACCAGGTTTCGCGGTCCTTCTTCAGGCTAGCACATAGTTTTGCCCTGAGATTTTTGCGAGCCTCATTGTATTCGTTTCCAGCCGGAATACGTCTGCGAGTATCCATAAGTTCCAGAGGCTGTGTAGAGACCCAATGTCTGGTTCGGCAATTTGCTTTGGCACATGAAGACATGCCTGCTAACAGCAACGCTTGACGAATATGCGACCAGTGATCTTCAACGGTGTTTAGTGGGCGCGTACTCAGCCCAGATGTCAGCGCACTTTGGTGCACATTCAGAACATCTGGCTTCGCCAGCTGACTGGTGTCAATCCGTTCACAACGACGTTGCGAACGTCCACCGAAACGCACCAGGAGGTCGGCACAGACAAGTGCATGGTCAGAGTCCACGCTCGTGCTCCAAATCGAGCGACAGTTTTGGACACAGTCTCTCCAGCGGTAACTGATCGCGATATGATCGATTTGCGTCCATGGTTGGCGCGATGCCGGTGGGCGCCAAGTCACCCTTCTGCGGGTGCTGTGTCGAAAGTTAGTGCTCGCGAAAAAGAGACGAGCACCTTCACACAACTGTAGCAATCGCTCACCGTTATCATTACGGGAGCCTGCACCATGTTAGCCGCCCAGATGAAGCTCATCGGAGGACAATTTCCCGACTTGGGCGTTTAGATCGCCAGCCAACACCACAGTATCCGTGCTTCTTCTGTAACGAAGGAGCTTGTGAAGTTGCTGATAGAAATCATCCTTTACCGAACCAGTACTACAGTTTGTAGGGGCGTAGGCCGCAATGACAAACATGCACCGTTTGTCCTCGCGCGACTTCGTAGCACGGAACGAACCTGCTAATCTAACGGCGCACCTCTTACTGTTTACTGAGATCCAATCAATCAGGGCAGCTTCAGCCCGGGACTCAAAACAATGCCGACGGCAGCTTGACCGGCATTTGAAGCTGCATCATCACCAGACAGGCGCAATGAGAATGTGCCGCCAGTGTCGCATGTGGGGGATCTCAGGGTAAGCACGGAGCTCGATCCTTGCTGGCGAGTTTCTGATAAACAGCAAATATCGATCGATGGGGTCTCTAATGTGCGGGCAAGTGCTGCCTGTTGGCCAATCGGCAGCAAAGTGCGCACGTTGAGGCACGCCAGTCTTAGCGAGACGCGAGGACTCCAAAGGGAAACGGATGAATTGACCTTGTCCGCTTGGTTGAACATGGACTTGTCGACTGGATTGGAGCGAGGCCCTGCGATTGTGTGTGATTTAAAATTAGGAGACAAGCGACTGTTGAAGTAAATTAGGGTAGGGCCAAGAATTGGGGGATTGAAAATGGGGGGATATAAGTAAAGTTGGAGCGGGACGATAAGGATGAAGAAGCGCAAGGAGGGGTATTAGAAGACGGGAAGGCCTGAGCAGTAGCATCCATACCGCTATCCACCCTGCTCGATGCAGCAGACAGGGCGCCGTTTATTACCCTCTGCTACGACCAGAGCATCAAGAAATTGTTGTAGGAAAGGTTCATTGTATTGTGTGGGCAGAATACTGTCAGGTTGTCCAGGCCTAGACAGGAGAACGATTAGGGTTCTCAACCAAAGCCTTTGGTTCAAAAACTGACCGCAAGGCAGCGGGTTTTGGCACTTTACTGCAGAGCCCGTTTTATGAAATGAGGAGCCACCCCCCATTCCAACCCACAACCTGAAGGACCAGGAGGCTGTTTGTCTGTCCTCTAACCATTGACCAATCTGGTATGAGTGGCTCTGAAGGTGAAAAAAAGCACCACCCAGCATAGCTCAATGAGTCGCTGAGGCACGCAAACCATCGCACCACGGTAAGGTCCAGCCTCATTGCGATGGATTTCGTGTTGCCGCCCAAGAGCGTTTAGTTGGCGCGTAGACCACTTACCCCTAGACTTTATGACAACAATCTGAAAGCTAGTTCCAGCCCTCGATGACGGCGCAATAGCTGGGCTTCTGCCCTAATCCGGTCGGACTACGGTTTCTCCCACTCCATGGAATGGTCGCGGAGATTAGACAATCTAGCAATACTAAATAACTAACAAATCCAGGCCAACCTTCCCTGTTAGGATTAAATCTCCTCTAAGCCTTCAGTATTGCATTGAATACATTCCCAAACCATGTAGGCGCTCGGGGTGCGTTTGTCCTACTAGCCCGTCGACCAGCCTAGTACTGACTTACAACCCTTTCTAACTGCATCTTACTCCGGACAAGGTATAGTGGATAGGCCTGAAGGTAGTGAGGGGATTGTTGTGTTCTCCGAGCTAGGCAGTTTCGTTGCAGACGTTCCGTTACCAAACTAGGCAACCTCCTCAGCGCGGGTGTAGAGGTCTGATTTGCAGTCTCGTAAGCCACTGCCAGATCCAGGTTAGTATTGATTGTCTGCTTTGAATGTATCTTCGATTGGCTCACATTGGTCGGCCAAGTGACCATGTCTACGCACTGTCGATCTGGTACTTCATTTTTGACCCCACCTGCAGAGCTTCGAAGACCCCTTCAAGTTCTAGATGCTTGTTACTTGAGTTCTGGCTCTAATGCCAGGCCTCGAGGAACTCGCGCTCTTTGCTCTTCCAAATATCTTGGCGTTTCCCAGATCGAACTGATGGCCTTCGGCATCCATATGTACTGCCATTAGTGATCTTTCATCATGGCGGCGGATGGCCAGACTGTGTTCATGCAGTCTTGTGCCAGGTTTCCTCAATGTCTGGCCCACATACTACTTGTCACAACTTTTGTAGAAAATTTTGTAAATCACACCTGTTGTTTTTTCTCTACTCAGTTGGTCTTTTCCCCTGAAAAGTTTACTCCAAATTGTTTCCGTTGCTTCATTTGTAGCGTTGATTCCGTGAGCTATTAAAAGCCTCGCTGCCATCTCAGAAATCTCATGGATGTAAGGTAGGACGAATGTTTTCCTTACCGTTGCGCTTGCGGAAGCGGGTGGTAGTAGGCTTTTTTTAGGTTTTGGGTAGCATTTCCGCTGGAACATGTTAAATAGGTAGTCTTCCTCCGCCTTTTTCAGCTGCAGCGTGCTGCAGTCTGTTTGGGCCCGTTTGAAAAGTGTCCTCACGCAACTGCGCTTGTAATTGGCCGGATGGTTACTGCGATAGATTAACATCTTATCAGTGTGCATCGCTTTTCGGTAGACTTGTTTCCAAGGGCCCGGAAGTATGTCTTTTCGCGAGCACTCTAAGAATGGTAGATGGTCATTGGTCTCCTCCTCTTTGGTGAAATGCATGCCGGGGAAAATGTTATTGATCAGATGGTGTGTTTCTTGTAGTCTGGATCGCTTGGGGATGAAAAAGTATCGTCCACACAACATACCCAAAATTTGGGGCCCACCATCTGTAGTGCCGTTTGTTCCACTGCTCGCATCACTGCCTCGGCCACCAGTCCATAGATTTTCAATAAGGCAAGAAGAAACAACATTTTAACAGAATTTACTGAATTCACCAATTTCGCATATTCTCCTCAGCTGTTTACATACAATGAGTGGAAAGCACTGCGATGTTAACAGCAAAAATTCAAAGCGTTCGAAGGTCTTTAGGCTCACGTGGCCTGTTCCGTGGAAAACGCAATCACTAGCCTCACCAGGGTAGGGCTGGCGTGGTCACGAAATCCGTTTGCTTGCATAGATTTGACTTCATCCGCCGAATTGCTACCGCCTCCGAAAACTGTAGTAAACGGGGAATAGCTTGTTTGCTAACTATCCTGAAATTGCCACGTGGGTTCTGGCAATCAGGACAGTCAAGTATGTGGCGGGCAATAGAGCTAGTCGGTAGCTTCGGACCCTTAGCGATCATGTTTCGCGGAACATGCTGTACAATCCTCGCTGACAGCCTTCTCTCAGTTCGGCCTATGTACTTACTACCGCAAGTACACTTAAAGAAGTAAATGCATGAGGCGGTAACTTGAGAGTGGTCTGTCCAGGTTGGATTTACAGAGCAATCTTCTGACTTGATGCAATACCACTAACACAGCCACATGGCAACACTTAATTGATTGACGGAGGCGATGCTGGCATCTTCGATCAACTTGGTCTCCTTTGAAGAGCAGTGTAATGAATACTTTTTTATAATCAAATGAATCAAGACCAGAAAACAGTTCAGGGTTAAGATATCTTTTCGGTAAAATCTCGTCAGACCCAAACTTTTACATGGCACGGATTATGTGGGGTAAGCGTCAAATCGGGCTGGGATTGATTTCTAAGGTGTTTGAAAGGTCAAGATCGATGACTAAAGGTGGCTACAGATGGTAGGAAAAGTGCATCAAAGGATATTAATACAAGCTTCAGGGCCTAAAGTAAATAGCTAAGGTCACAAAGGGTAGTTAAGTAACCATGTCAGTCGGCCAAGGTAGTAGTATCGGCCGTATGAATCGTTTGTGTACGCATAATTCCGGCTTCAGATGATGGATGTAAATAGCCTCGGCGATAGACAAGATTTGCTTTCGGAAGCCTTGTGATAAGCGTTCAGGTAGTGAATAGATGACTTTAAAGTCATTTTCAGATGCAGTATGGCCACTTTCGAGGAGGTGCGACATGATTGAGCTGTCTGAGGCCCTCATTTCGCCTTTGTAAAACCACGCCGGGATGTGCTCGCGAATCCTCTGGGATAGACGTCTCGTTGTGCGACCCACGTATCGTGCACCACAAGAGCACGAGTACTGATAAACGAGCATTGAACGGGTCAACGATGGCAGACTATCTTTCAAGGGTTTTGCAAGCAATGGTTTGTTGTGGTAAACAATTCTTAAGCGGGCTGCGAAATAAGTTTTCTCAACAGCATATTTCAAACGTCGAGGTAGGATATCAGCTGCAGTATCGCCCTTAAATGGTAAATGTATGAACAGCTCTTTCTTGGGAGCAATGCTTCTAGGTGGCTTTCGCTTGCGTTCTTTCATATGCTTCATGATAAACTTATCGGGGTAACCATTCTTGACCTTTCAAACACCTTAGAAATCAATCCCAGCCCGATTTGACGCTTACCCCACATAATCCGTGCCATGTAAAAGTTTGGGTCTGACGAGATTTTACCGAAAAGATATCTTAACCCTGAACTGTTTTCTGGTCTTGATTCATTTGATTACAATGGGAATATTTGCTGTGTTGAAAATCAGCATTGCCCGTGATTTGTTGAAGAATACTTTTTTCTTTGGGACATCGGTTGGTGGTTTATCTCCGGATCGTATTTTCGCGTGCGGAGCTATAAATCGCGCTGGATACCCATTCTCTTGTAGCGTCAAGGTGACTCGTTCTAGTTCATGCTCGATTGTGTCTAGTGAGCAAATTTGGCGAACTCTAGCAAAAGTGGTACGTACTAGAGCTCGTTTATAGTTCATTGGGCAAAAGCTATTAAAGGTCAAGTATTGCCCCGTCCATGTTGCTTTTCTGTACACAGATCAGACGAGTATACCATCTGGCTTTCTCTGTAAGTTAACATCTAAGAAGTGGAAAGATCCGTCGGACTCGTTTTCCATTGTGAACTCTATGGCTGGATGACATATATTCATCAGTTTCAGTAAGTGCGCCGCCTGTTGAGGTGTGTCAACGACGATGAATGTGTCGTCTACATACCGGCAATAAAGGTGTACATTTTGTAGGCAAGAAGCTAACACAGTGTTTTCCAAGTGGCCGAGGAAGAGATCAGCCAAAACTGGGCCCAATGGGCTACCCATGGCCACGCCGTCGATTTGTCGATACAAGGTTCCATTGAACCGGAACTGAATATCTTTTGTGCATAGGCGCAGTAATGATTTGAGCTGGAGCGTTGAGAACCTAACTTTATCAGCGTGTCTGGCTATTATATCTAGTATTTCTTCCATAGGTACGTTCGTGAACAATGAAGATACGTCGAAAGAAACCATGTGTTTTCCCTTTACATTTAAATTACTTATCTTGTTGACAAATTCAAAAGTGCATCTTAGACTGTAGCTCGTCAGTTCCCTCCGGATGGGCTCAATAAGTTCCGCTAGCCATCGCGCTAATTTTTGGTATGGTGTGTCTACCAGTGAGACTATTCGACGTATTGGTGCACCTTCCTTGTGTGTTTTCGGTAAGCCATACATGTGGGGAGGTCGTGATCCCCGGGGGCGTAACTGGGTCATCGTTTTGGCATCCATCAATCCGGCCTTCACTAGCTTCTTCAATTCACGGACTATTAACTTCTCTATCTGCTCAGTAACCTTATTGAGCGCGCGGTAATCACTACATGGACGCCAGTCTCCTGACTTTTTGAGTACCATGTGGAGCGGCGACGGCTACGGGCTTTTAGATGGGCGAACGATGCCTAGTTCAAGTATGTGCTCGAAGTTTGCTCGAACGATTTTTAGTTTGTCAGTGGTCATTCGCCTGGCTTTGACCAAAACGGGCGGACATTTTGTAACGATGTGATGTTGTGCAGCATCGCCTATGTCCAAGCAAGCGGCCCATTCCAGTTCCTCGGCTTCCATTTGGAGCCTTCCATCCTCCTTCAGACTGGCATGCCTCAATGTTCGCACATTGCTTCAGATCGGTCAACAGGCAGCACTTGCCCGTGGTTTGGAGACCCTCTCGATCGATATCTGCTGCTTATCGGAGACCCGCCTACAAGACTCGAGCTCTGTACTCACTCTGCGATCCTCTCCAGGTGACGCTATCAGCACTTTCTCATTGCGCCTATCCGTTGACGATGCAGCTTCGAGCACCGGCCAAGCTGGTGTTGGTACTGCCCTGAGTCCCCGGGCTGAAACTGCTCTGGTTGACTGGATTCCAATCAGTAGCCGGATGTGTGCGGTCCGATTGGCTGGATCGTTCAAAACTTCGAAGTCGCGTGGGACTAACATGTGTCTATTCGTTATCGCTGCCTATGCACCGACAAACTGTGGCGATGACTCGGTAAAAGACGACTTCTATCGTCAACTGAACGAGCTCCTTCGCCACAGAAGAAGCTCGGACACTGTAGTGCTGGCCGGGGATCTGAACGCTCAAGATGGAAAATTATCCACAGATGAGCTGCATCTGGGCGGCCAACATGGTGTAGGCTCCCGTCATCATCATCAACAGCAGTACATCAGCCATTTGAACTGATGCTTCGCTGCCATACAACCATGAGGACCTATGAAATAAAGAGTAAGAGAGAGAGAAGGGGGACTTGCATGAAAACCTTAATGCCCTAAGCAAACATTCAGGGTCAAGGCGCCTACACCTTGTGTTAACAACATACCGTCACAAACAGCTGGCTATCGTGCAAAGATAAGGCGGCATCGGCGAGACAGCTTCCTTGCGGCTTTCACTGCCACGCGTCATAATCAGCCATTACCCCGCAGATAACTCAGCACCAAACACACTTTAAACGGCCAATCCGATTAGGAGACGGCAGCAGACGCGCCACTGGGGTCGGTTGCGAGCCATGTCCTGTAAAGTCTCGAGCCAAGCACAAGGTGAGTCACGTGGACTCCAACCCGGAAGGCGAGACGGACCAACGGCACCCAGTTTGGTCGTCAGTGACTTCATTTCCCGCTGCCAAGTCAACTTCTGTCCACCTCGAGCCTTGCGCCATCCCACACCTGGTAGACTGAACAAGACCCTCCTAGGTAAGCGGTGACCAGGCATGCGTAACACGTGCCCGAGCCAACGTAACTTATTCAGTGCTATCTGTTGTTCTAGGGAGCTAGCATGATCATCACCCCCTAGTACTCGTCTATGCACATCATCGTTGCGGACACGCTGGTGCCGTCCGACACCAGCAATGCTTCGCAAACAACGATGATCAAAGACTTGAAGGCGCCTCAGCTCTTCAGACCGAAGGGGCCAAGTTTCACTACCATAGAGCAGAACGGCCCTCACTGTGGCCTTGTATACACGGCCTTTCAGACGGAGGGAAACTCCCTTCTGTCGCCAAAGATGACGCAGGTTCAAGAAGGCAGCTCTGGCCTTTGCAATGCGTGAGCTGACGTCAGTTTCTATGCGCCCATCATTGCTGATGCAGCTGCCAAGATAAGTGAATTGATCAACCACATCGAGTTCCTCGTTAGCAACCTGAGTGCCTTAAGGGAGGCGTTGCATCCACAGCTTGCAGAGAATCCCTACGTCTCTGTTGTACGTGCCGATGAATTCTTGCGTTTCGCGCAACAATGCTGAGGGCATCCTATCTCCTGGTTGCAGATCAATAAATAGTTGCTGCACACGGACCTTCTCGGAAGGCGTGATTCGCTGAATAATAGCCTGTTTATGAGTCTCGTATTTTATTACAAGAGCTGGGCAAAATATGATGTCTCTCACCTGCTCTGAGGAAGGCGAGATATTAGTCAAGTCAAAATCAAAATAAGCTTTATGTACCCTAATGGGTTCATTTTCAGCATTTACACCATCACTGCGGACACCTGGATGATAATAACAATATACATGCTTGGGTAGAAAAGTGGAAAGAAGCAGAACTCTTACTCCAACAAGCGCTCGCGCAGCCTGTTTGTGACTTTCGCTGGGTCCACAAGCAGTCGTGAGAGATAAGGCAACAATGTAGTACGATATGAGGACTTGCGGGAGAATACAATTGTGAATTTTATACGGGTAAAAGAGAAAGAGAGCGTTTTGGAAAGATCATTGTGAAGTGGATGAAATCGACCAGTTAGTACCTTAGAGGAAAAGTCTTTGCAGGTACCAAGATGTGTAGAAATAATCAACTCAACCAAACAAATCTCTAGACTAGCCGCCGCATCTAGCAGTGTGCTTTATAGACCGCACCAATAAGATGTAGTCTTTCTGAAGCAGTCCAGGGAAAATGGCATAGCCGTTTAGCCAATGGGGAGTAATACAAGAGGTCACAAACCTGAGTATTAAAGTGCGAGATACTGAAAGCACTTTAAGTCTGAGAGCATAAAAAGAAAGGTTTCTGACTTTTTGAACAGTTTTACAGCTGTGCGCAGACCAGGAAAGGTTCTGGGACAAAAAAACACCGATATATTTGACGGTGGAAGAGCTGCATATAGCATTTTCATTCACAGTAAGTGTGGGGGAGAAAGCTATGAGGGACTGCAAGTTATCGCCACATAGAAAAGAAAATATTACATCCTTACATTTAGAAGCATTAAGCATTAGAGATCTGGATGAAGACCATTCCTCCAGATCTTCCAACCCACGTTGAAGTGATGAGGAATGCTGGTTAATGGGGGACATACATCCCAGCACAACATCTTCAGCATACTTACACCCTATAAACGTGGTTTGTATAGGGCGATGTTCAACATACAAGGAAAATATGAAATGTGATAGGATCGCTCCCTGTAGAACACATTGTAGGACAGAGGATTTCTTACCGTTCAATTTGGTGATGTGAGTACGATCTGTAAAATAGTCACGTAGCCGATTACACACACCAGGGTGAACTCCATTTTCGGACAGCAGGTTTAGCAACCTTGACCTATTCAGGCTTCCAAAGGTATTCGAATAATCCAGAAAGAGAAGCCGTACGGATTTACATTTTTGATCTAATGCAGAGGCTATGGAATGAACAACATATGCCACTGCATCCAATGTGGAGCGCTTGGGTTTATACGCGAACTGGTAGATATCGTCTTCAGGAGCGACTGAAAAAATCCGCGGAATTGACAATCTTCCGAAAACTTTTAGGAGCACAGATGTACATGCAATTGGGCGATACTTTTGAGATCCATTTTTTGGTACTGGAGTAATACTGGCCGTTCTCCGAATATCCGGGATCACACCCGTAGTGAGGCATTTGTTAAAGAGGTCTGTTAAAGGCAGCATGAGAGAATCAGCACACTTCTACAAAGCTAATGGTGAGTGAGCATCCGGACCACAGGCTTCGGTTGCCTTTACTCTTTTGAGCTCTTTGTTGACGTTGCTTTGATCGAAGGGCGCGGCTAGACTTGAGCTAATGAAGAAGGACGAGGAAGATGAGCTTAGTGAGGCGGAACTAAACTCCGAATTTAGTTTATTCACATCCTCTTCACCTCTCCGGATGCAAACGCTTTTACCACAGAGCTGCCTCAGAACCATCCATAGAATTGCTTCGATGTATAATTGGGTTAGTCCTTTTATCTCGGATTTAATTGCCGTGGTTAAGCTTTTGACACGGGTAGCATTCTTGCACTTGTAGACCCATTCTTTCATCCTTTGAAGTCGCTTTAGTAGTGGTGTGGAGAATCTATCTGCTCTTAGATAGATCGTTTCAACAGGGCAACACATGTCAAAGCAATATTTGATGTAGTCCGTTATATGGTCACATTCGAGCGACTGGTCCACGTCGTGGAAAACCGAAAAATCAGTTAAAGAAAACATCGTCTGGAGCCTCGTCTTATTTCCCAAGGAGCAATATCGCCGTTTGATAACCTTGTAAGGCCGTCTGGTCAGCGTTAAAAATTAAACCTACTGTAAATGACTGGACACAGTTTTAAAATACAATGGTCGGAGCTGCTCAAAGGAGCCCGCTTTTGTATGGCAAATTACTGTCTTTTATTTGTGAGCACAGCGTCCAACTGAGCATCTTGTCTGGTCGAAACAGTCACTGAGTATACTTGGTGAAATCAGAAGAAATCCTACAAATGTAAAAAGGGATTGTAGGTGCAAAGACCATAACGAATGATCATTCTCCCAAAAGGGTGGGGGACTAACGCAACAGAATTGACCATGACTGGCTAAACGGCACTAAGGGCGTATGGATATGGCTCATCCTGTAGATAATTCATTGCAAAAAGCGGATAAAAGATGTGGTAGGTGAGAAAACAATATGATCGCAAGTAATGAATCACAAAATCACTGGAACGAGCTCACCAGAATGAAAATTCAAAATGTCGAGCGGCTTGCGCTGGATTGGGGTCACCAATCGTTGGGTGGCGCCTGGGTTACTAGTTGGTAATCAGTGACACACAAGAGACATCTCAACTAGGGGACAGTATAGAAGTTGGAGGCGACTGAACCCAACGTATATTGTGCAGGCTACAAAATGGGAAGCGAATCAACCAGAACGAGAAACGGTGCATCAAGGTACTCACCAACACGATTTGTGTCCACGGATGTGCCATTAGTAAAACAAGTGGACGTTTTGAGGGTTAAAACGACTGTAAGACCCAATGTTACAAAGTACTGAAAGAGCGTGTTTTCCGGTACACTACAGGACTCTCAGTATAAGGTTGGGTTTATAACGTTGCGGGAAAGCCAGTCTCACTGTATGGATCAGAGAACTGGCCACTTCGCAGTGAAGACTTACGAAGTATTGCTCAGGTCTGGTAAGAATGCTGAGTGAGCATCGCAGAGGTCCGCTAGTTGGTTTTTAAAAAGGAGTCTTCTGGCGCATCTGTCGAGTGTCTGATAAATCTTAGTCGCTTGCGTTGGTTCTGCCATCTCCTCCTTATGCCCGTTGACCGTCTTCCTTGACGAGCATTATACCCTGTTTCTGCACCAAGTTGGGCGAAACCGCGAGGTGGCCAGTCCATTACATGACATAGAAGCTTGAGGAAATTGTCTGAGAGGTTTGTCCAGGCTAATGCATGCCTTCTTCGTGGATGCGGGTCTCGGAACGGTCCAAACCAATAGTTAGAGACCGTGTCATATATGACACAGTTTGCAGTCAGTGGGGTTCCTACATTCGGTTCCTTGCATAACTTCGTTAATTTTCGTTCAATTCTGATAAGTCTAACGCGTGTTTTTCTTACTTTCATGTATTTGTCATTCTATTCGCATCCAACCCCACCATCCTATCGATGTTGTTTATTATTTTTACGGTGTGAATCGTGGTAGCTGGATCCACCGGACTTTGGTGCTCAGGTCTTAGTTGATCAACTGTACTGGACTGTTTTAGATTGGGCATAAATCGATGATTTTATTTACCGGTTGATCATTTTTTACCATCCCGTTATCTGCGAGTCGGCATGCGGTATTTCGATTGTTCTGGCAACCAAGTTCGTTGGGATATTTGCTGAAGGATCTGTCAAAGTGTGATTTTCGTTCCCTAATGACTACGCTTGGGCAACTAAATTGAGATGCACAGCGTTCTGATAAACGAGTTTTACTGTCTTGGATAGACATTCCGCTGACGTGTAAATCTGTTGACACTGCTGAAGAGGTACGAAAAGTCTGCGTTTTGGCAGGTTGACGTGAACGTGCTCAAAACGAGCGTCAGGAGCAGGAAGGACGCCGGCTGACTTTTGGTGTTCCTGTATACTGGCTGGCTGACCCTCACGACGGGCGTGAGCACAAATGCGGAAATGGCAGTTGACGTTAGGCCAAAGGGATCGTTATGAGCTTCTGCGAAACATTTATGTCGGGATGAGACACGTTGTTCCAAGCAATAAAAACGATTCGGCGCAGAGTCGTAGAACTACGGGGTGGAGGGAGGTGTTTGTGACGTCACGAATCATGGTAGAACTACTCATAGTTTCAAAGAGGCGTTACGTCGAAGCTTGTCTATATTTGGATCAGCTTGTTGAGCGGTAGTCATGGCGGCTGAATCGATATTGGACGCTTGAGCTAAACTGCTCTGATAGATACGTGAAGCCGCGTCCGCAGCGAGCTTAAGAGCTCCTGAGACGTGTCGTGATCTGAGAGTCGTCCACATGTTTAGTTTCGGGTGTATACTATTTGTCTGTGACGCATTGACCTCATTGATCAGTGGATTGAATTCAATAAAAACTGTAAACTATTGGCCTTCATGGTAATGACGAAAGTACCGAATACCTAGTTAGATTGCGGCTAGTTCCCTACCGAAGCTACTTTGCCATGATTCGTCAGGCTGCAAGTTTCGAGAAGTATCTTAGGTATATCCAGCCATGTTCAGTGGATTGTTGAATTACTGCGCGCACGGCGGTGTCTGGTGCGTCAGTCGTCATAAAAACTTGTGCTGTTGTGTCTGGGTGGGCCAAAGCGTTGTGTTGGAGATAGCGTTTTGAGCTCAACGAAAGCCAGTTTGTCTTGGCAAGATAAAAATAACGTTGCTTACTACAGAGCAATTCGGTCATTCCTCATGATCATCCTCTTTCTCCTCTTTCTCCTCATCCTCATCACCACCACCATCATCATCATCATCGTCATCATCCTCATTATTAACAGCAGCACCTCAGCCGTTTGCACTGATGCTTCGCTGCCATTCAATCACAGTGATCTACGGGGCGAAGATTAATAACAGGGAGAGGAGTGGGATTGAGCGTAAATCCTTAATGCCCTAAGAAATTATTCAGGGTCAAGACATCAACAGCATACCGTCACAAACAACTGACTATTGTGCAAAGCTAAGCGGTATCAGCTGGACAGTTTCCTTACGGCTTTCACTGCCCAGCGTCATACTCAGTTATTTCCCCGCAGATAACTTCACCAAATACACTTTAAACAGGCTATCCGACTAGGAGTCGACAGCAGACACTTCACCGGTGTCGACTGCGAGCCATGTCCTGTGAAGTTTCCTGCGAAACATAACACGAGTCACCTGGGCTCCCGCCTGGAAGGCGAGACGGATTAACTGCACCTAGTTTGGTCGTCACTGGGCTCGGTTTCTCAGTACCACGAGAAATATACCTTATTATTAGTTCCTGCCACCAAGTCAATTTTTGTCCGCCGCAAGCATGGCGCCACCCTACATCTGGCGGACAAAACAAGGCTCTCCTTGGTAAGCGGAGACCGCTCTTATTTATTTCCACTACAATCCATTCACTCCAGTTAGCTGCATCCTCTCTTCCTTGCAGACATGTTTGAACAGGGAGGCCATTCCGTTGCAGAGGACCATCCTTAAGTAGTGCAAGTGGGAGGGAATTCCTGCTAGCATCACGGAAGCGATGGAGGGCTGTGATTGCGTTTCGGACCTTAGCCTCCGACGGAGCTTGTAAACTAAGTGTCCATGTTTCATCCTGTAGAGGAATATGTCCAGAAGCTCTGGCCATCTGGACTGATTTTGAAACTGCTCCGCTCGACGAACCATATAGCGCTCCTTATTCTGAATCCTGGCACAGGCGCCGTCTCTGGTTGTCGCACTGACGGCTGGTTTCCTGGGATCAGGAATGCGGACCAGCTGGTAGAGCTCGCGATAATTGCTTACTGCTCACACCTCCACCATTTCTTGAGCACGACTGGTTCACCAGGCTTTCTTGTCAGCACGCAGGCTCCGCTTTAGTTCGCGCTTAATATTCCGTCTGGCCACCTTGTGCTCAGAGCCAGCCGGGAGTTTTCCTCTAGATTTCAACAATTTCACCGACCTCTCAGATACCCATTGACTGGTGCGGTGACGGCTGGTAATGTCGCATGCAGCTGTTTCGGCGTCGTGCATGTCGGCCGAGATCATATTCCACTGAATCTCAGTATCATTAGGACAGTATAGCGAAAGCGGTGCACTGCGCATCCTGGTTGGCTTGCCTGAACGATGGTTGCATTGTCCTCGCGGCGTTAGGAATAAAGCCTCGATACTACTTGGCACGGCCAAGGAATCAGCATAGTTGTTTGAGATAGTTAGGTGCAAGGTAGTTCTTCGATTCACGGATTTCATATAGTTGAGCTTCAATACCAGCGGATGATATCTTGTGGCCAAGGAGGTCCATGGTCTTTTTGACAAATTTTGCATTTGTCGGGGTTGTCTATAACGCCATGTTGCATCAATGGTTTACGAAAAGTGCGTCAGCGTGACGAAGAGGTTGATCATCAGTGGAGCTGACGACGAGAATGTCAAATAAATTGGGGAACCACCTTCTAGTCCTCGTGTTGCCTCATGAATGAAGCACCGAAAGCTTTGGACAGCGTTTCTGTGACCGAAAGGTATTCCATGGTACGCGAACAGATAAAGCGGTGTGCTAACTACAGTTTTAAGAACGTCGTCAGGCGTTATAACTATTTGATGGCAGGCGCGCACTAGGTCGATTTTGCTGAAGGTTGCCATAACAGATAAGGCTGAAAGGAAGTACAAGAGCGGAATTGGGTACTTATCCGGGACGGTTACTTTGTCCGGTCTCCTGTAGTCACTCCAGGGACGCCAGTCGCCGAATTTCTTCGGTGATGTATATATCCTATTGGACAGACGGATCATTCCACCTTCGAGCATTTTCGAATTCCGCCTTAGCTGCTTTGTGTTTGTCCGGGGCTAGTCTGAGAGCGCGGGCCGAAACAAGTGGACCATTAGTGCAGATTTGATGTATAACGTTTGACATCACGGGTGATGAGTCTTTCTGAGTAGGAACGAGCTTAAGATGCTGGTTGCAAAGGTTCATATAAGACTGTGAATCTGAAGGCAATATATGGGAGTGATAGCGGCCACGTTGGTGTTGATCCCGATAACGCTGAGCTGTGTCCGAGAGTCGATATGCCTCCCTTTTAGCGTCGACGATAAGGTCGAAATATTGGAGAAAGTCAATGCCTATGTTAGCGAAAAGGACCGCCATTACTAGAAAGCGCATTGATAGTTCCGCCGAAGTTCTAGCTTGTGTGTTAGCAGCTTCTTGCCGAAAGTTGCGATTGGTGTGCCATTGGCAGCACGCAGCTCGGTCGGCATGGGTGAGACCACCACATCTGAGCTACGGGGTATAACGCCAACTTAGGAACTCAGTGTTGGAACTTAAATCACTAACACGGATGAAGCGACTTTGGTGTTGGCCAGTCGCGTCCGTCGCCGAGAAGTTTCCCTGCTTCTTGGCGAAGGTGCGAGGCTTTACACACTTGCGAGCTACTGTACCAAAGCGATGGTGGTACCAACAGCAAGCCTACCTGTTGCTGGACTTGGAGCGTTTTGGGGGTGATTTTGATCGGCCTTGACGGCGACGACTCATGGTGAGCTGTTGGACTTGACGACTAAGTGTCCCAACTTGTGTTTGCAGGGCTTTTATGATTGATTGTAAACCCGTGACAGAAGTGACCTGGGACGCAAAGGCGTTGACCTTGCTGGCGTCGGTTTTTGGCTGTGACCGATGACCCGATCTGCTAAATCAGCTAGTAGGGTGAGTGAAACGGAATCCATGATAGCAAGAATCATTTGCGTGTTTTCCGGTAGCCCATGTAGTCATAGTTTACGGAGTAGGGTCTCGTCCACTGTTGATAAACCAAGTAGCTGCAGCATCTCTGGTATCGAGATTGAGGGCAGTTTGTCGCCCAATTGCAAATTCCTGAAAAGATGCTGCAGGCGGACTTTCTCAAAGGGCATGACACGCTTAATCGTGGCCACCTTAAGGGCGTCATAGCAGTTTTCTGTTTGAGAAACGATAACGTCTCGAACTTGCATTGATATCTCCTTAGGAAGATAGGACATGATCCTGCTGTATTTAGTGTAGGCTGTAGTAGTTCTGTGGTTACAAAACGTGGTCTTTAGGTGAGTGAAGTACAAAATGGGATCCGTGTCCCAAAACGGTAGGACGGAAAGAGATACAAATCTAACGGGAGACACTACCTTATGGTCTACGGAACCCATGGCCACGGCATCCGGTTTGAAATTTACCGCTCCGCTCCCAGGCCAGTTTATTCCAGTTTTTTGTGTCAGATATTGATATTTGTGATCAGAAATTATATAATTCTGTATAATTTTTGATTCTGTATTATCCAGTGATAGATTTAGATCCATTTCTGCAGTAATTTTCTGGTTTTTTGTCTACTAAGTGTTTCGTCGACCCTAGTGTTATCTAGCTCGTGTCCTTTGAAGTAAAGTTTAGCTCGTTGTTATCATTATTGTAGCTGTTTCGTCCTCTGGTGTGTGTAATTCACTCTAGTTAATTCTTTGGCGTTTTACGACATTACTACCTGTAATATTTTATCTAAACTTCTGTCCCGCTTCATAACACTGATTTTCTCTTATCGATCGGTACCTTTTTTGAAATGGCGAAGCAGTCCCCTTGTGGAATGTGCTGCAAAGTCGTTGGGCATCGAGCTAACGCAATTACATGCAGTCTCTGCTGTGTTAAGCTTCATATTTCGTGTGTTGGTCTTACAGTTGACCAATTTCGTGTAATCCAGGGTATTCAGAACGAATTTTTGAAGATCGTTTGTAAACTGTGCCAAGCTAAACTTGCGCAGAATAGAACCAACACGTCTAGCAAGTGGACCAGTACAACGAAATGCTCTAAAATGGCCAGCTCGCCTTGTGCTACACCACAGGCAGGGAAGCAGCCAGTCCCTAGTACATCGCGTCCATCCCGGAACCAAGATACTAAAGTTCCGTCAGGATCTCTCTCAAGGCCGACAATATGTTCAGTTGGCAGTACACCTCCAGTTTGCAATAAACAAATTGACGATAACGAATGGAAAATACAAACATCGAAGAAACCAAGAGCAGTGTCTAACGACCTGAGGCGCCGTAGCCTCATGATATTTCACGCGCCTGAATCAAATGATTCCAACCCTCAGGTGCGCTATGAGCACGACGTCGAGTTTTTACAATCATTGATTGATAGACAACTCGATGTAAATGAGGGCGGGCTCAAAGTTCAGCAGATCGCCCGTCTAGGAAAAAGAATGGAGGGCAAATGTCGGCCTATGAGGGTAACTTTTGTCGAGGAATCAAGTCCCAAGTTACTCTTGTCCCGTCTTCATAGGCTGAAGGGTCTAAAGATTCACGTGCGCGCTGACTTAGACCCGGCAGACAGAGAAAAGCTCAAGTCTGCTATGATTGAACTAAAGCGACGCACAGAGGATGGAGAACCCAATCTGCGAATTGTAAATTTTCGGGTAGTTGCCCGGATTCCTCCACGAATCCGGATCAACAGGTCTCTAATGCTTCAGGCGCGCCCAGCGGTTCCTACCGCGGTCTGCGCGTAGCCTTTACTAACGTATGCAGTCTGATGAACAAGCGCGATGTGCTGTACGACTTTGTAAGCTCTCAGCGACCAGACGTATTAGGTCTTGCTGAGACATGGTTAAACTCCGAGGTAACCATCCAAGAAGTGGAAATCACCGGCTACTCATGTTTCCGCTGTGATAGACCATCAAATGATCGCGGTGGCGTTCTACTTTACATAAAGTCTTCCTTGTGTGGGAGACTAGTGAGCGCCTACCAAAGCGCTGATGGTCTATGTGAGCAGTTATGGTGTTCGATTCACCTCAGACGCTGCGAGTTGCTCGTGGGCGTGGTATATCGCAGCCCACTGAGCCGCAGTTTGGACTGGTTGCCGCATGTCCGCAACCACATGAGTCGTCAGATGTTCCTACTCATGGGTGATTTCAACTTGCCCCGAATACAGTGGCCTGAAGCTGAACTTCTCCCCGGCCACTGTGAAGTCGAGAGGAAGTTTACGGAGTTGCTATTTGAAACTGGGACCACACAGCACATCAACCAACCGACACGCATTACTGCGCGCGCGGCTCCATCATGCTTAGACCTACTTTTGACTAGCTGTGAGCAGCGTGTGCATAACATTCAAGTCTTAGAGCCTCTGGGAGCGAGCGACCACTCGATGATCATAGGCAGCTTGGAACTACCACTGCCGTATTCTCCCCCACTGGAGCCAACTTTCAACTATTGGAAGGCGGACTTTAATGGCCTCATTCGAGCAGCGAGCCAGACGGACTGGTCTTTACCACAGGATTCATCTATTGAAACCTGTTGGACTATCATTAAAGAGGGAGTGAAATCGTTGTGCGCCCGATTTGTACCCCTCAAATTTCGAAAGTTGGGCCAGTCAAACCACATTGGTTCGACAAAGAGTACAACAAACTGGCCCGACGACGACGCAGACTATGGAACAAGTTCGTGTTATCTGGCTCTGATGAGGACTACAATGCGTATAAGGTACAGCGAAATCGCTGCAACGACGCGAAAACAAGAAAACGCAGAAGCTTCGAAGAGGAGCTTGCAGCCGCCGCAAAAACTGCTCCCAAGAGGATCTTTGCATACGTGAAACGGCGCCTGAGGCCTGTAGCCAATGTCCCAGTGTTAGAAGGCTCCGATGGGCAGCCCTTAACCTCGAGTACAGATCGTGCGTCCGCATTGGCGACGCACTTCGCCTCCGTATTTGCAAGTGACCAGGTGTCTGTAACGAGTTCGACGAGTACCGCACCAGCCGAACTTAACAGCCTGGACTGCAATATTGAGGATGTGCGCAAGCTTCTAGCAAATCTTGACGGGACAAAGCCTGCTGGACCAGATGGTATACACCCACTGATCCTCAAGTCCCTATCGGCCATCATCGCGCCTTCTGTAACTGAACTGTTTAACAGATCCCTATCCACTGGACTGTTACCAGACGACTGGAAATGCTCAGTCGTAAAGCCTATACCGAAAGGTGGTAACCCAAGTAAAGTGGATAACTACCGGCCGATCTGCCTGACTGCTGTTTTGGCAAAGACGCTCGAGAAGATCGTGAAGAAGAACCTTCTGCAGCTTCTCGAGTCGAAAAGCCTGTTGACCTCCGCACAGCATGGTTTCATGAAAGGTCGCTCGTGCATCACCAACCTACTGTTGACAAGGCACGAGTGGTTACAAGCGATGAACCAAGGCCATTCGGTCGATGTCATTTACATTGACTTCAGTAAGGCTTTTGACAAGGTTAACCATGCAGTGCTCCTTGACAGGCTGAGGATGTACGGTGTTGGTGGTTCGCTACACAAATGGATCAGAAATTTCCTTGTGGATCGGAAGTGGAGAGTCCAGGTGGACAACCATCTAACGGACTGGTATCCATCGAGCAGCGGCGTGCCCCAAGGCACTGTACTGGGGCCGATATTGTTTCTGATCCATGTAAACGATGTGCCTAAGCTACTCCAATCACCATGTGCGTTGTTCGCAGATGACTTGAAGGTGTGGAGAGTAATCCGCACACTCAATGATTGTGATTTACTTCAGCAGGATCTCGACAGCCTCTCAACATGGTCTGCAGATGTTAACCTTCCGATCAACCCTGCTAAGTCGCAATTCATGAGGTTGGGTAAATGCGAGCACAGCCGAACGTACACAGTGGCCGGTCAACCGCTGCATCCCGCGTCTTTCGTGCGCGACCTCGGTGTGCTCTCACGCTGCGACCTAAAGTCCATTGACAACACGAATAGGCTGTACCAAAACAGCCTTCGGATGCTTTGGGCGCTCAGGCGCAGCTTCAGCACTTGGTCCGAAGAGATTGCCACTCGCCTCTTCGTCTCGATAATACGACCAATGCTAGAGTACGGCTCTCCCGCATATTGTCCCATCACGCTGGGCGAGGTAGAGAAGCTTGAGCGGGTGCAGCATGTAGCCACTAGGCTGATTCCCAACTTACGAGGTATGCCATATGAAGACCGATGTAAGAAACTAGGGCTGTACACCCTAGCATATCGTCGGCTGAGGGTTGACCTAATCATGACGCACCGGATATTACATCTGAGTGATTACCCCATGTTGAGACAACTGCTTCATCTGCGCACACCAAGCAGCACGCGAGGACACCGGTACAAACTTATCGTACCGCAGTTGAAGCGGGTAGCTCACCAACTCTGTTTCGAACGTAGAGTGGTGAATACCTGGAACAAACTGCCGCAGCCGGTAATAGAGGCGAATTCAGTGGCCGAATTTAAGAAGCTTCTAGACAAACACTTCGCAGAGGCAAAATATAAAGAGCGAAACGATAATTAATACGTTAATGCCCAAGAGCGACAACTGATGCAGCTACACAGAGTATGCTCTACTCGCTGCTTCTAATCAGTATCAGTATCACTATCAGCTACCGCACGGAAAAACAAGCCGGGAAATAGGAATAAATAGACGGAACAGGCTCACCGGAGAATGATCCGTAATATCCGGCGTGGAAGTTCTTGCGCGGTCGGGGTCACCAATGAAGCGAGTAGCCTTTAGCGGGAACCTGGAGAGCGATTGCGGAGAACACATCGAGTTGCAGGGAAACTTTTATTCGTACAGCAAAAGATTCTGTTATGAACTCGGATTCTTCCAGGCAAAAGCCGCTAAGGAGGCTTTACTCGATTTATGATTGTGATGTGTGAGTTGTAAAAATGGAAACATGAAATGGTATGGGAAAAATGTCAAGGCATAGAATACGACTAAATTAAACATATTTAACGTTCTTCCCAACGTGAAATCGTTGCTGAGTAGTTGATACTGTGTATAATACTGAATGTAGCATGGAACGGTCGTACGGTTGGGAAACCTGGCCCGTAACATCGGCGGACATGAAGAGACTAGTTACGTTCGGCCATCGGTACCTTCGAAGTTTGGCTCACATCTGGTGGGAACACCGCGTGTGTAACGAGCGTGTTCGGCGCATTGTTTACGGCCCAGGAAAAGGATCTGAACCGCTCAGCACCGTTATTTCCCGCACCAGGCTCCGATGGCTGGGCCACGTGTTACGCACGCCAGCCCACCGACTCCCTCGACGTGCGTTGTTTGCTCACCGGGGATGTGGGTGTAAGAAGAGGAGCGGTGACCAAGCGACGACTTGGTCCAGGGGAATGAAGTCCCTCACTTCGGAGCTAGCCTCGGTTGGGGCGTCACGGCTCCCTGGTTGGGGTCCGAAAGACGGTGAACACGTTTGGCTGGATACACTTGCTGACATGGCAAGGAACCGACCTCAATGGCGTTCCTGCTGTGAGTTTCTTTGTCCCATCCGCATCCCTTTTAGTCTCCCCCTCCATCTACGATCTCATTTTGTAGGGTAAAACATGATGATTTTTTTCTTTTTGCCTAGTAGCTGGATGGAAGCTTACCGGAACGATGCCTATCCGTTGCTGGTAGCTCAGCTGGTATGCAACTGTTGTATCTATTTTTCCTTTGTGTATTGTATTATATGTATGTATGTATGTATGTATGTATTCCCTTCATGTATTGCGGCACAATAGTGGAGGTGTTTTCCCACCTCTAGCTAACGTGAATGATGATAATGATGATGATGGTACGGTCAGTGTTAGGATTGAAAATTGCTTAAGAGTAGCCGGCGAGATGCGAATGCAGAGACTGTTCGTAAAAGGTGAGGTAAAATAAATGGATATCGAGAAAATAGAATAAATCTTTACGATTTCTCAGATAATATTTTCGGGTTCGTTGTTTCTGGTGTAGCAGAGTACTCTCTGGTCTGACTATTGTATCGTTAGATGGATCGGGAGTCGCTGGCGGATTATTGTTATGAATAATGTTATCCGGTGCATACAGCACGTGGGGCCTTAGAGGAACATCGCTGCAATCGGGAATTTTGTTACCAGTAGGAGCCAAGTGGCAAGTGGAAACAGTCCCCTCTGCCATCGTAAAGTCGGGCAAAAGCATAATCCGGGTTACAATCGATTAGCTCGACTTCTTCAACTATTGCTTCATATTTCGATTGACGTAAGGCACGTTTTATGAGTACATGACCAGGTTCGGATAGCCACGTTGGCTAGCATGTGCCCGTAGTTGACTTGTGATTGAATCGAAAAAAGCGCTCGTGTGGAGTTTCATTGGTTCCCGTGCCTAGTAACGATCTAATGGAGTGAAAAGCATCTAAGAGGACCAACTCCCACTGTTCGATATGCAGGTTTTTAGAAGACAGTGAAAGTGTAATATCGCGCCACAAACTTCCATTGAGCCACTCAATCTGCCTATTGCCTTGCGGATTATAAGCACTAGTCCAACTGATGGATATTCCTTTATCGTGCAGAAACTCTTCTTCAGATGCAAAGGAAGGACCGCGCTCAGACCGTATATAAGACGGCGTTCCGAATAAAGCAAACAGCTGAGTGAGGCATCCGATCACTGTTGCAGAAGTCATATCGGAACAGGCAAACGCGAAAGAAAACCGAGAGTACTCATCAATCATAGTCAAGAGATACCTTTTTTGAGGTGGATGCAAGTGTACCCTTGAAATCGATTCTTAACCGTTCAAACGGTTGTGCAGCTTTCACGATTCTACCAACAGCGCGTTTATAGAAACTTGTTTTGATTTCGGCGCAAGCTTTGCATTGTGAGGTTCTCGTCCTGACATCGTCCAAGGGAAATGGGAGGTTACGAGAATGAATAAAATGCATCATGCGAGAAACACCGGGGAACACAATGACTTATGTAGTTCGATAAGTTCCGTACCAATCAGAGACGCTGAACACTGACTTTTGGAAAGCGTTTCGGCTGCTTTATTTCCTCTTCTCGGTCTATACAATAGATCGAACCGATAACGATAGTTCCAAACGCCAACATAGGATTTTTTCATTCGTAATTCTTTCCTTGGTAGTCTTAGTGTTCGCTGAGCTCGGCAGTTTGACTGCAAACGTTTCGTCACCACTAGGGGGGGCATCGTAAGTGCGCTTTTATTTAGCACTGACGATGTCACCTCGAGTGGTGATGAAACGTTTGCAGTCGAACCGCCGAGCTCAGTGAACACTCAGACTACCAACTGAACAACCTGTGCTACCAACGTTTGCTTCTATATGACATTCTTTCTTGTTATTGTCTCTGTACATGAAGGTCACTGATCGCTGGTCAGTCACTATCGTAAATGAATTTCCAAGGAGAAACTGACACCATTTTCGCACGGCTTCGACTATAGCGTAGGCCAATTTTTCGACGACAGAGTGATGCTTTTCGCTGTGATAGCGTTCAGGAGAAGAACGCTACTGGTTTGCTATTTTGATTCAAGTTACCGGCGATTGCAATGTCAGTTGCATCGGTTTCGACTACCAGTGGCACACCGGGGTTAATAGTTACGTCTGTATTATTATTATTATTATTAGTGGTAGTAGTAGTATCTATCAACTAGACAGAGTCAAAATAAAACCATGGAGATCAGCGGATAAGCAAGGGTCATCACGTCATAATCATCGTGGAATGCTAATTGAAAGAACAACACACTTCAGCTACTGTGCCGCAGGAAAATTGGTACAATATCTGATTCGCCCCACGAGGAAGGCACTTTCTCTTCATGCCAAATTTTTGCGAACAGCGCGGTCAGCTGGTTAATGATCGCCACACCACCGTACTTGAGTAGTTGCGGAGGGAGTACGTCTAAGTCGGGAGCCTTGAAGAGCTTCAAGCGTCGAATCTCGAGACAGACTTCCGCTTCGCTGGGTGGATTCAGTGGGACGAGCCAGGGTGGACAACAACGTGTACTGCATTTACTGATGGATGGTGGAATCCAGTTGAATTGCGAGTGAAAGTGCTCGGTCCAGCAGTCCATACGCCTCTGTTAGTTGGTGCTGCCTCTGAGTGTGCACGGTGCCATTCAGTCTGCTTGGAACACGGATATTAGACTCGGAACTACTATCGAAGGTCTATTTCCATCGTGCTCAACGTGTGCCTCAGGCATAGCGCAAAGTACGATTCGAACACAAACTGTGAGTTGACTCTCCGAGGTTTGGCGTTTACTAAGAGACCGAAACCTTCCTAGTATCCTTGCGATCACTACATAAATTGGTGACCTTGTCTTATCTTTTATGAACACGTATTTTTTCTTATTCATGTCTGATCAGACCCCATGTGTTTTTCCTGACAAGTTCGTCGAACTCTCGCTCCATACCTTTGACATTTCTAATCCACGTGTATGGTTTATTCAGGTAGAAGCGACTTTCCGATGTCGTAAGATCACTTCAATCTTCCATGTTTTCATATGTCGCCTCGCGTTTACCTGTCTCCATTGCCTCTAAAGTCATTGATATCCTTCGTCCTACGCCTGAAGAAGCGTCGTATGATAAACTTAAAGCAGCTATGCTAAAACGTACTACTGCGTCTGATGAGGCTGGTCTGCAACGGTTACTTGCCGGCGTCGAGCTTAACGATCGCACTCCATCTCAGCTTCATAGACACAAGCGTTTTCACAGCACACCGGATTTGAGGCGGTTCATCTATCAGGAATACGACAAGCGTGTAACCCGCATGGACCTCAGCAATTTGCGCATACATCATCGAAGTAGAATGTCATGTGAGGTTTCGGAGGTGGCATCCATGCTGGAGCGTCACGGTGCTTGTAGATTGGTGTCAGAGGGCAACCAGATTCGGTATGTGTTCTTTTCTCCATCTGTTGTCCTTGGCGTCGTTAAACGGTATGTTGAGGTTTTATTATGCGATGCTACACACCAGTTAAATTATGGGGATAGGTATTGTGGCATTGCATGTTCGTGGACGTTACTGGTCTAGGGATTTCTTTTTTCTACTCCCTTTTACCGGATGAGACGTCCTACAGCCATGGCCAAGCGGTGGAGCCGATGCGGGAAATGGTGCCAAGCAGCAGACATTGCCGTACGGTGGTGATGGATAAATGTGCAGCTCAGGTGAGGGCGTTTCATCGTTTCTATCCAAACGCAAAGATTGTGTTTTGCCGCTACCATGTGAAATGTGACATGACTCGACGGTGCGGTCGCTTACGTGGGATATCCGATGCTCGACGAATACAGTTACGCGCGTGGCTGCATAACCTGATCTACACTCGTGATGCTAGCCTGTTTGAAAGGTTATTGAACGCGGTGCGATTGGGTAATGCTGAATGCTACCGTTATTTGTGCGGAACATGGCTCCAATACGCGGACTCTTGGGCGGCTCACAGACAGAAGGATGTTGTGCTTCTCGGATGCTATACGACCAACAGGGTGGAGAATGAAAACAAACATCCTTGCTGGCTCTCTTCACTTGCATCGTTGATCGGGTCAACAGTTGCGTGCATGAACGGAACAGCATCACAGGTGGGCGTAGCATGAGCGCGGTTTCCATTCCATCGGAGGTGTCCGAAGTATCAGTCCTTCTGATGTCCCAAGGGCGATTGTAAATTAATTGTGGATGTTTGTGAGTATGTAATGTTCGTAGAAAGTAGAAGTCACGATTAAACTTCACACAATAATCTCCTCATTGGCAATAGGTCGCGCACCAAGCAGAAGTCATGTATTAAACTTGCGCACCTAATCGTCAGCCTTCGGTAACTCAGTGGTAGGACAACGGACCGGAAATTCGTTGGACCGGGGCTCGATTCCCCGTCGAGACTGATTATTGTGTGAAGTTTAGTCGTGACTTCTACTTTATACGAACAGTACGTACTCACAAACATCCACAATTAATTTACCATCACCCTTTGGACATCAGAAGGACAGATACTTCGGTCCATTGGGAAGTGACGAGTGAGTGAGCCAATCTGCAACACCAGGACAGATACTGTAAGCTCATTGGCAACACGTCGCGCACCAAGCAGAAGTCATGTATTAAACTTGCGCACCTAATCATCAGCCCTCGGTAGCTCAGTGGTAGAGCAGTGGACCGGAAATTCGTTGGACCGGGGTTCGATTCCCCGTCGAGGCAGATTATTGTGTGAAGTTTAATCGCGACTTTACTTCCTACTAATTGATTTTGCCAGATCTGCATTATGTCTGCATTCTGTGTGCAGATGTCGCCCGAACTGCCATCGATCGGCGTCCTCAGCGGCTCCAATCTCGGTCCATACGCTGCCTTCAAGGAGTCAAAGAGGCTTGTGTTGGCAACGTTCGACATTGCCTTCCATCTGCTTCGCTTTCTCCGTCCACCATGCATTTTTTATGCGGCGGAGCTCTCTCGTCAGTCGGCGTCGTAGTTTACGAAGCTTACTACTCTTCCACAAGTCACTGGGTACTGCCACATATGCAACAAATGCTGCATTCCTTTCCGACACCAATGCGCTAATCGTTGCATTATTCTCATCTAACCATTCGCGCCACTTACAGTTTGTGCACCAGATGGTCTTCTTGGCAGCAGCTGTCACCTGGTCGCGAATTTGCTGCCACAGGTCGCCCACTGTGGCTATGCAGTCCACATCACACAGGCGTGCAGTCGTCGTTTTATCTAGCTCCATCGTCTTCAGTTCCTAGTATGGGCTTGACCGCTCCATGGGTAAGTCCAACTTGCTATATCACTCGCACTCATTGCAAACCGATTGTTCGTAATCGTCAGGCCGCGAGTAGCACACAGTGAGAGCAGCTTGTCACCGTTCGCATTCGCTGAACAAATGCCGTGGGGCAGTTAAAATCTGTCCACACCGATGCATCACGCCCAACGCGCACGTTGAAATCACCCAGCAGAAATCGTCGGTCGCTCCTCAGCACAGACCGTATCAATGAGGATAGCTGAGTGTAGAATTAATCACACGTGCCATCAGGATAACACATGGTCGGACCGTATGTGCTTATAAAAGTGGCAAACTTACCTCTTCCGAGTCTTATGGGAACAGTCATCGGTCGCGCGCTGATGTCTTTTGCTTCACCCGCCTGGTGGGCATTTAGGCGATCGGATAATGTAAATCCGATCCCATGCTCACGTGGTGCTGCGAGGACGTTGCCCACCCAGTAGAAAGTATAGCCAACGCAAGCTTCTTGCAAGTTACCTTATTCATTGCGCTGGTTCTTGCTGAGCTCCGCAATATCGATGTTGTAGCCGACAAGTTCCATGCGATCAGTGTAGCGCGTCGCTCGGTGATTCACTCGAGTTCCGGTTTAGTGCGCACGTTCCAGTACCCTATGTTTACTGGTTTGCGCGCAGGCATACCATGGCATTCGTGGGTATTCGGACATCTGGTGGTGCTTGTGCTTCGGAGGTTTGCTTGTGGGACTTTGCCTTTGACTCAATAGCCTGACCCACAAGACTATGGTTGGTATGGAGGTTTGCTTGAGGGACTCCACCCAAAACCTTTAATTCGATAAGCTGATCCACAAGGCATCAGAGAGCAGATCCACCTCGGGGTTGTGATTGCAGAAACCCATTTGGATCTGGTTGAGTTCTGTCACACACAGCCTTTGAACATCTGGAACAAATCTCGGGTTTTGCGACCATAGTAGGATACGCATTTGCATTAGGCTTTTGGCAGGTTTGCACCAATTTGACCAAGAGCTGCGTGGCTTTAGACGGACAGTGGCAAACCATTGAGCACCTGGAGATGGCCTCCCACCATCAGAGATAATACGTGGCGCTCGTGTTCTACGCCAGTCGAGCTGTGGGTTTATAACCCGTACACCTGTTGTCTCCCATGGCTAGGTTTTAAGAGGAGCGGGTCATCGACCACTTCCTAACCTCGCCTTCTCTGGAGGTGCAATCTGCAATATTGCTGCAAATCAGCATTGATGTTGAAGTATTGGATACCACCTTCCGCTTCCGCTTTCTTGGGAGTGTGGTATCGACTGATCAGCAGCTACACAGTGAGCTTCGCACCCGCGTCTCGAAGCTAGCTGCGGCATTCGGGAAGCTAGAGTACCGAGTGTTTAATAACCACCAGCTTGCCGTTGACATGAAGCTGATGATCTATTAGTCCATGTTGCTTTTTGTTCTTCTATACGGGTATATACATGGTTGGTGGCATCCGATTTCGGATTTGCCTGTCACTGTGGCCAGCTACAGGACGCGTGTGCCTACATAGGGACCACACAGTTCAGCCCTCTTCCTGCACTGACTGTTCGAGAAGTTGGTGACGAAGCGGACATAGCATAGGATTATACCATCAAATTCCATCGCGTTTTAGGGATGCTGGGCGCAGGAAGAGACCTGAACTGTGGGAAAACAGACTTGGATGTTGCATCATAGTATTGCGCCGGCTCTCGCAACCCTCCTTGTCCGTATCACTCTAGACCAATATTACACTCCCCTTGTGCCCCATCGTATTCTCCGGACCTAACCTCTGCACTTTTTCTTGTTTTCCATTCTTAAAACCACGTTAAAAGGACCTCGTTTCCAAACCATAGAGGAGTTCAGGACAATGCGAAAAGAGACCTGTGCGCCATCCCAGAAAGTGCGTTCCAGGAAGCTTTCCAAAAATGGAAGCAATGTTGAACACAGTATATTGCCAGTAGAAGGGACTAAGTTGATGGGGAGGTGCTTAAAATATCCTGCAATGAGCAATAAAGATGTTATAGCAAAAGCTCGGTTTCTTTTTGAACACCCATCGTAGGCTCTTTCATTGTCTCTTTGGCACAAATCTGACTACAGCTTGTGTATATGCTGACTTCGGCGGCTGTAGCTCCCCAAGCGGCAGTCAGAGCGAAGTGCGACAAGTGGTAGTTTAAAGCATTGAGTTCCCTGCATCAGTCTGAACAAAACAATAAGACGACGAGCACTGCAACTTGGCACAATTTCATGTTATCTAATTACTTGCAAACTAACAGCATATATAGATCGCTTAAGGGAAGAAAACGATCGTGATTTGTACGTGATATATATGTATTGCTAGTTTGCAAGTAAACTGGTAACACAAAATCGTGCCATCTTGCAGTGCTCGTATTCCTATTGTCTTTTTATATCAAAATGGCAGTTTGTTGTCTATGCAAACCTCCACCTGCGCTAAGTGGCTGCGACTCGCACGCTCTGCCGGTTGCCTCGCAATTTCAAAAGTTCGGTTTCTTTTTGGACACCACTCGTACTCGTGGGCATCGGCCAGTCATCCTTATACATCATTTTTACCGATTTTACTTATCACGTATGGCTTCTGGAAAGGGACAATTATTTTTCTATGGCTAACTCGGAATTAAGTCCAGAAGAAGCACGTGAACATTAGTATCGCCATATTTTATCGATGAGAAAGGTAACTCAGTATGAGTTATTGATCTGCCAAATTACCCCAGTTTTATGCGACCGATCCATTGGTTGGTCGATAGTAAGCAGTGTGGCGTAAGTTACTGGTTGTTTATGCCCTAATATCGGTTGAACTTCGAGAAGTAACGTCAATTGTACCACCACTTTGGTGAAGCTTCCAATTCCTTCACCGAATAGGAGTAGACGGTGTTTGCTTGGATGATCCTACAAGGACTTTGCCGTAGGCTATACTGCGATCTGCTTGATGTACTCAACTGCAGTGCCTTCACCGACGGTGTCATGGTGCTGTCCGAATTTGCTAGGCCTGTATCTGCTTTCGTACACACGTTTTCATATTTTTTACGTTGGTACTCCTCAAAACTATTGCTTTTTTTCATCCCTTTGATAGGATAAAGATGACTGTCTCGTCAACATTTTATGTACACATGGTGACGGAATGAGGCAACTGGTCCTGGATGAGCTTGCATCCTCGATTGCAGGGGCTATAAAGGTGCGCGCATTACTAATGGTTCAGTGTATTGTCCGGTCAGCAATTTCAAGGGAAATTGGTCTTTGCGACCAGCCCTTCCAGGATCTTTGCAATATTGGATGCTAGCTTAGTCGAACGTGTGTTTTGGTGCATTTTATGCACTGAATTATTGCATCTCCATGGTACGACTGCAATAAGATCCTTGAGCTCCATTGGGTAGATGGACCATCTCTCTTATCCTCTGTGCGAACTTCGCTGAATAATATTGATTGGACGCATTATTTCCGTCATCGACACATTTGGCTTGACCAAATCCTCCCGGCGGGTCACAATTGTGACGATAAAAATTTACCACTGGATGTCAGACTATTCGTCAAGTTACGTCCAAAGTGGATGATTCGCTATACTAAGGTAAGAGTAATTTTCCCTTATTTCCTCTAGGCCGTTCATGAGACCACGGTTCGTTGTTTGACTCGCCCAATGATGGTCAACTTCTGTAATGATGCCGCACTAGAGGTACTGTCTACATATACCGCTTCAGGTGCTCGCAACTTCTTCAGGCTAACCTAATGGTCAGCAACGCAATGCTGTTCTTGCTTCTACCTCTGACCCGGTAATTTTCGCAAGATCTTACTCATCTTTCTGCCAGGAAACCTTTATCTCTGCGTGATTACATTCCACATCCTGGATTGCGTTCTACTTCAGCTTCTGCGTTGGTCAGGGACATAAAGGTTATTATTTTGTTGCACATAACTGCACCTGTTCTGCTCTATGATACTACTTTATTTGCTTTTTATGTGTTTATCCTGAACTTGTGTTGGTCTAGCCGTATCGTGTTAGTTCAGTAACGCCGTATGTGTGATAGGGCAGCTAATAGGTTAGATTCAACATAATATCAGCACTCTGTACATGAGAGGCGGATGTGATATACCCCTGCTTTTGTGCTGCGATGGAATTTAATTAGGTGGTCGTAAAAAGGAAAAGGAAAATACTAACATAAAAGACCAAAAATATTAGTGTGCTATCGTATTAGACTCTGGCGGAAATCCCTTGGTTGCAGAGGGATTGGGCGGTACAAAGCGACTCGCGGTCGTTCCTTTGTCATGCAAATAATTGTGTTCAACCAAACTGGCTCATGTTTCTTGGGGTCACTGCAAGGAACTCGATAGGCTGCAACCTAGGCCGACTTCCGAGTGAAGCTCTTCGTTTCTCATGACCAAATTATCGGATGGCCTTACTTCCATCCATACACCGGTTGCACAGTGCATACTGCGGGAGTCGTTCTTCTGACATGCTGGGTGCATGAAATAATGGTGCTGATAGGCTTGCCTCCTTTTTCACGTCATAAACAGGACGCTGAACACGCGCATTGCTCATGCAGTTTTTCTATCAAATATGAGTCACACTGCGAAGGCACTGGTGGTCGAACATATTAGGAAGAGCACCTCCTATCTAATGGATCAGTAAACCCTAAACGGATCAAACTCCAGTCTTTTCATAGGAATCAAGCAGCATAATCACATTGGTTAGTCAAAAGAATCTTCTCGTAACATTTAGTCTTATTATTAGTAAGTAAAGAAGGGCAGAGAACAGAGTACGCTCAGGAAGGTCTCTGTGAACAAATGAATATCGGTACTCCACGCTCTGTAGTCGTCTCGTGTCTGGAAACCAGTAAACCGCGTCTACGACTTTGTCTCTTTCGATCGGCCATTTGGGGAAGACAGGCTCCTCTCGAACTGCCAATCGGAGTGTTCGGTGCGACCTTGGTGACAGTAACAGAACGTAAGAAGCTTCCGTACGTCTGTCGATCTGCTATGCCAAGGTTCAGACCACTGCATTGTAAACTCCGCCCTTCAGAGCGAGAGTGATGTCGCGTCGGCGCTACAAGTGAGGAAGATTGGCAAAAGATTCTCGAGTTTTTCTTACGCGGTTCATGATCTCATCTTCTACTTCGCATACGCTGGTACAGCTGTCTAGGTACGTGAATTGTTGGAAGACGTTTTGCTGCTGCAGCCACCGTTAATCTGTCCAATGCTGCTAGGCACATTTGTGAGCTGTTACAAATCAGGGTAATGTCGTACTGCCCCAAGTCAAGAAATCATTCATCTTGGAGCACCTCCATACTTTCTGTATCAAGTCCGACGAACATAGTTCCCGGAACTTGGTTAACAACGAAGTTGCAATCTGTTGGTGATAACAAGCACTCTTTTTGAACACCGCTATAGATATTGAAAGGCGGCTACAGTTTGTCCTATGCTCCCACTCTACCCCAACTACGCGCGTTGAGCGCACTGATGATGTTTGCGTATTTACCGGATACCATTGATCAAACAGTCCCAAGGGGCACACGGGAATTGGAGTTATCTTTGACATCGAAGAACACGACCACCGTGGGTCACCACTATAAGTGGCGGTGCTCGAGCACTTGTGGTAAAGGGAAGATGTGGACAATGCAGCCTCGACTACGACGCCACTCAGTCTACTTTTCGCGAATCTTGCTTCCAAGAGCACCACTTAGTCTGTGAAGAACGACAGAAACTTAGAGGTGGTAGAGATCAGACTGAATCCCCTATAACTGCCGCATTCTGAACATGAGCTTAACTTTCAGATCGGGACGAAAACAGAGCAGCTGCAGTTGGTTGGGATAGTTTCCTGCTCACACAGTTTATTTAAGAGATCGTGCAAATCGTTCACAAGAGCGAGCCCCCCGAATTCGAAGAGGGCTGGATGAATTTTACCTAGTTCCATGGTCTTACTCAAGTTCAGCAGCCCGATCCCACTTTCAACATTTACGCAGTAGGGCGGATCCAGTGGGTAGCGCAAAGAGCAATTCGATCGCTATCCAATAGAGAATCTGGTACTTCCGTCCAATTAAATCTGTTTTCAAAGTGCCTAGCCCATCGTTTCGACCGTTTTGACAATTTGCAAATAGGCTGTCCCCTCTCATCGCATATGGTCACTCTAACACCAGGTTTCCTGTTGCCTGTTTTCCTTATCAAACTGAATAACCTCCGCAGCTCACCAAACACAGCTGCTGTTTCCATATCCGACACACGATGAGACCACCAGGCTTCGCGCTCTCTCTTCATGTTTGCATGCTTTTACCCTCACATCTTAGTGAGTCTCGTGTTTGCTCTAAGCTGAAATGTTTCAGCGAGCATCTAGAAGTTCCAGAGACTTCGTGGAAGCCCGATGTTCAAATCGGCAATTTGATTTGGCACATGAAAATATACCTGCTGCCAATAAGGTCTGGCGAACATGCGACTATTATCTAACTGTACTCTGTTGACGTTTAATCTACCCACATGCCAGTGTCATCATCATCAGTATACACGTTAGCTAGAGGTGGGAAACACCTCAGATACCGTGTCTCAATATATAAAAAAGAAAACAAATACAACAGTTGCATGTTAGCTGAGCTACCAGCAACGGATGGGCATCGTCCCGATAGGCTACCAGCCGGCTATTGTGCATCAAAAAATTGCTATGCAAAATTATATAAGGCTAAATAATGAGATCGTGGTTGGAGGAGGAGGCTAAGAGAGAGATGGGGTGGGACAAAGAAACTCACAACACGAACGCCACTGAGGTCGGCTCCTAGCCATATCAGCAAGTGTATCCAGCCAAACATGTTCATCGTCTTTCGGACCCCAACCAGGGACCTGAGACGCTCCAACCGAGGCCAGCTTCGAAGTGAGGGCCTTCATTCTTCTCGACCAAGTCATCGCTTGGCCACCCCTCCTCTTCTTCCATCCACACCCCCGGCGCGCAAACAACGCACGTCACGGAAGTCAGTGGACTGGCATGCTTAATACGTGGCCGAGCCATCGGAGCCTGGTGCGTGAAATAACGGTGCCGAGAGGTTCATTTCCTTTTCCTGTGCCGTAAACAACGCGTCGAACACGCTCGTTGCTAACTCGGTGTTCCCACGAGATGTAAGGTAAATTGCGAAGGCACCGGTAGTCGAATGTAACTAGCCTCTTCAGGTCCGCTGCTTTAAGGGGCCAGCTTTCACAACCGTACAGTAGACTCGAACGTACCGCTGCATTGTACATTCTACCCTTCAGAACAAGAGTGATGTCGCGCTGGCGCAATAAGTGGCGAAGGTTAGCAAAAGCGCCCCGAGCTTTTGTTATACGGTTCGTGATCTCATCTTCAATCCCACGGGCGCTGATACAACTTCCCAGGTAGTTGAATTTCTGAACGACTTCTAGCTGATTTCCACCAACGGTCAGCGTAGGGGGCGGTCCAGACCAATTTTGGAGGAACGCTTTGCACTTCGATGGTGCGAAGCAAAGCCCTAAGTGACGGGCAGCTAGTGCTAATCTGTCCAGTGCAGTTTGGCACGTTTGTGAGCTGTCACAGATTAGGGCAATATCATCAACATTCTCTAAGTCAAGAAGTCGTTCTCCTGGGACTAGCTCCACGCCTTCTAAGTCCTGGCCTGTTAGCGCGATTTCCATGACTTCGTCAATAGCGAAGTTGAAGAGGAAATGTGACAGCGGGCATCCTTGTCTCACGCTGCTGGAGATATTAAAGGGCGACGACAGCTTGCCGTAAGACCTCACTCTGCCTTAGCTACGCGCGTCTAATGATCGGATAATATTTACATATTTCTCAGGTACACCTTTCCTGAGTAGACAGTCCCCAAGTGCACATCTGTCCACCGAATGGAAGGCACCTTTGATGTCGAGGAACACGACTACTGTGCGTCGCCAATATATGTGACGGTGCTCCAACAACTGACGCAAAGTGAAGATGTGGTCAATGCAGCCACGACCTCGACGAAATCCAGCTTGTTCTTCACGAATCTGGCTTTCACGAGTGCCAGTCAGTCTGTGTAGAATGACAGAGGCGAGTAATTTGGACGCGATGGAGATCAGACTGATTTCTCCATGTTTGCCGCATTCCGATCGTGAGCCTCCCTTGAAAATTTGAGACTATGACGGGGCGGCTCCAGTCGGTTGGGACAGTCTCCTGCTCCCACAGTTTCACTAGTAATTCATGTAAAGCATCAACAAGAGTAGAGCTCCCGAATTTGAAGAGGGCTGGTGAAAGGTCATCAGGTCCCGCGGCTTTATTTAACTTCCGAACTCACGTTCGACTTCTGAGCGTGAGGGTGGATGCAAAGGGACAGTCCAAGGAGCGGGGCGATCAGTTGCCGGCGAGACATCTAACCATTCCGACTGATTAAATTGCCTTTTAACGTGCTCAGCCTAACGCTCCAAGCGTTTTGATAAGTTGTCGATAGGCTATTCACTCTCGTCCCGTATGGTTTCACTAACACCAGCTCTGCTGCCCGTTTCCCGTATCAGACGGAATAACTTACGATGGTTACCAAGAGCAGCGGCCATTTCTATCTCTGATGCACGATTAGACCACCAGGATTCGCGGTCTCTCTTCAGGCTAGCACGGAGTTTTGCCCGGAGCTCTTTGCGAGTTTCATTGTGTTCGCTTCCAGCCGGAATATGCCGGCGAGCATCGGTGAGTTCCAGAGACTGTGAACAGACCCAGTGTCCATGTTGGTGATTAGACATGCCACATGAGGATTTTCCTGCTGCTATTAAGGTCTGATGAATATGAGACCAGTGAGCTTTATTTGAATCCAGTGAGCGTTTTTTCAACTCCCATGACAGCGTGCTTTGCTAGGCATTCAGAACAGCTGGTTTCGCGAGTTGGCTGGTGTCTATGCGATCGCAACATCGTCTTGGGCGTCCTGCAAAACGCATCCGCAGGTCAGCACATTCAAGTGCATTGTCGGTGTCCACACCTGTGCTCCAAATCGAGCGACAGTTCTGGACGCAGCCTCTCCATCGGTAACTTATCGCAATGTGATCGATTTGCGTCCAAGACTGGTTCGACGCTGGTAGTCGCCAAGTCACCCTCCGGCGGGTGCTGTGTTGGAAATTAGTGCTCGTAAGAAATAAGCGAGCATCCTCACACAAATGAAGTAACCACTCACCGTTATCATTACAGGAGCCTACCCCATGTTGGCCGCCCAGATGCAGCTCATCTGTGGATAATTTTCCGACTTGTGCGTTCGGATCCTCAGCCAGCACAACAGTGTCCGGGCTTCTTCTGTGGCGAAGGAGCTCGGTAACTTGGCGATAGAAGCCGTCTTTTACCGAGTCATCGCTAGAGTTTGTGGGTGCATAGGCAGCGATAACGAATGGACACTTGTTAGTCCCGCGCGACTTCGAAGTTTTGAATGATCCAGTCAGTCGGACTGCACACATCCGGCTACTGATTGGAATCCACTGAACCAGATTTGCTTCAGGTTCAGTTGCTCATTTGTTCGCCGAGCTGCGAACAAATGAGCAACTGAATTATCAACCCGAGCTACCAGTTTTCCAAAACATTTTAAATAGCTTCAGGTTGGGGACTCAGGGCAATGCCAACACCAGCTTGGCCGGTGCTCGAAGCTGCATCGTCAACGGATAGGCGCAGTGCCAAGGTTCTGCTAACGTCACCTAAAGGGGATCGCAGATTGAGCACAGAGCTCGAGTCTTGTAGGCGGGTCTCCGATAAGCAGCAGATATCGATCGAGAGGGTCTCCAAACCACGGGCAAGTGCTGTCTGTTGACCGATCTGAAGCAATGTGCGAACATTGAGGCATGCCAGTCAGAAGGAGGATCGAGGGCTCCAAATGGAAACCGATGAGCTGGGCTTGACCGCTTGCTTGGACATGGGCCTGTTAACAGGGCAGGAATGGCGCTCCGCGTTCACATGTGAATTGAAACTAAAAGACGAGCGACTATTGATGCAAGGTGAGGGAGGGCCGAGAATTGGGGGGGGGGTTGAAAACAGGGGGGGGGATAAAAGTGAAGCTGGAACGGGACGGTAAGAGAGCAAAAGCGTAAGAGGGGGAATAAGAAGATGGGAAGTCTTGAGCAATAGCATCCAAACCCCTATCCACCCTGCTCGATGCAGCAGATAGGGCACCATTGATTATCCTCTGCTGTGGCCAGAGCATCAAGAGATTGTTAGAATGTAAGGTTATGGTGTATTGCGTGGGCAGGATACTGTCAGGTTACCTAGGCCTAGACAGGTGAACAATTAGGGTTCTCAACCAAAGCCTTTGGTTCAGAAACCTGACCACACGGCAGCGGGTTTGGCGTTGGGCTACAAGCAGTCCGTTTTAAGGAGTAAGGTGCCACCCTCATTCCAACTCCCAACCTAGAGGACCAGGAGGCTGAGTTTTTCTGGCCTCTAACGATTGACCAATCTGGTATGAGTGGCTCTGAAGGTGCAAAAATTCACCACCCAGCATAGCTCAATGGATCACTGAGGCACACAAACCATCGCACCACGGTAAGGTGCAGCCTCATTGCGATGGACATGCCAGTGTACTTTGATGCGCATTCAGTGGGTGGGTGTCTATATTTTTACAGCGTCGTCGCGGACGTCCGTCGGAACACCCTCGGAGGTGATAACCAGACGCCGTCGACCGTCACTGCTAGTGAAGATTCTATGAAAATTCTCAGTTCGTCTTTTACATGCACCGCCTTTTTGACTAGTTTTTACCCTTCCATGCAGCCGAAATGATCTCGTACTTTATCTGTCAAACGTTTTCGTACTCTCCGGTTAAATTTTAATACGTGTTGCAGCATTCCGTGTTACGCATCCATTGCGTCGATAAAACTGCTCTTGATATGCAACTCGGGTAGCCGTGTAGTACGTTTTTTTGCTTCTTTGAAGCCAGCCTCTGTGTGGCCGATAGCTAGCCAGCATCGCCTTACCCACTTTTGTCACGTAAGTAGAAATTAGCACCTACTTAAGGGAAGCACTTTTAAACAGCATCAACACCTATCTTCACCGTCATTCTTCTTCGTTGCATTTTTGATGTATAATTGTGCCCCATAAACGGACGGGGGTTGGCTGTTACACATTCGACGTCGGTCACGTTCACAGAAAATATAACTCCCATTTACTGTACATCCCTAACGGGATCCAACTGAGTGCGCATCCGTCACTCACCTACCATCATTTAACCTGTTTCAGGCATAAACTACCACTGCTTTACATTACAGCTTCATTGATTATAGCAAATGTTTACATACTTAATTTTGAACTCCATATTGCATTGGTGTATTAGGTTTCTGACTTACCTTCTGCTTTTTTGACTCGCTGTTATCTTCGTGTAACCCGTATGATGAGAACACGGTCCCCTTCCCCAGTGACCTTTGCTGGCAATTGTAACTGGATCTCCCGTTAAACGAATGTAAATTTGGGTGTTTACAATTTAACAAAACAGTTTCCCTTTCTTCCCATCGTGTTATAGCAGACTACGAATGACACGTTCCGTTGCCCGTCGTGATGTTTACTGATTATCCAGTGATTAGAGATCCATTTCAATGTCTGACTCCGCAGATTTACAACGACGGATTATGAAGTTGGTAGTTGATAGATAGTCACTCGAATACTCAAATTTCCTAGCGGACAGCGCATCAGGACGGGAATATGCTGTGCGTACAGCATACTATCTTTTGGTGCCATCATGCTTTGATTGCGTACGATTCGTGGCCTACTTCCAATTCATCTACAAATGAGGTCTCTCAGTACGATCTATGGAATGCGCTAATTCCGGTTATTTTGCTTCCCAAACTGATGCTGTTATGCACAGCTTGGTCAGAGGTGCAGATTTCTTGTGTATTGTTGTCCATGATCGAGGTCCTACTCGTCATATGTACATAAGCAGCTGCATCCACTTGGATGTGCCTTTGACGTAGCGTTTCACTGTTGCATCAGCTCGCAAATATAAGGATAGCACGACGAACAGTGCCTTTGAATTAGTGTATCTGGTCATAACACCATAGTATGACCTCCGTGTAATGATTTGTTGCTGTGACCGAGCCATGGCGAAAACGTTTCCTTTTTGGACTAGTAACCGCAGTGCGATGGTCTTCTGCCGACTGTTGTTATACTGCTGAAGATGGGTGCCATTTTACACGTGCTTAACGTAGGACTTACACGTCGTGCCCATGCCAATGGACGGCATGGACTTGATGAAGTTGACCTATGGTACTGCAAATCGCTGTGACTTATGGATTGCATTTCACTGCGGGACTGAACCTCGACACAATGCAATGGCTTGCGTACCTCCGCCTTCCAGGAAGGTGTGCAGAACTGCAGGTTCCGTTCATTTCCACCGGATAGGCCAATGGTTAATGCTGAGGTAAGTTTAATATCAGTGTATTTCTGGTTGGTGAATGAGAAGAGCTAGACTGCCATGTTCTCTCAGGTTGAGTCATGGACGACAATGTGTTGCTGTTTATGAAGTAAATCCGATTGACCCGGAGCATGTGCGCTAGCCGTTGTCCCTGACCACGGGTCATTGCAGCGGTTGCTTAATGGTTTGTTACTGTTCTGTAAGCAAGCAAGAGGTGAATCTCCCAAGCTAACCGCGATTGAGGATGGCTGTACTCGTATTATGCGATACAATGGTAGACCGCAGAGAAATCCCACGAAACGTTTTGGGAATACGTATGACTGGCTAGACTTTTCAGCTATTCCTCAGCTTGTCTTGCTCCTCAGTGCTCAGTAAATCATATTATTCGACGGAAGACTAGTGATAAAGAACAACAGACCGAAACTCTTCTCTTGAAATAACCGAGTCGAGAGCATCATATAGTCACAAACACTTTCATAACTATTCCCCTCATCATTTTCGATTTCTCCTTTAACTCTTTGAGTCCTGAATTAATTTACAATCAGATCGACATGAACCACAACAGTTTACTTCACGCACTGTAGAGCAAAGTATCGGAGTTATGGCCCTTACTTACTTGTTGACGGAAGGTTATTGTACGCATCCTTAGGAGTAGCGGCAGGAATGACGCTTGCACTGAAACAGTACTACAATGTAAACAAACTGGTAGTTATAAGTACCGCCAGGACACAAAGGGTTAATATTTGTCCATAGTTGCCCATGCTTGGCGGTTAGGTTAACTCGTGCTTCAAGCCAAGCGTCACATCCCACATCGATTCTTTTATCATCCACACGTGACCTCAGTTTGATCGAAAAGTTTCAGCTACCTATTCTGCACTATCAGTGAGTTAGCATGTATTTTATCTCCGAAAAGCACATCTTACATTGCTGTACCTCGGTAAATCTACATTTGCATCTTTCAAGCTGTACTGACGATGATCAAGCTCTCCGAGTCTAGGTGCACCCGGCAGCTAGCTCGGGATAATAATCACCTTGCGAGTATTGTGCTCGCCATTAAGGCTGAAAGCAATCTTCCTTGATGAATTTTATTGACTCCGAGTCCGTACTTTTGCGCCGCTACCGACTGCGACATGGAGGTTATCGCTGGCAATTTTTATCCATAGCTCTTACACCGTACCTGTTGTCTCAGGAACCAAGCCTTTTTGATCGCTGTACGTAACACGTATACTCGACCGTACTGAATAACAGAGACCGGATAATTCTTAAATGGCCATTCTGTGGTAAATGTTCATAGTTCTAACAATTACGGATGGGTTCTTCAATCTTGTGCTGACTAAGATGTTTACACCAACAGCCTTCCAACATAAACGTTTGCATCGCGTCAATTGACGCTCTCCGAACGAAACGATGCTTTAAGGTTCAAATCGACCACATTACCATTAGTTACAGATGGCACGTGTCTACTCGTGCTCGTCATTGTACATTCAACACGTACCGGTAACCTAAGCATGTGGTGCGCATCAATACGTGGCCAACCCACGCGCCAAACCTATTTCCGCTTGAATTCCCAGACCTGAAATCGCCAGTATTTAACTTCCTTAGCTCATCAGTGGTGAATGAACCTGACGTTAATTGGGATGGCTTTCAGTGCACTATGAAGAAGTCACGTGTCTGTTTGGACTTAAGGCATCCAGGTGGTGAAGGAATTTGGACTTTTGCTAAGTTGATTGAAGCACGTCAGTGCGATCAGTTTCAAGATATTTGTGACATGAGTGTTACATGAGTGCGATTTTCAGGGTTGATCGAGAGCGTCGATGGACTACATTTTTGTTAGTGAGAAAAAACCACTGCTGTCGGGATCAGCGCTGCGCTGTTCAAACCCTTTCACTGCACAGATCGAAGGAAAGGATCTGGCAGACAGAACAATGACTGCAAAGGATGTACGATCAATCAGTTTCTAGCCGCACTAACTTGAACGTCGAGCGGAGCATTTTGTAATGGTTTCTATCGATCTACTATCTCCGTCCTTTCTGTATTCTTCCGAATGTCTCTTATGTTCGAGGTATTGACTCCGGATTATTTCGATGTAAACTATCGCTGTTAAAGTTGAACAGGTCACCGGGGTCAACCATTCTTTCTTCTTCGCATTGCATACAGCGGCGGCGCATCGTTTATTGTTAGCCGTCGTTTTCATCCACCAACCGAGGCAAAAGCTTCTCGCGTCAAGTGCCACCCCTGTCTCAGTGCGCTGACTGAGCTTTCAATCAGCAGCTTGATTTCAGTATCAGCATTTAAACGTTTGTAACCTTGGAATATCTACAACAGCATTCGGGTCAGCAACAGTCACATTAAGATGCCAAGGCCGAATTTGCAATTCCAACCGAACATACTGTTGTTGAGGTTATAAGAAGAGCACGCGCAGTTCGTGATGTACACTCGATCCTGCGCAACTATGTTCTTACCTAATTTCTACGACGCTATTGTGTGAAATTCCCTCGATACTGTTTTATGAGTTGGTGCTCGTTAAATGTTTCTTCTTACATTTCCATTGGCTTGTTTCTTTCTGTTCATCATTGATTCGGTTGCGTGTGGCAGCTGAGATCTACGTCTATTCTCTGATATCTCCAGCAATTTCGCCTTTATTTGTGTGGAAAAATACGTTGGCATCCGTTATTTGTTTTTCATGGGTCACATGTCGCTCTTAATGTGATACTAGCACCGTTATCCTATCATTGCTGCCGTCAAATTGTACTCACTTCTAACTATTTGTGAAGGAGGGCACGTTGTTGGATCCCATGTGTGGCAAAGGTGTGCTCTTATGCGAAGCGGTCATGAAAGCATTCAAGCGGAGCAGAAGCGACGTTGCACTTGTCAAATCTGTGCACTGCTTTCTGCTTGGCACGGATTGCTCGGCGAAGCAGTTACACTGTGCTCGGGAGAATTTAATTCACATCCAGACCAGTACGAAAGCACCTGGCTTCTCATGGGACCTAATTCAATGTTTCACGGAATGTAAGTTCTAATAGATAAGCATTTTGATCTCTTTGATTATCTGTCATTTGTCACGGTACTAACTACGGACCGCTTTTTCATCTGGTGCTATCTGCTATGTTTTTGACACAGATATTTCCCGCAACTTCATGAGAGATCAATTTCTCTAGCTTTTCGACTGTTCACTGTATCAAGTGTAGGGTGACTCCCGATTGCTTGATAAATCGGCACATCTGTTACCTAACTCAAGATCTGTTAGTTGAATATCTTCTTCTCGTTTGGCGGTGAGTACACGGTTCTAGATATTTAATGCCCATCGCCCTCTTAGCAGAGCTTGGGATATCAATTTGCTCGGATGCACTTATGCGCATGGTCGTAATTGCTCGTTTCTGCTTCGAACCTCCCTATCGGCTGACCTGCAGCACATAAAGCTAAGGTTCCTTTCCTTGTCCCTATGTATACCGCAACTAAATGTAGCTCACGGAGTAACCAATCGGAACAATAAGACTAGATCACGGAAACGAAACGAACATACTCCGTAACTGGTCGAACCATGAATAGTGGTCGGTCTACGCTGCCCCACTGGTTGGCTGCGTTCTGTGTTGTTCCGTGGCTTTTTCGTTTAACTGAGTCAACCTCAATAAACTCATTTATTTTGCACGACAAAGGCGGTGCAGCCTTTCGCTCCACATACACTGTCTCGTTTATTGACTAGTCTTTGTTGAAAAGACACTTAATCGCTAAAGGACAGTTTTAGGACAGCAAAGACGAACTCCATCATCGACCCTCGTTCATTGCTTATGTGACGAGAAACACGGATACAATGTTTATTTCTAGTGATGTGAATAGACAGGTGGATATTTCGGAGTCAATACTAACCGGACATGTAACGGCGATTGGCCACTTCGGATTTGTTCAGTTTATTTCAGTTGAACAACTATGATGCCGGGACCGAAATGCAGTGGGTCCTGTTGCCACTACTCACATCCCCAGAATAGCAGTAATAGCGGCAAGAAAATGGGGTTGAGTGCAAATGAAACTTAATGTAAATCGAATCAAGAAGAAGTGCGTTAAACTAATCAGTATGGAATGAAAAAACTGCTATATACAAGAAATTGACTACGCGACTGCGCCATGTTTGGTTGGGGTCTTCAACCACTGGTGTGAAATATCCTGGGGCCCCGATTCACTTAGACGGCATGCACCAGCCTGACCAAGTCTCGGTTACTTCATGGATTGGCCACCTCTACCCTTCGCCCAACTTGACGCAGCTACGTCGTATAATACACACCGAGGAAGTCGATCGACGGGCATACGGAGGACATGGTCCAGCCAACGTTTGCGGTTGAGCTTAGGCAAACTGTTATAATTGAGGGAACGCCGCCTCTGAGATAATTGCGTGACAAGATTGTCGCTGGCACGGTTGGAGCACGCCTACGATGATGACTTGTAACGCTGGCCAATCGAACGGAGTTGCGCTGACCTGATGACGCTAGCTTAGCCGGTGAGACGGAAAATTGAGCGAGCGTGTGAACGATCCTAGCCGCACTTGTTCGGATAGACGCTGAGGCCTCGGAAACGGACACACACGAGAGGGGGGGATACGATAGACGCGCGCTAATGACTTAGACGCGAAGGCTGGCCAGCTAACGACTCACACGCAATCACATGACCCGACCGACTCCCAACTGGGGCGAAGAGAAAGAAAAGGCAAGTGGTCCTCTGTGGGCTCTTTTACGACCAACAAAGGGCAATCACAGCCAGTGCTATGGGTTATTAAGTTAGGGAAAACAGTCACCACGACGAGATGGTAGTTTGCAAATGACCATTGTCCGAAGGTGCGCAGTTGGGCCGCGTCTCGGAGTGGCTGAGCTCTGCTGCGTTGTGGGGAGGAATTGGCCCTCGCTTTCCACAGCCATTCTGCTGGGGTTTCTGGCACGTTTTTGCGGGAATATTTGACGTGCCCGCAACACAAACACTCGAGTGAGGTACCAGAAGGATTCCTGCCAAAAACCATCTGGCCGACCTCAGCATTACTCATCATGCTTTTCTACCGGGTGTGAGCAATACTCCGCAAGCATCGGTGATCAAACACGGCCACGCGGTTAATGTTTTCACTGTGAATTGACCAAATTTCCGATCCATGCAGTAACATAGGCCTTATCGCTGCGTTACACATCCTACCTTTCAGTGACAGGCTGATGTCCCGCCATCTCCCTAGATGCTTGATCTTCTGAAATATCACTTTGGCCCTGCTGATGCGCGAACTAATTTCCCCAGTGACTTGACCACCAGAGGTGACAGCCTCCATGATGAGTGAACTCAGTAGCTGTTCGTTGAAAAATAAAACAGTTAGCATATTCGCCCAGTCCTGTAACTGTACTTTGCACTTTAAAGGTGCAAAACACGTCGAAGCGTGTGGCACTTCAAGTCACTTTATTCAGTAGTGCTTGCGTAGCCATATTGCTTCTGACCCAAGTTTATCTGTGTCGTTGGCATATTTGAGGTTTGTCGGTTGGTCACCTAGCACTTCGCTAGGGTCTGAAAAAACCGAGTCATTTATGATCATTTCGACTTCAAGTTTGACGAGGAGAGGACAGCACTGTGCGGGGAACTCATGAGACAGCTTCCTGTTGACCTTTACACGATCTCGGGAGTCCCAGTAGTGAGACTTCAGGATGAAAAGGAGTTTAGCTGGTGCACTTTTCACGGATAGGCAGTGCTACAGACTGGCGCGATCAACAAAGTCGAGAGCGGCTTTCAAGTTTAGGAGGATCACCATAGTCAGTCGTCTGTGTGTGTCTATGCTCTAACACTTGGCAAAGAGTAAATCTGCTCAATGCTACAACGGTCAGGGATGAAATCTGCCTGGCTTTCACGAAGACCAGTAAGTCATCGAAGAATCAGGTCAAAGTAAGCTTTATCCACGCATGTTTATAAGCCTGTCATTTTACCTCAGCATTTGCTTGAGCAACGGAGATGAAAATCTGTCGTTTCGCAGATAGGTTGTCTCAGTAGGCAACATTGATCAAAATAGGAGTTAATTTAGTTTGTGAGATGCCCGCATTGAGCTGAGTTTTCCTTCGTGAACATTTGAAAATAATTTGAAAAATATGTTGATTTGCATCTTTTGAACTTATATGCTGAGCAGTTCCAGACAGTTTTTGTCAACGCAACATGGTTGGTCTTACTGTATAACTTGGGACATATCTTTCTTATGCAGTGGTCGGAATTACCAAGGGGCGCACACTTTTGTTTAGGAAACAAGTTGTCTGCTTGTAAAAACTAAGACTAGATGCGCCTCTAGTCTGGTGGGGAATTTTATTATATTGAGAAGGAACAACACAACAAGATACTCTGAATTCAGGTATTTCGGGTATTTTCTTCAACTGTTAACATACATCCCGAAATATCTGAACTCAGAGTATCCTGTTGAAATGTTGTTCCTTCTTGCTATCTTACAATTCGTCAAGGAAAAATCCTGCATGAAATTTACTGTACCAGCTAGGCTCATGGGTTTAATGGATGCTGTGTCACTCCTAATGAATTCACCTGCGTGAATACCGTTGGAATATACTAACTTTGGTTGCAACCAAAGCAATGTGGTCTGCAAACTTTTGCGACTCGAACAGCGTTGTGTCCCGACCTACATACACGTTGCCAACTACGAGGGTTAGGTAACTGTTCAGAAATCTTAATTTGCATTCAAATAGGTGACAGGTTACTGACGTTGTTGTGCATTTCGAGAGTTTTGCAACGGGTTTACACCGATCTTTGCTAATTTAGGTGGTATCTCCGCGATGCTGGAGATTTTTTGGGCGGTTAGATCTAATGTGGCGGTAGCCATCATTGATATCAGAATGCAACTAACTTTCCTGTAACGTCACTACACCTGCATTCATAAATTCTCTTTGCTGCAAAATGTTCGCGAGATGATCAATTTTCTCTAGTAGTTATCGTATGCGGGTGGACAGGATCAGCGGACTTTGTGCGTTATTTTACGGGACAGCGCTTGAGTCCATCCAGCACGATTCTTTTTCTTCTAAACTTTTCTTGACCATTGCTGTGAAATTATTCCAGACCCTGTTGCCGTATACATCCAGAGGCGCTTTTCGCACAATGTCTCGAAGATAAATCAAATATCAACAGAGTATGACAACATTGGTGACTATGGAATTGATTCACCTTAACAAAGGGTACAATAATTTCTGAAGGCACGAAGAATCTGCAGTGAGTAGGTAAAATGATATTCCGATGACAAAAGCAGCGACCGAATTTGAAGACTCCACCTAGATTGCATTTTTTATCGTCTTTGTACTGACCAACACCGTTATATCAGCAACGTCACTTCCCATGAGAGCCGTTCATATCGCCCTACCTGATACCGCACCCACACTAATCCTACTTCGGTTTTCTGTAGGTCTTGCACTTCAATGTTAGACTGTCAACTGCTATGGGGTGCATGCTTAGATCCGCGCCCACATGCTGTTCGCCTTCTTAGTCTCTTAACGAAGCGTCTAATTTGAACATTTTACTCCTCATCTTGACTCATTCATCAGCAATCGCTGATGAACCAGGTAGATTAACCATAGCCTCTTGGGATCGTCTCTGTTGTGTCATGAGGGCTGCCTATGGAATCGCTCGTCCATCCATTTGAGACACGGATGTTTTCATTGTGAAAACCAGTTTCTACTGTCAAACCCTCTAATGGCTTCTAAATTAGGGTCTTACTACTGACCGGGAGCGTTGACACTGGGAGTGCACCAGGGAATCTCCTTTCTGCCATAAAGCCTACCGTAATTCCGGAGGCCGGATAAGAGTGTGCGGGAAGTAGTTTCCTGAATGCCCCACTATAATCGTAGCCGGCCAAAGTTGTCCTCTACCCCTTTCATCTTCGGCCTTGTGGTCGAAATCCGTCGCAATGAGACTAGGCGCCGGTTTGCGTACCTCCTTGACCCATTGAGCTATACTGGGTGGAGCCCCCGAGCGCCTTGTGACCGACTCCTACCAGTTTGGTCAATAGTTAGAGGTCAGACAAACAGTCTCTTGGTCCTTCAGGTTGGGGCTTTGAGATCGTATCTCGTCGATTTATGTAAACCTAAATCATTGCCACCTCTCCGCTGCCTTCCGGACAAGCTTTGAGCCAAAGGCTTTGGTTGAGAACCCCTATTGTCCTTCTGTCTAGGGCTAGGCGCCCTGGTGTTATCTCAGCCCACATACAACCACGATTATTTTTTCAAACTTCAACCACATCCTGCATCGGCCATCGCGCAGCTTATCAAAAGTAGCCTTATCTGCTGCATACAGTAGGGTTACTGCTGCCGCCTCCCTTCTTTCTTTTCCACCTGTTTCTTTTACTCCCACCCCAGCTCACATTACTAACCTTCCTTCTATGATTCCCAGCTTAATTGACAGTAGCCGCAGTGATACTGGAGCGATTTCCAACACTTCCTCGGCAATTTGGATTTCAAGCAGACTCACGAACTCCATTCCCGTTAAAGGCTGCAAAAGAAAACAGTCTTGCTGGTGTTAATGCGGACATCGAATTTGTCCGCTGTCGAAGCCAGAGCACTAGTTATGTGCTGCAACTCATCCGCGCTGTGTGAAAACAACGCACAGTTGTCAGCAAACAGCAACATACGGATAGTTTTCTCACAGACTAGGGTTCTCGTACCAAAGCGACGGATGCTCAGCAACCCGCCATCAATACAGTGTTCTACACGAACACCGTAAGCATAAGACATCATGGCATGAATATAGATGTTAAACATGGCAGGAGCTAAGACACAGCCTTCTTCACACCAGAGACAACTGCAAAGTCATCCGAGGTCTGTCCACTCAGCTTCACCGTCGCGCGAATACCACTGTGCAGACATCCAACGAAACAAACTTACTCGAAAACCAAACTTACCCAACACCATTCACAATGCCCGGCGGTTCACCGTATGAAATACTTTGGTAAAACCAACAAAAAGCGAGTACAACTGCTGGTGTCGTTCTCTACACTTCTCCTGCAACTGACGAGTCGCAAATTCCGTATCTATATGCTGTGGCCCGAAGGCAATCCATGTTATATATATATATATATATATATATATATATATATATATAAGCTTGTCCATACAAGATTTTTAAAGGTGCAAGAAGAAGAAACATTTCAGTTGGTGGGATATCCTGAATTCAGTGTATTTCACATATTTTCATTCAGCTGCATACATACTAATAGTGAAAACTTTAAACGAGCGGAAGTGAAAGAGAAGCAATACCAAGAATCGATAATCGGCTGTGATAGTGCCTTGACAGGAGAAATCACCTTACCACGGCTGAGCAACCCTGGTCACAAGTTCCAGTTGCTTGCATAGGTTGGGCTTTAGACGCCGGATTGCTCCTGTTCAAACTCTTAGTCGAAATGAGCACGCGAAACTCTTCCTCTCAGCCTAACCCGGAGTGGAAATTCTGCTAGGTTACCACCAATCGATAAACTTATAGTGCGCAGGCTACAACTCACATTGGTTATTACGCCGATTTTCGACAAGCATTTGCAGTTGAACTGACCCAGGGCGATGCATGCTTCGGCGCGTGTTTCGCATCTGCAAGGTGAAAAGCGCTGTTGCAGAAATGGACCGACACTCCATAATTCTTCCAAATCATGATTGGCTCACTTAGCTGTGTCTTACCATCTTCGTGGGTCACATCACTGAGAAGACTGCCACACGTATTGGCAAAGTCGGCCGTTGGAAAATGCACAATTCACATGCATAGAAACGAGAGTAAGGAGCGGACCGCACCCGAAATAACTGATGAAGGGGTCAAATGTGGCTTCGAATAACGTACGTTATATCACAAATTATTTGTAAAACTATACTTGTGATGCACAACATCAAATAAAGCAAATCTATATTAAAATATATACGTATGTAAGTAGCGTGTGTACAAAATGTTATGTATGTATATTCGGCGTCAAATAATATACATAAGTATTTGTTACCGAGTTATGATGTTATTATAACCTAGGAATAAAGTCAATAAATCCATGTATTTTGTTTATGTTATTTACGTATAGTATTATTGTGTGTGCACATTGTACTGATTTATACATTCAGTTTGGATAATAAAGTAATACCACATAACAAACACATAATGCATGTAAATAATAAAATACGTACGTTACATTATATATGTAGCAATTTCATTACTTGAAAGCTACTTTTTTACGTTACAAATCTTTATTCTTAGAGGTCCTTTCAACTTGCTATTCAGCTGTAGTATATTGCGCTCTTCATGTATAGCTTTTGCGGGTCCTATCCACTCCTGCCTCCCCTTAGAAACACCGATTTCAAAATATCGCGCGAATAGATTAACATCGCAGACAAGTGATGAATAAAAACGAGGACGTTTTCAATTACTATAACAATTGAGGTGTGTTTTGAAAAATTCCGTAGACAGGAATCGTAGAGCACAGCCCTTCACAGGGGACCATGTGTCAAACGACATTGGTCACAAGCTCAGGTCTGCTCTCATGCGCACTAACACCACCGCGCAGTTACGCATCATCATACCGCACGAAGTCTCGCTTTCAACTACCGTCCGAGCTGCTCACCAGTCGGTCGGGCCTCTCATGTTATTTACCAGTTCACCTACAGTTGCGGTGACGTATACATAGGCAGGGCCGACCGCCGATTAGCTCAAAGGATAGCTGAGCACTTCCTTCAGTGCTTAAGACAGTCCATAGTGAAACAGGAAGGGACGGATCAAATGACGAACCAGAACCCCGCCTCGTTTATCACAAAGCATCTCGTGACGACTGGCCATCACTTGGACTCATCAAAAGCATTCAAACTGCTACTGATTGACCGCAACTCCAAGAAGCTGGTGATCAGTGAAGCGCTACTGATGGCGGTGAACTGGTCGGTGTTGTGCGCGCAAAAGGAACTGAGGCAATCTTACAGATTGCCGTGGTCATGATTTTTCACTTCACTATTACCCATGTGATTTCGCGAGTACGTTATCTTTTCAAATGTACTGCGTTTGCGACTGAGGAGAGCAGTCGAAATGTTGACATTTCGCAATTTATGTCTTCTCTTTGCGCTGACTAAAGGGGACGCAGTGTTTCAAATTTGAAGGTTCCGCCATCTGAGGCATTCTATGAACAAATCAAACATGATCCACGAAAATTGACTCGAATCAGTCCAGGAGTAGCAATTCCAATTTCACCACATGCGAGCACACACAAACTTCTCCATTAATGGTGGATGTTGTAACTATTAATGGTTCTGATTTCAAGTGAGTTTCTTGCGGCAATTGCTCGTCAATCAGTGAGATATTTGGGCCGGGGTCCAACAGGCCGATGGTTACTATAACTGCATTTGCCAGATTTTTACTGGAACAACTCCTAAAGCCACTTGGTAGTCTTCATTGGAGCCGTTGTGCCCCTTATCTAGTAGTCGGCACATTTATATGGTTCCCTCGCACAGCATTGCGGTTTGGTTTCGATGGACCTTCGCGTCTAATCGTTCAGCTACATTGCTCGCGTAATAGCTACTTCCGTACATTCACAAACAAAGCCGTACATATCTTTGAAAGAGGGTTCTCTATAGGTCTAACTGATAGCAGCTGCTTTCTTGGACCACTCAACCTGCTGAGAATAGGGAAGTCTTCGAACGACAGCTGCTATCGTAACCGTCACGTTCATATATGCTTGGTAATTTAGCTGTAGTAGTGTTGAGGCATGATTTCATCTGTTCTGCTAATGTACTTAACTCGTCTGGATTGTTGCCTTTTACCGGCGGTCCTTTAACTAGCTGATCAAGTAGGATCTAGCTATTAAATGTCTTTCGAATCCAGACCTCAGCGTTTCCAAAGTATCTCGTAAACCCTCCTCTGGATCAATTATTACTCAACTTTCGATTGCTTCTCTCGCCTGCCTACCGCAGTAATTGATCAAATAAGGGAGCTGGACTTGCTATGGCCTTCATAACATTTGCCTGGAAGCTCCGGATGAACATCCAGTACCGTAGTGGATCACCGTTAAAGCGTAGTATTTCTCTTTTCGGCAGTCCAAGCAAGTCATCCGGCGTTGAAGGTAGTCTCCTTACGTTCGCCAAGCGGTTGGGTTTTGGAACTGACAAAGTGTTTTGGCAGGAATCGAACCGGCGCAAAACCACCTGAATCCGATTCCCAAAAACGCCGAGCCACAGCGGACTTGACGGGCATAGCTGTAAATTATATGCCAGCACGCGAGTTAAAAACATCGATTCCGCAAGGGTCACAACGAGGAAACTGGATTTTCGCTCATCTTAATCGTAGCAGCCAGTCTTATGTTCTCTTCTTTCAAAGTAAAAGCGTCTAGACATTGTTCTTATTCCTTGATTCTACGTAGCGCTAATGACAACTGCTCAGCTGAGGATATTGGCTTTAATCTATTATCAACATGTGACAGTTCTGACGCAGAAAATTCATTAACTTCATAAATTTGTAAACGAGTTGTAAATTATTCAGCTTTGTTACTGCTATTGAGTTAGACTGGGCTGCGAAAGTAAGGGCGGCGGGCGAAATAAATCGTGATATTAACCGTGGTTCTAAAATCCTAGTTTACATAGTACGAATAAGTGAGACGACTCGCAAACACACAAATTGTCTGAGCAATGAACGTCGCAAGCATGTCACAAAAACCGCACAGCAAAACAAACGTGATAAAGATGCGAAAGAAAATAGTAGCTTCACAAATTTGAACAGAAATATCCAGCAACAGAAATAGATAAAATATGAAATCTGTAAATTTGCGGCAAGTTCGGCTGTCCGTAACCATCCAGTCATTCGGTCAAACTCGTAAAAAAGCAAACTACTCATTAATTGGCAGTAGCTTAGTTCACTTTCGTGAATTTGGAATCGAGTCAGATAGTAAACACTAGTGGTAAAGAATTACAAGGTGAGCGCAAGACCAGCTTGTTGCCCGATCTGAATGCATTTACGTAGATTAAAGCATGCCAGCCGGAACGAGAATGGAGCTCGAAGGAGGGCCACTGAGGGTGCTCTATGAATTTCAACGGAATCACCGGGAGTAGAGTCATGAAACAGGAATTGACTTGTAACGGAAAAAATGGTAACAAATGATGTGACTTGCGATGGTGTGTGAGTAGCGGAAGCAAATGCAGTTACTGGTGGTATGGCAGAACGATTTTTACGGCAGTTATTATTGGACTACAACGTTGGAGCGAATTCATTTATCACAAAAGTGCCGTTAGGTCAACGAGATGAGGAACTTGACGTGTTGAGTAGCGGACCAACTTGGTCACAAGCTGAAGTCAAAGCAACAATTACTAGCTCATACTGTTCCGATAGCAGTTGAACTGTTCACTGAGCTTCGCAATTTTGTTGCAAACGTTTCGTCACCAATCGAGGTGACATCATCGGTGCGTTGTTGAGTAGCGTGTAGTAAGTAGTGTAGAGCAGGAAAGCCTCGATGAGAGTGCGTCGGGCATAATATGCGTGCGCTTTTATAGGTTACCGTGTTTGGTTGCATAGACGAGCAATCCTATTGGCTGGGACATCTGCCCGCGTTCCTCTTAATGAGCGGGTAGGTAACCTTTGAACATGGCTTTTGCACCGTGACCTTGGCCAGGTTACTACTGCGCTCAACTCTGTCGTTTGTTTTGTTTGGCTGTATTTCGTCGATTTGGCTAGCGAGGCTTTCCTACGCTACTCAACTCGATTGGTGACGAGACGTTTGCAACAAAATTGCCAAGCTCAGCGCACAGTTCAACTGCTACCGGAGCAATCTGAGCTGGCAATTTGTGCTTTTATTTCAAACTAATTCGGGCGTACAACGCTACAGCAAGCTTGTCGTTTGGAAACGTTTGCTTCTCGACAAGCATGCACACACGAACAGCTCTATTACCTTCATGTATGCCTGAGAAGGAACGTGCTCCCAACGAGTACTAGCCACAGATCAGCATTAGACCATCCAGAAGCCTGGAGACTAGCAAAACAACACGGAAGGTGCATGATCAACCTGATGGTTACAGATGCTCATAATCACCTTAGCAAATATCAGAGCAGCTGGGACGAGAACATTACAATTAAAATCCTCTTACTCATCAGTAATATTAGAAAGTCATAAACGATAATAGATCCAATTTCCTCAGTGCTCCTGGCCCACAACTACAAGCAGCACTGGGATCCGCAATAGAACCTAGGGTTGAAAGCACGAGGAACCGACGCCGGATTGCACTAAACACAAATTTAAGCAAACTCACTAGGGAGGGTAACCGCACCAGCAGTGGTGGATGGGTCAAAAACCTATCACTCCGCACCCTCAGGGCAGTTGAACAGAACGTCTTGATTAAACGGCTCAACTTTAATGTCAGGGATGCTTACCAGACAGATTACCTTGAAAACTTAGAACACAGACTAAAATCATCCGGAATGTCAGAGGAGTCTCAGTAAGACAAACAGTTGCCCAGATGCTAACTCGAAACGAAGTCACACACTTTGTCCAAGCAGGAACACGAGGCACAGACAGAAGGATAGAGAACGCGTGACAATGGAACAATGGTTTATTACGGGTGAAAAAGCATCGCTTAACAAGTCCCGTGGGGTGGAAATTATTACGAAAATCAATTGCATAACAAAGTGAAAAGCGTTGTGGTGGACTCACCATAGACTTATGTGGAATAGCGGAGATGTTCGCGTATTAAACATATAAATCCATGTAGTGGAGTGAAAACTAGTCTTACACTACCGCACCAGAAGGAAAGGATTAGTGTCAGATAAAAGTATCAACACGCTGACCTTCAGTAGTGACGGTTGGATTAACTCCACTGATATTGCACACTCCCTGATACGATATTCCAATGTTGGTTCCGCGAAGCTCAGACTTTCCCAAGCACACAGGCAAAATCTCAACACGCCGCCGCAGGAAAGCAGAACGCACCGTTCGAGGTCGAGAATTGTGTGTATTATAAACGGTGAATTAAAACAACTGTACAAGACGCATATAAAAAGCGAAATGAGAAAAGCGCAAAAAAATGAAAAAGCTATAAACACTACAGGACTCCCCCCCTGGAGCGTGAGTGGGCAAGCGAATGCTCGAAATGTACGCCTCACTGATTATAAAACGCTAGTTTAGAAGGAAGAACCACCGTACGACCAAAACGTGTGCGTTTGTGTGTGTGAGTGGTTATACGGGGGGTTGCGAAGAAGTGACACTGGGATCACACATAGGCTGTGTAGGGGGAGTGCTCGGCGATGGATCGTCTTCGGAGACAGATGCGTCTGAAGATTGCTGAGACGGAAGAGGTTCGATGTAAGCGGGTTTCAAATGGTCGATGCTTACAGAGTCTTTGCAGCCATTTCGGTCCAACACAAAATACTAGTCCTTGCGGTCGATAACCTTGTAAGGACCCTCGTAGGATGGCGTCAGAGGTTTACGAACAGTATCGATGCGCACAAGAACGTAGTGACAATCGCGGAGATCAGGATGGACCTGTGGGTTACGAGGCGTGAGTCGTGGAGGTGTTGGGCGTACCGAGCTGAAGTGACTCCTCAGGCGTGTGGCATAGGATGTAGGATCCATTTCTCCAGTGACCCTTGAATCCAACACCATCTCTCCAGGAAGTCTAAGTGGCGTGCCAAAAACTAACTCAGCAGGGCAACAGCCTAGGTCTTCCTTGACCGTGTTACGTATGCCAAGTAGTATTATTGGCAAACGCTCCGACCATTGCGTGCTCGACTGAGAAGCGGTAATCGAAGCTTTCAGTTGGCGATGGAAGCGTTCGACCAAACCATTGGCAGCGGGATGGTAGGCGGTTGTGCGTATGTGAGAACAACCGAGCAAACGACTTAGGTCACGAAACAACGAAGAAGTGAACTGCGGACCTCTGTCTATCGTGATAGTAGCAGGCGTGCCAAAGAACGGAATCCAAGTTTCGATGAAGGTTCGCGCTACCGTTTCAGTGGAAACGTCCCGTAATGGCACTGCATGCGGCCAACGTGTAAATCTATCAACACATGTCAGCAAGTATTGAAAACCGTTGGAAGGGGGCAAAGGACCAACGATATCCAAATGGACATGCCTGAAGCGAGCATCCGGGGATGAAAAGGTGCCAGGGACAGTGATTGTATGGCGATGAATCTTGCTGGTCTGACACGTAACACAGTGCTTTGCCCACTGTTGGATGTCAGAGCGCATATTGGGCCAAACAAAGCAATCTGTGATCAACTTAACAGTAGCTCGAATGTCTGGGTGCGAGAGTCCATGGAAATGATCGAAAACGACTCGGCGGTAACGTTGGGGAACGAAGGGTCGGGGCTTACCCGTAGACATGTCACAATGAACTTTAGAGTCAGAGTTAAGGAGAGGCAGAAGGGTAAGTTTGATCAAAGGGTTTGATTTCATTTGCATAAACTCAGAATCTCCCTCCTGATGCGCAGCGATTTCCTCTAGATCAAAGGTCGGACGTGAAAGTTCGTGAATTACAATGCGGGACATTGCGTCGGCTACCACGTTGTCAGTGGCGTCTATATGACGGATGTCAGTAGAGAACTGCGATATGTAATCAAGATGTCGGGTTTCACGAGGGGAAAAACGGTCCGAAGAACCACGAAAGGCAAAAACAAGTGGCTTGTGATCAGTTAGAATGATAAATGAACGACCTTCAAGGAGGTGTCGAAAGTGTTTAATGGCGAGATAGATTGCCAAAAGTTCTCTTCCGAAGGTACTATATCTAGTTTGTGCGGGTTGTAATTTACGGGAGAAAAAGGATAGTGGTTCGGGATGACCATTGATGAGTTGCTGCAGAACGGCTCCAACTGCGGTTTGTGACGCATCCGTTTTAAGGACGAGAGGTGTATTAACATCATTCCGTAAATGGCTCAAAGCTGTGACGTTAGACAAAGCATGTTTGATCTTGTCGAAAGCGTTTATTGCTTCGTCCGTGGGTTTGAATTTTCGAGTCTTTCCTTTAAGCAAGTCGGTTAAAGGTTGAAGCACTTTAGAGCAATCAGGTATAAAGCGGCCGTAATAATTCACCATACCGAGGAAACGGCGCAGGCTTTTGTAGGACTGTGGCATCGGATACTCCGTGATTGCTTTTATTTTCTCCGGGAGTGGACTGATTCCGGTGCGATCGATTCGATGACCGGGAAAATCAACACTAGACTGGCCAAAGACACATTTGTCCACGTTGATGGTAACGCCATAGTGATCAAAACGCTCAAAGATTTGGCGAAGATGAAAGAGATGTTCTTTGTGGTTAGAGCTGGCCACGAGAATGTCATCGATATAAGCAAAAACAAAATCAAGTCCGCGGAGAACCTGGTCAATGAATCGTTGAAATGTTTGTGCGGCGTTTCGTAGTCCAAAAGGCATACGACAAATTCAAAAAGACCGAAGGGGGTGGTTATAGCTGTTTTGGGAATGTCATCAGAGGCGACAGGAATTTGGTAATATGCCCGGACCAAGTCAATCTTAGAGAAAATTACTTTGCCGTCTAGACACATGGAAAAGTCATGAATATGTGGTACCGGATACCTGTCAGGGACAGTGACATTATTAAGCTGACGGTAATCACCACAAAGTCGCCAATCTCCACGAGACTTTTTGGGGACCATGTGCAAAGGTGAAGACCATGGGCTATTAGAAGGCCGGACGATGCCAAGACGGAGCATGTGCTCAAACTCGGCTTTGGCGTTGGCGAGTTTATCTGGTGGTAGTCGGCGAGGTCGAGAAGTGACCGGTGGTCCACGAGTAACAATAGGGTGCACAATCTCGTGTTTAGGTGCGGGACAATTATTGGATGGCAGATACAACGCGGGAAATTGTTGGAGTAACTCGGTGAACACAGTGTTAGTAGGTAGAGTCATGCGAAGTCCGATCGAGCTGATCGAAGTGGCTTTGCCCGGAGTGGTGAGGGAGGTGATACTATCACGAAGTTCCCTGTTACGTAAGTCGACAAAGAGACCAAATTGGGTGGGGAAATCGACACCAATGATAGGGCGTTGTACATCTGCGATCAGGAAAACGAAAGAAAATGTTCGTCGAAGACCAAGATCGAGATTAAGCAACTTCTGACCGTAGGTCTGGATTCTCGTGTTATTAGCCGCCTGGAGAGTGGGTCCTGTGGGAATGAGGTAGCGTTTTTCCATTCCACGAGGCAGAACGCTGACCTCGGCTCCAGTGTCAACCAAGAATGAAAGGTTGCTTGTGGAATCACGGACGAAAAGCAGGCGACTAGAAGATGTGCCAGCCGAAGTCGTCGCCATTACTGGCTGGCTGGGGCGTTTCCCTGTTGAGCCTTGGGGAAGGCTCTCGGGTGCGAGCAACCAGGACGACAATTTTTAGCGGCATCACCAAAACGTCGATGATAATAGCAAATATGCTGTCTAGTGTTCCTAGCGTGTCTGTTACTGCTTCTCGAAGTGGACCTAAAACTTCGACTGCGGGGGCGACGTCCTCTCTTAACGGCGAGTTCGAGTATGGACAGTCTCTGACAAATGGACTCAATGGGATCTGATGACGAGGAAGCCTCAGGTGGGGTGACCACAGCGTGACAAACTGGGCGCTGAAAGAAACACTCATGAACTTTGTCGGCCGTTTCTGCTAGTTTGTCGAGTGACAAATCGTCGGCGGATACGGCGAGAATCGCCGTAGTGTTGGATGGAAGACATTTTAGCCACAATTGACGTAAGACACTGTCATCGACTTTAGAGGAACCTACGAGAGAGCGCATATAACGGAGAAGCTGTGAAGGTGAACGGTCACCCAGTTCAACTCCCGAGAGAAGTTGGTGAAGTCTGCTCTCATCAGAAGCTGTAAGGCGTTTCAATACAGCAGCTTTAAGCATATCGTAGGGGGAATCGATAGGAACAGGGTCGAGTAGGTCAACCACATCGGCGGCTATGTGCGTGGGAAGATGGGCAGCGACGTAGGAAAACATAGAACTTTGAGAAGTGATTCTACGGCAACGGAAAAGAGCTTCTAACTGTAAAAACCAGACACGTGCCTTGTTAACGTCAAAAGCTGGTAGGGAAAAACCAACAAAATTTTCAGAAGAGTCAATGTGGGGAGTGGTACTGGACGATATTATGCAGGCGAAAAAAAGTTCCAGTAGGAAAAAAGGAGAACAGGGGTCACCAAATATGTAGTGGAGTGGAAACTAACACTACCGCACCAGAAGGAAAGGATTAGTGTCAGATAAAAGTATCAACACGCTGACCTCCAGTAGTGACGGTTGGATTAACTCCACTGATATTGCACACTCCCTGATACGATATTCCAATGTTGGTTCCGCGAAGCCCAGACTTTCCCAAGCACACAGGCAAAATCTCAACACGCCGCCGCAGGAAAGCAGAACGCACCGTTCGAGGTCGAGAATTGTGTGTATTATAAACGGTGAATTAAAACAACTGTACAAGACGCATATAAAAAGCGAAATGAGAAAAGCGCAAAAAAATGAAAAAGCTATGAACACTACAAATCCATTGGTTAAGCTTTTAGCAAGACACCGTTTGATTGCGTTTTGTAGCCCCTGGCTAACAAGTCATAAAATGAAATGTAAGTGAGACAATGCATCGTCAACTCGTTTTTAAATATCGCCAGATTGGGAGCAGAGACGACATAATTAGGAAGGGCGTTCCAAGGCTGGCACACGCGGAGAGAAAAGAAATTTCTACGGCATTCAAGCCGGCTATATTGAATTGTCAGTTTCAGAGGGTGACCTCTTAGTTTAATGCTGTGGTTTAATTCCAGCAGCGGAAAAACGGGAATTTACAACAGCTGGGGTTGGCAGGATAACCACTGCACCAGCCTTAACGCAGGAAGGTAATACTACCCAAGAAACGACACTATGAAAGTGCAGGATCCTTGACACCTCAAAGCATATTGCCAGAGATTATCTCAAGGAACAATGGGTCGCACATGCTAAAGCCGTGCACCATTAGCCCGCTGCTAAAGTCGCGCGGTAAATCCGTTCAACGACTGCGGTTTCGGACGGGAGTGGAAAACTGGCGGTGCGAAGCCCGGGAATCGAACCCGGATCGACTGCTTGGAAGGCAGCCATGATAACCATTACACCAGCTTCGCTCAAGGCGTTAGCGAATAAACCGAAAAGCCAAAGAACTACTATTCGTCATAACCACATATCGCTCGATCGATCAGGATCCCAGTCCAAAGCTGGTCAATCAGATCAACACAACGCTAAAGTGGTTACAGGCAAAAAATGAGATTAACCTAGAGCGATGGATAATGAAGCTGACGGTACAATCATTGCGTAATTATATGGACTACCCTAAGTGCATAAAGGTGGAGTACACTCCGGCAAATCGTACCACTTCCAGTAAACCCATCACATAAATTATCAAAATATTTGTGGAGAAGGTTAAAACGCCTGATTACCTGATCTAAACATAGCGTCAAAAATGCTGAACAATGCCTCAACAGGCTGCGGATGTCAAGACAGAAGACGACGAAATTATGCTCTCATTCGATGTTACTGCACTCCTTACCTTTTATATGTTACGACATCATGTTGGAGCTACCAACCAATCACGACGACAACCATGCAATCCGAAATTTTGGGGGAACTCTTGGACCTCCCCATGACAACTTATTTCCGCTTTGATGGATACATATAACAGCTACCGAAAAGAACGCCTATGGGATCCCCAATATCTGGGCTTGTTGCCGAAGCTGTGATGCAGAAATTGGAACTCATTGCCCTGCCATTGGTCAGTCCAAACTTTGGATCCGATATGTGGAAGACACATTTGCCGTCTTAAAACGGTACGGAGTACAGTCGACGCATGAGTTGCTCAACAGCAGATTTGACAATATCAGCTTAACAATTGTGGGACTCTGCTCAGTGAAAATATGCCCGATAAATGAATTAACATTATCGGAGCGCTGTACCCGCATAGTTGGAGCAGAGTGAGGGTTTATGGCGAACTTTCGCCGCCCTTCAATATCTCCAGCAGTATGAGTCAAGGTTGCCTGCTGTCACTTTTCCTCTCTAACTTCGGCATTGACGAAGGCATGGAAGCAGCGTTCACTGGACACGATCTACTAGGTGTGAAGCTACTTTCTGGCGAGAGACTTCTTGACTTGTAGTATGCGGATGATATTGCCCTAATCTGTGACAACTCCCAAAGGTGCCAAGCAGCGCTGGGTCAATTAGCGCTGACTGTCAATCGTTTTTTGGCTATAATTTGCTCCTTCGAAATGCAAAGTCCTTCTCCAAGATTGGCAGGGACCCACCCCTGCACTGACCCTTGGTGGTGATCAGCTAGCAGCCGTTCAGAAATCCGTACCTAGGTAGCTATATTAGCGCCCGTGGGATCGAAGTTGAGGTTACGAACCATATAGCAAAATTTCGAGGTGCTTTTGCCAACTTCCGCCATCTGTGACGCCGAGGCGACATCACTCTCGCCCTGAAGGGCAGAGTTTATATTGCATTTGTCCGTTCAACCCTCTTATCCGGTTGTAAAACCTCACCCATCAGGTCGACAGACATAAAGATGCTAGTCATGTTCGAACATCGGTTCCTTCGCAGCTTAGCTCATGTCTGGTGAGAGCACTGCGTGGTCAGTGCATGTGTTCGGCGTGGTGTATGTGGTGCTCAGCGCCGTCATATCGCGCACCAGGTTCCGATGGCTGGGCCACGTGTTTTGTATGACAGCACATCGACTCCAGCGACGGCGTTGTTTGCGCGCCGGGGATGCGGTTGGAAGAGGAGGAGTGGAGGCCGAGCGATGTCTTGGTCAAGAGGAATAAAATCCCTCACGTTGAATTTGGCGTCGGTTGGTGCATTCACACTGCCTGACTGGGGTCCGAAGGACGGTGAACACATTTGGTTGGGAACACTTACTGGCATGGATGGTACCCGGTCCCAATGGTGTTTGCGTTGTGGGTTTCTTTGTCCATCCCCATCCTGTAGATTTTCCCTCCAATTACAATATCATAGCAAACGCATTGTATGATATTCAGCATTATGTTACGTGCTTTTTGACTTCTTTGGAGTGTACTCTTTAGTATCTTTTCTTTATTGCGGCACTTTAGCTGTGTGTTTCTCACCCTCAACATAGGTGTATTGATTGTGATACTGCTTTTGGGATAGCTGCCAAAACTTTTAATTTTAAACCACCGAGTCGCGAGTGCTCTAAAGGTCCCCTGCAGTCAGTCATCAACAGATATGTCTAGCGATGTTCAACGCGACATAGGGGTAGGGGTTTTAGCGGTCATTCTAAAGGCCTCGGGTTAGAGTGCCTGCTATCTCTGATGTGATAGGCAACAACGCGCAATATTCATCAATTGGGTAAGTTGTGTTATACATGTGGCACAGTATACATGCGGAGCCAAAGACTTGTCTTGTTCGTCTAAATTAAGTCAGCGAACTGCCACGACTGATATCTAACTGTGATACAGCGCGGCTCATCCTCCACTTTCATGCGTGTTATGAACGTGTAGAAGACAGGGCTAGCTCCCAGAGCCACGACTTCTTTTGCAAGCCGCCACCAATCGAGGTGGCATGTAAGCTGCTAAGACGACCGCTTATTATTTGTGATAGGGGATTTATTGGGTCTTTTGTGAAGATGCTTCGCAGTTAGACTCAGGCCTACAGCCACCACACATCCATGAAAACGCTGGACGGCCGTTTCGCCCTATTGGGACTCGTCAGTAGCGCGCAAACGTCGGATTCGTACCTACGACCTTGCTGTCCTCTGCACGTTTATAACATGCATGACAATGGAGGATGATCCGCGCTGTATCACAGATATCAGTCATGGCCCAGTGACATAAGTCGCTGGCTCGCATGAATAAGGTCGTGGGTTCAAATGCGGCAGGATTCGGCGGGTGCGCGTTACTAATGAGTCCCGATAGAATGAAACGGCCATCTGGCGCTTTCCTGGATGTGTAGTGGCTATCTGCCTATTTAAGTACGACGAATCTTCACAAAATACTCTAATCTCCCTGATACTTAGAATTACTCTGAGTGATGCTTGTATGGCGGTATCATGCAATGTGACGCAATATTGCAGCACTATATGTTTATCTAGGGTATTATTACTGTCTACTGGGATATGTTTATACGGCGAAAATTTGGAAATGAACTACACAAAAAATGCTATCAAAACGAGACCTACTAAAAACGTTCTCGTGACCATAATCGTCTTGTGCACACAAAAATTCTGTATATTAGGACATTTTCAAGGCAATTACAATTTCATTGTTAACCGTTGTGATCACAATTTGGATGATGTGAATTGTTTGTCGGTTTATTCTCCGAGTTGCGCGTTTACACATCGTAGACCGCGACTCGCTCGTATCTGTTTTCAACATTGTTATCTCAACAGTTGAACACCTTTATACTTGGGCTAGTTTATTATTGTTACCAGGGATGCCGCGTCACTTTGGTTTCTGTCCACCATCGCATTGTCGTTTCATTTTAACCTGGTCAAGCGACGAGAGTGTTCCCGTCACTGCCGATTACTATTGCTTTTCAAGCAACCTTGTTTTTCCATTTCTAAGTTTTGTGTCCCGCACCGCCTGCCCACAACACACATGTCTGGCGACTTCTTATCCTGTCGCCCTCACCACAAAGGGCCTTAGTAGATCACTCAACCAGTTGTGCTCTCCTTGAATTATCTCCGATTTTTATTTTAGATCTGCCATTTCGCGATGGCATTTTCGATAATGTTGTCTGTGACATGCCTTTCGGAAAAAAGCATGGAGTGTGCTCCCACAATTCGGAAGTGTTGTCTACCCTTTCTCTCCAAAATGCTTACACAATATGGCTGAGCAGTATAAAACAGTAAGCTTTGTCAGCAGATGCATACACTATGGTTATTTCATATTAACAACTGTAATAATTACGTTCCATTATTCACTCATTCTACAGAAATCTTTGTTCCGGTGGAAAACTTAATCTTCTTGTTGGCGAAGGACTCTCGGAGGTAGCCTCAAACGCACTACAGAAGTTGAGGGTGCAGTTGACAAGCTCGTTTTCGATCTCGTTGGGTACTTCCAAAGCAGTGTTACTCAGTGGCTTTCGTTACGATTCGGGAGGTGGGACAGTGCCTTCCGACACGGTAGCTGATTCGTCCCATTCCATAATTAGCAAAGCCTGTGACACCTGCACGGAGTCGATCACCACTCCTACGTTGTGCTCATCAATGGAAGACTGCGACCCTCACAAACACTGATAAATTGTTCAGCTTCTGAGTTGCATCTGGGCCATTCATGTTAACACATTGTCACCATTTGATTCGACTTATGTTGGGATGTAAAAACGTAATAAAATTATCATGTTCCCGGTCATTTGCTAATACACCATTTAGAGAAATAAGCTTGTCCGAACCAAGTGAAGGGGACCATATGACAACGCTTCATGGAAGACTTATCGTCTATGCTTTAATCATAAATCCAATTTTTTTGTGATAGACTCACAATTAGGTTTTATCGATGTTGACACATGACAAGCATTCATTCGTTTACTAACCACTTGGATGGAAACGCGGTAATCTTCATACCTTGCGTCAAAGCAAGATAAACCAGCAATCGACTAAGATGGAATGGCGGCATCCGTATCCGGATTTGTCTGTCACTGTGGCCTCCACGGGGGCAGCCATAGGACGGCTGCGCCTACAGAGGGACAATTGGTGGCTTGCGCTGCACCACACATAGCACAAATACCATCATCATCATTACACACGTTAGCTAGAGGTGGAAGACACCTTAGCTATAGTGCCGCAATACATAAGGAAAGAAGAAAAACTTGTAACAGAGTCACACCAGCTGAGTCAGCAGTAAGGGGTGGGTATCGTTCCGGAAAGTTAACAACCGGCTATTGTGCCGCAAGAAAAAAGTTACATTATGCCTAGGAAATGAGATCGTGGTTGGAGGGGGAGGAACAAAGGAACACATACGCAACTGAGGTCGGGTCTAGCCATGTCAAAAATTGTGTGCAGCCAAACGTCCTCATTGTCTTTCGGACCCCAACCAAGGCCGGAAATCAAGCGACGCCAATTTCGAAGTAAGGGCCTTCATTCCTCTTGACCAAGTCATCGCTTGGCCTGTCCTTCTTCCATCCACATCCCGGCGCGCAAACAACGCACGTCGCGGGAGCCACTGGGCTGGCATGTGCAACACGTGACTGAGCCATCGGAGCCTGGTTCATGAAATAACGGTGGTGAGCAGTCCACTCCCTCTTTCTGTGCTGGCCGAGTGGTCTGCGCACAAGGTTTGCAACCATAAGGTTCCCGGTTTCAATCCGCGTAGGAGTGGGCATCCTCGCGGTACACTCAGCCAGCGCGCGACTGGTGGTGATCGCGCGGCAGCGTAGCGCCGTTACGGCGTACAGCTGACACAATTTTCATTTTTTCTGCGTTAAAAAATGCTCATTGTTCACACAGTGTCCCCACCAGATATCAATCAAACTACGAACGCACCGGTAGTTGAATGTAGCTAACCTCCTAATGTCTGCCGATCTAATAGGTCAGGTTTCACAACCGCCTCGAGCTTTTGCTATACGGTTTGTGAACTCATCTTGGATTCTACGGGGGTTGACACAACTAGCGGTGGACTAAAGGCAGACACTACTACACCAGTTATCAGTAACGTGGAAAGGCCAGGATGCGAAACGGCAACCGGCCAACAGCAAGCCATAAGAGGAACACTCTAGGACCGCAGTCGTATGCGTGCGAGGAATGGACGCATAAGCAATGCACACCATACAAACCCTAGACACAAAACGAGACCCGCACCATGCAACCCCCAGCATGAATAGCGAAGATGAGTAGATGTCTCCTTTGTCGGAACGGATGCACCTAGTAAGCTATGTTTAAACATAAATAATTCCGCTTGCAGCTCGGGTTCTTACATTGTTGGCGTGATAAACCAGGGTATGTCATGAAGGTCGCCTGGCCGGAGCCGTTTGAAGAAGAGGATGTAAAGACCTTGGAGGACTTCGAGGATGTGGGGGAGGCGGATGGAGTCAAGACCGAAGCTGGTAGTTCTACGAAGTCTCCTCGAGGGCATGGCGAAGGTAGTCCTGGAGAGAGCGCGAAAAGGCCCGTCAAGTTGGTAGGCAGCTGCGAAGGATGCATTGATCCCTAGACACAGAACGAAACCCGCGTCATGCAACCTCCAACAGGGATAGCGAAGATGTGTGTATGTCTCCTTTGTCTGAACGGATGCGCCTAGTATTAGCTATGTTTGACACCATACATAATTCCGCTTGAACCTCGGATTCTTACAAACTGCGCAGGTATTTAACTGGTGGAAGATTTCTAACTTATCCTCACTAAGTTTCAGCACAAGAGGCCATCCCTGCGAATTTTGGAGGTCTTTGCACTTTGAGGGAAAAAGCATAACCCGAAACGGCCGACAGCTAGTGCTAATTTGTCCAGTGTTGCTTGGTACCTTTGTTGGCTGTCATAGATGAGGGCAATATCGTCAACATACTTCAAGTGAAGAAGTCGTTCACTTGGGAGCGGCTCCACATTTTCTAACGTGTCCTGTGAACGCGGTCTCCATGTCATGGTCAACAGAGAAGCTGAAGAGGAGAGGTGACAGCGGGAATCCTTGTCTTACACTGGTGGAGATATTGAAGGGCGGCGACAGCTTGCCGTGAGCCCTCACTCTGCCCGAGCTGCGCGGGTAAAGCGCTCGCATAATATGTACATACTTCTCGAGCACACCTTTCCTTAGCAGACAATCCAAAAGGGCACATCGATCCACCTAGGTATTTTATTGTCGAGTAACACGATAACGGTGGGCTGCAAATATATGTGACTATGCCCCAACAATTGATGCAAAGGTATGTGATCGATGCAGTGCCCACCTCAACGAAACCCGGCTTGCTCATCACAAATGCGGCTTTCACGAGTGTTAGTCAATCTTTGAAGGATTATTGAGGCACGCATCAATGGAGTTGCTAATCCTGTCAGTGAGATGCCTGTTAGATACCTGAGTAAACTAATACATCGCGGTCAAACGAGGTTGAAGTGATTCTGGAGTCGTTATATAGGATTCAGGAACTTGTAAATAAACTGGCGCTATAATAGCAACATCGAACTACTAGTTTCGCATTTCCTGTTAACAGCTGGACTAATGTGGCCTCGAAAATCTGGTGAGCGCTTGTACCACTTAATTTTTCGAGGATTTCATGCTCCATTATTTTGTGATCACCTGATCACCACGTGGCTTCCTAATCTTTCCTAGAACCGTAAACGGTCACTTACAATCTTGCATGTCACGCTCCGGAGGGAAGATGCCACGAGATAGCGAGCGGGTAAATCGTTCTATGTATTTTCATGTAGCGTAGCTGGAACAATAACCAATGTACGCTCACTTCTGGTAATATCTATTTTGTGTTTACAGTCACGGATTGGCTGTTGTGGTTTCCGAGTCGCTTCTTTTGGCAGGTCAAATGCATGGCACCTCTAGTGATAGTTTGTGCTGCCGAAGACGGCGAACACACGGCAATCTCGTGCTAGTCCCAGGGCCTAGTTGATCGTGACTGTTTCTCTTTGATTGAAAAATGTATCAGTGTTAAGGGAGCCTGTCCATAGCAATCCTCGGAGCGAGTCCTCTAGCCTGGAGAAAATTGGCCCCATGCAGCCTGAAGCTGATTAGCTAGCCAATGAGAGCGTCTTAGCTCGAAGTCCATCAATGAGGATGACTTACATTGAAGTGCACTACTGCGCACACTAGGTAAGTAGAAAACAAGAGTTTTCACGCATCTAGTAGTTGATAGAGTCCAGGAACTTTCGACAGATCATTCTCTCATGAACTATTTATTTTGACCCCACATTTTGGATGCACAGTGTTTGTCATGTGCACCAAAAACGTTTCGTAAAGCACTTTGAAAACTGACTGGACCGTCACGCGAGTAGCTGTACGGGTTATGGGTACCGTCAGCGGAAATACAACAATCGGGTGATTCGCGAACATTTTGCACAGCCAATGAGATTTTCGAGTTGAATTTCAGTATATGGCCAGACTGTATGGACAAAAATGCACTATCGCGCTAGACAATGCTCACCCATGATTTAGGAATTCGGTCGACAGACACCTGAAGAACGTGACGTGAATGGCATGCAAGTAACGATCCGGGAAGATACAAGCATAGCGGACGCAAGCGTTCAACAGTGACCTATCTCTCTCTGTGTGCATTGGCTGCCTTCGATCCGTGCTGTAACACTGGTTGCACTACAGCATTGCATACTCACTTCAATTCAATATATGTATGTGGTTGGCGGCATCCGATTTCGGATTTGCCTGTCACTGTGGCCAGCCACAGGACACCTGCGCCTACAGAGGGACCACGGGTGGCTTGCGCTGTACCACCCACAGCTCCAACCACACACCCCATATCCAGTGTAAACCCGAAGGAATAAGACCGGGAGGCATGTGGATGGGAGCCACGTTTCATCAACGGAGCCGGCCCACACTCCTTCACAGTCAAACACAAGCACGCTGTATTTGTTGGATCAAGCGCACACAAGGCGGTGGCTGGACCGTAGTCCGCTCCACACTGAGTGCATGGAACCACTCTTCGAACCTAACACGGCCACAAAGACCGTGCACCCCGTCCGCTCCAGCAACGACCAACTGTCTCCTAGAGCCAGTGTGGACGAGGTAGTGGGTAATAGACAGGTAGGCACCTTGTCAACGTACACATTAAGCGGAGCCACACCGGGGATATCAAACAACAGCCAATCACTTGAGAGAAAGATAACCAAGAAAATAAATCGAGTAATGCATAACGAAACGGTAACATAAATGTTAAATTGACGACCATATGAAATAAGTTGTTTACCAACGAATACGAGGTAAGTTCCAGAGGTCAGGAAGTTTATTTTACGGAAATGCTACAAACACGAAAATGTTATCGAAATAACTACAAGTGGCTCAAGCGACGTGCGCAAGTGTATAGAAGAGAGTATAAGTAGGCATTTATATGGGGAAAAAGCATCAGGACAAAATTGAAAACCCACCACCTGAAAAAATAGACTTAGCATGCAAGTACGCGGTTAGTAAATCGAATGCAGCTTACCTATAAACGCCGCGCCGGTTCTGCCTACGTTCTCTGCAGGACCCGTCGTCGCTTCGGTGGTGGTCCCGAGTGGCCTCGCTCATGGCTCACTAGGTCTGCCTGACTCAGGCACTCGCGACAGCATGTGCTACAGCACCATGCGCTCGATGTCGATGGAGTACAACCCATCGGTGCTTGCCACTTCTTCTCTGCATGTATGAGGTCTTTCTCCTGCACTTCGCCAACTGCCTTCGTGATTAGATCGTGCCATGCACTCCGATCAACCGCCTTTGATTCCCATGACCTGCAATCAAGATTAGAACGTGAGAGGCTCACTTTAATCATGTCCTGGTAACGTAACCTTGGTTACCCCACGTGCCGCTTCCCAGTACTCAGCTGACCATATAAGAGTTGCTTCGGAATCCGCGTTGAATCCATACGCCACACATGATCGAGCCACCTCAGGTGTCTCAGCAAAAGTATGCAGTCCACTGCATACATACCACTTCGACGCAACACTTCCGTGTCTGCAACTCTGTCGCCCCAACTGATGCGCAAATTCGTCGCAAACACTGCTGATGGAACCGCTCGAGATATCGCACATCCCGACGGTACATCGTCCACGTTTCACTGCCGTATAGAAAAACGGACAGCACTATGGATTTGTACACCATCAGCTTCATGCCAATGATAGGCTGATGGTTGTTCCACATTCGGTACTCGAGTTTCCCGAATGCCGCCGCTGCCTGTGACACGCGGATACGCAGCTCAATGTGTAGCTGATGATCAGTCGACATCAAATACCTAGCTAGCAGAAACGGGAGGTGGTTTCCAATACTTCAGCACCAATGCTGATTCGCGGCAATATTGAAGATTGTACCTCCGGTGAAGGCTGAAAGAGACAGACAGTTTTGCTTGTGCTGATGGTGAGCCCGAATTTGGTCGCTGTCGAAGCCAGAGCACTAGTCATGTGCTGCAACTCATCCGCGCTGGGTGCAAACAACGCACAGTCGTCAGCAAACAGCAACGTTCGGATAGTTGTCTCACAGACTAGGGTTCTCGCACCGAAACGACGGATGTTCAGCAACCCACCATCAATACGGTGCTCCACACGAACACCGTAAGCACAAGCGGCATCAAAAGCACAAGACATCATTGCATGAAGATATATATTAAACAGGGCAGGAGCTAAGACACAGCCTTGCTTCACACCAGTGACAACTACAAAGTCATCCGAGGTATCTCCATTCAGCTGCACCCTCGCTCGCATACCACTGTGCAGACATTCAATTAAACTTACAAACTTACGCGGGCAACCAAACTTACCCAACACCAGCCACAATGTCTCGCGGTTCACTGTACCAAATGTCTTGGTGAAATAAACAAAAAGCGAGTACAACGGCTGGTGTCGTTCTCCGCACTTCTCCTGCAACTGACGAGCCGCAAACACCATATCTATAGTGCTGCGACCCGAACGGAATCCACACTGCTCGTCCGCCACGTTAGGTTCCACAACCTGAATGACGAGGCGGTTGAGCAGGATTCGGGAAATCACCTTGCCCACACAACTCAGCAAGTTGATGCCACGGTAATTCATGCGATATTGCTTGGTTCCTTTGCCCTTGCACAGTGGTAGCACAATGACGTCCTTCAGATCAGCAGGCACCTCATCCTCAATCCATACGCGTTGCACAAAGTGGTGCAGCGCAGTCAACAACGCGGGTCTGCCGTGTTTCAATACTTCAGGCGGGATCCCGTCGGCCCCAGCACACTTGCCGTTTCGCAGCTGAGCAAGTGCTCTCTGCGTCTCATCCAGTGTCGGCGTGTCAGCCAGACTCGCCTTCACATCGTGCTGCTTGAGGCCGTTCAATGTAGGCCAGTCGATCTCTGAACTGTTGTTCAAGAGACAGTCAAAGTGTCTTCGCCAGGTCTGCATTATGTCTGCAGTTTGTGTGCAGATAGCGCATGAAGTACCATCGATCAGCGTCCTCACTGGCTCCAACCTCGGTCCATACACCGCCTTCAAGGAGTCAAAGAATTCCTTGGGTTGCCGGAGTTCGGCGTAGCATTCCATCTGCTTCGCCTTCTCCGTCCACTATGCATTTTTAATGCGACGGAGCTCTCGGGTCAGCCACCGTCGAAGTTTGCGAAACTGACTCTTCTTCCCCAAGTCACTGGGCTCGCGACATGTGCAACAAATGCTGCATTCTTCTCCGACACCAATGCGCCGATCGTCGCATTGTCGTCATCAAACCAATCAGGCCGCTTACAGTTTGCGCGCCCGAAGGTCTCCTTGGCAGCAGCTGTCACCTGGTCGCGAATGTGGCGCCACAGGTCGCCCAGTGTGGCTATGCAGTCCACATCACACAGGCGTGCAGCCTTCCCCTACTCTAGCTCAATACGTTTTGCCATAGTATTGAGGGAGAGAATGTTAAATTTACGCCGATTCACGGCGGGAGTGCAATACATTGATTTACGAAAATATATGTACAGTTTGGTCCGAACCAATTTGTGATCAGTGCCACACTCAGCTCCACGCATGCGCACTTCACGCATATCACGCTGATGTACGATGACATGGTCGAGCGGATGAGCGTGACCACTCCGTGGATGCGTCCAAGTTGCTATATCACTCGCACTCAGTGCAAACCGAGTGTTCGTGATCGTCAGGCCGTGAGTGTCACACAGTGAGAGCAGCCCGTCACCGTTCGCATTCGCTAAACCAATGTCATGCGGACTGATAACATCTTTCCACACCGATGCATCACGCCCAACGCGCGCGTTGAAATCACCCAGCAGAAATAGTCGGTCGTTCCTCGGCACAGACCGTATCACGGAGGATAGCTCAGTGTAGAACTGATCACGCGTGTCATCATGATAACACATGGTCGGAGCGTATGTGCTTATAAAAGTAGCAAACTTACCTCTTCCGAGTCGTAGGCGAACAGTCATCAGTCGCGCGCTGATGCCTGTTAGTTCACCCACCAGCTGGCCATGGAAGCGATCGGATAGTGCAAATCCGACCCCATGATCACGTGGTGCTGAGGCGGCGTTGTCCACCCTGTATAATGTGTAGCCAGCACCTACTTCATGCAACTTACCTTGCTCAGCGAGCCGGGTTTCACTGAGCGCCGCAATATCGATGTTGTAGCGCGCCAGTTCCATCGCGACGAGTGCAGTGCGTCGCTCCGGGCGCTCGCGCAAAGCACTCAGCATTGGGGGCTGGACCGGAACTCCAGCGAGCGCCCGCACTGGGAGACCTGTGGCGCCACATTCGCGACCAGGTGACAGCTGCTGCCAAGGAGACCTTCGGGCGCGCAAACTGTAAGCGGCCTGATTGGTTTGATGACGACAATGCGACGATCGGCGCATTGGTGTCGGAGAAGAATGCAGCATTTGTTGCACATGTCGCGAGCCCAGTGACTTGGGGAAGAAGAGTCAGTTTCGCAAACTTCGACGGTGGCTGACCCGAGAGCTCCGTCGCATTAAAAATGCATAGTGGACGGAGAAGGCGAAGCAGATGGAATGCTACGCCGAACTCCGGCAACCCAAGGAATTCTTTGACTCCTTGAAGGCGGTGTATGGACCGAGGTTGGAGCCAGTGAGGACGCTGATCGATGGTACTTCATGCGCTATCTGCACACAAACTGCAGACATAATGCAGACCTGGCGAAGACACTTTGACTGTCTCTTGAACAACAGTTCAGAGATCGACTGGCCTACATTGAACGGCCTCAAGCAGCACGATGTGAAGGCGAGTCTGGCTGACACGCCGACACTGGATGAGACGCAGAGAGCACTTGCTCAGCTGCGAAACGGCAAGTGTGCTGGGGCCGACGGGATCCCGCCTGAAGTATTGAAACACGGCAGACCCGCGTTGTTGACTGCGCTGCACTACTTTGTGCAACGCGTATGGATTGAGGATGAGGTGCCTGCTGATCTGAAGGACGTCATTGTGCTACCACTGTGCAAGGGCAAAGGAACCAAGCAATATCGCATGAATTACCGTTAAGATTCGAAACAATCAGCACCGGCGACGCCTACAATGTGGCCATATTCAACGTCTTTATCATACCCACCGGAAAAACGCTGCAAGTACGGTGATTGACGGAAGATGGCGCACTGCCTTTCTTAATGAAGACGAGAACATTCCAGGTTTCACGGAATATTGGAAGAATGTCCTCTCCAGACCTTCTGCTAATGATGAGCGCGCACCGCGTCGATTCCTTCCAGCTAATGATGACTTGGTGAAACCAATTGTTCTGGAGGAGATGCAAAGTGTTCTCAAACAGATGCGGGGTTCGGCTCCCGGCGTAGACCGCATCACCAAGGCTTTGTTTTAAACAAGAGGACAACTAGCATTCCTATGGTTCAGCGTTGCCTATGTTGTGCAGACAACTGCAGTAAAGTGCTTAAGATCAGTATTACCTGTTCCAGCTGCATTAAATCGTACTGCCCGCAATGTGCAGGCAAAACTGTCCAAGAAGTGAGACAGACAAACCAAGTTGCTGACACAATTTGGTTTTGCCCATCATGTCAAGTGACAAAGATAAGGCGGCATTGGCGAGACAGCTTCCTTGGAGCTTTCATTGCCACGCGTCATGATCAGCCATTACCCCGCAGATAACCCAGCACCCAAACACACTTCAAACAGGCAATCTGACTAGGAGACGGCAGCAGACGCGCCATTGGTGTCGACTGCGAGCCGTGTCCCTGTAAAGTCTCGAACCAAACACAAGACGAATCACGTGGACATCCAGTCCGGAAGGCAAGAACGACCGACATCACCCAGTTTGGTCTTCTGTAACTTCATTTCCCTTAGCTAAGTTAACTTGTCCACCTCGAGTCTTGCGCCATCCTACACCTGGCAGACTAAACAAGGCCCTCCTAGGTAAGCGTTGACCAGACATAGGTAGCACGCGCCCGAGCCTATGCAACGTATTCAATGCTAGCTGTTGTTCTAACGAGGTGGCATGCTTATCACTACGTAGTACTCGCCTAGGCACATCATCGTTTCGGACAAGCTGGGGCCATCCGACACCAGCAATGCTTTGCAAACAACGAAGATGGCAGACTTGTAGGCCCCTCAGATCTTCAGACCGATGGGGCCAAGTTTCACTACCATAGAACAAGACGGCCCTCACTGTGGTCTTGTACACACGGCTTTTTAGACCGAGGGATACACCTTTCTGCTTTCACAGATGTCACACATTTAAGAAGACGGCTCTGGTTTATGTAATACATTGACTCACTTGAGTGCTTATGCGCTCATCGTTGGTGATACAACTGCCAAGTGAATTGATCAACTACCTCGGCTTCCTCGCTGTCAAAAGGGCATCAAGTAGCTGGTGGTCCATTAAAGATGAGAAGCCCATACCAAATGATGGGACTACTCTTGAGAGATTATTCAGGGTTTATTACGCCCCCTCCCAATCTCGTTAAACAACATGACAATATCGTCTGCATAATAGAAATCAACCAGGAAGCACCTCAACGGCTGCATCGTGAGGTTCCGCAATGGAGTACTCTAAAATGGAGTCCACGACGGGCAACTCTGACGAACGCTACTTGTCGGAAAGATATCCGGATGCTCTCCGTAGGCCCTCACGCGGTTTGTAATGTTTGAGTGTAGAGCACGTAAAATGTTTACATATTTCATTGAAACCTTTCCGCGCAAGTATTTCGAACAGAATGCATCGATCAGTTGAATCGAACGCACTCTTGAAGTCGAGCGACACAGCTATTGTCAGGCTGCTGTATGCTTAGCGCTGCTATTGCACCTGCCGCATAGTGAATATATGGTCTGTACAGCCCCGTCATAGGCGTAAGTTCCTTTCCTCTTCCTTACTCCGGGATCGCCGTTTCGCAGTGAGGCGACAAACAAGAATCGGGGCGAGTAATTTTGTCACAACTGGCGTTAGTATGATACCCCTGTGGTTAGCACAGTCGGTACAACTGCCCTTCTTGTATATTGCCATTATACTCGATTTACTCCAGTTAGCCGGGACACTTCCTTCTAGATATGTTCGAGTATGGAGATCTGTACTTTGCAGAGAACCTCATATCCATCCTTAAATAGTGCGGTTGGGAAGGAATCCGGGCCAGCAGCTGGGCTACTATTGAGAGCTTTGATCGCGTTTCCGACCTCATCCTCTGATGTAGCCTCTAAATTCACTGTCCATGGCTCATCCTGCATTATCAGTTGGATGTCCGGAAGCAGGGGGCCAACTGAACTGATCTTGAAGGTGTCTGACCCATCGAGTCATATGGCGCTGCTTACGGTGTATCAGTGCTCCCGCGTTTTCCCTTTTTAATCTCACTAACGCCTTGTTTCCTGGGACCCGTAATGCGGATTAACTGGGAGAGCTCGCGACAAATTCCTACTGCCCCTTCCTCCTTCACTCCTTGATCCCGACTGGTCCACCAAGCTTCTTTGTCAGCGCACAGGCTCCCCTATGGTTCGCGCTTGTAGTCCATCTGGTCACATTTTGCTACGAGCCTGGCGGGAGTTTTATTGTTTCCAATAGGCTTACCCACCTCTCGAATATACATTTTCTGTTACCTGGACGATTGGTTGTGCCACAAGCAGATGCTTTTGCATCGTGCATGTCGACGGAGATCATATTCCACTGAAGCTCCGTGCCAATAGGACGAGGGAGCGAAATTTCGGTACTTAGGTCATCTCGGTAGGCTTGCCTGACGGTAGGCTGAGATAACTACTCAGTTCCCACTCGAGGAAGGCGTTTGCTGTGCCGCCCGGTATAGTTCATGATAAACAACAGCGTACTAAGTCACGGCCAGAGTCGACGCAAGTACTCGCACATCAGCGAGTGTCCAGAATGGAACCACGCCACCTGTAACTTATGACAATTTGATCTATTTGGGTCCATCTTTGGACAGCTACAGGAGGACACCAAGTGGTACTTCTGTGCCCACTGTCTAAAAACGGTGCTACTAGGCAACAACCCGTGCTCCGCACACAGTTGTAGCGCACGCTGGCCATTGTTCGTCCGTTCAGAGTTAAATCCATTATTACCACGTGGCTGAGTTTCTGAAGAGAGAAGGAGACCTGCTTGCGCATTCATATCCCCTGTAACAACACCGATATATGAACTGGTAGCATTGCCAAGCAGCCTGTTCAATTCGTGGCAGGTATCCTTGGTATCATCAGAGTTGCAGTCAATGGTGGCATAAACAAAAACCACGAACAGCACCTAGTGTTAATCCGGAAATCTACCTTATTTACCGTGATCAAACGGACTACATGCAGATGGCTGTCCACGGGAATCCAGTTAACCAACGATGACAGCCTTGGGGCTGAGTACGATATCCACCTCAGCTTGACCAGCGTCTTCTGACGCGTGCAACCAATAGCTAGAGCACAAGCCGGGTGCAGTTAGTTCAACAACGCCGTGATGGTCATCGATCCTAATTTCGGATACTCACCGCACGTCAATACCCAGTGTGTTCAACGTGCGTGCGAATACAGTCTGTTGAAGTATTTGTTTTAGGGTGCGAACGTTAACTGCCGCCAGGGAAATCAGACAGCGTAGCCTTATACAAGACTTATGCCGATAAGCGTCCAGTGAATGTTGGTGGAAGGTAGCTGCAGATGGTGTGATTGCAGTGGCATGGTGGCTGCTGTCATTTAAACTGGGCACTATGAAAGAATGGCTAGTAATGAGGGTTGGCAGGGGAGTAAAAGAAACAGATGGAAAATAAAGCATCAAGGCACCAACAGTAGCATTTCGCTTATCCGCCCTGCTGTATTCAACTGGTAAGGCGACTCTTGCTAATCTGCGCGATGGCCGATGCAAGATATTGTCGAAGTTTAAAGAAACAGTCGTGGTTGTACGTGGGTTAGGATTCTGCCAGGGAGGCCAGACCTAGGTAGGTGGACGATTAGAGTCCTCAGTCAAAGCCATTGGCTCTAAAACCAGTAGCAATGCCTTATCTTTACAGAAATGGACGCTACATCAACCTCGAGGACCAGGAGACTGAGTTTGTCTGACTAACAATTGACCGACCTGGTTGGAGTAACTCAAGGCGCCCGGGTACACCATCCATTGTAGCTCAATGAGTCGAAGGGGTACGCAAACGGTCGCACCACGTTAAGGTTTAGTCTCATCGCGACCGAGCCCTCATATTCCTCAAGTAAGGAATCGTTAACATAAGAAGTAGCGTAGACAGGAGACCGGTAGATAATGCAAGGACCCATAAAATCACTAGCACTATTATACGTGGCAGAGAACCGTACCACAAAAGCTGCCGGTAGAGATTTCGGAACGTTTTGGATAATATGCGGATCATTCGGATTCACTACACTGGCCTTCGTCAGGCCGCACCTTGAATATTACGTCCAAGCTTTTCAACCATGCTTGTTTTTTGCTACGATATCGGTGCTGCAGGTCCTTAGGGTTGGCACCCAAAATGGTTTAAGGACTACGGCACCTGTTGTATCCAGAGAGGCTTCTTAAGCTCTAAACTTTTTCGCTACCTTATTGTTGACTTACATACTAACAGGGAAGATTGGTCCTAATTTGTCTTGGCTTTTCAAGTCAATCCTACTACCATCTCTCCATGACCGTTCAATGGTTATACAAACCATGATCTGATGGGGCTTGAATCGACTTTCGGCTGTCACGTAGAGTGGTTGATTACTGGAATGCGTTCTTTTACGGGCATAGTATCGTCAAGGACAGTAAAGGAATCTTGTGTCGGCACGACACGAGTCTGTAACGACTTGGGAAGAAGAGTACCAACAAGCGGGATGTCGACCCTACAACCAGCAAGAACAGGGAGTTATCACACAGGTATATTGACTTCGACGAAAATGATAGAATGGAGCTGGCTGTCAGGCCATGTAGCCCGAAGTCACAGTGGGAGTATCGTTCACAAGTTTCAGTCGATCCGAACCGGCATTCTGAATTTCCAACCAGTCTGGTTGGCACTAAACCTTAAGGATAACATTCCTGGGAAAACCCGGTTTGCCCAATAGATTTGATCACTCACTCAGTGTTTTTTGCTTACAGTTTCAATCTTCACGTTCACATCCCAACTTTTTCTTCTACTTATTTGCAATATTAGGCTCCTCCATTTACTTCTCTTTATTTCCGCCTTTTTGTTACTTGGTATTTTCATTCCTTATTCATGTGGCCAGCTCAGTAAGGATTGTTAGTGCAGGCTACGTGGCATTAACAAGTCGACCATGGCGTGGTTCGTGCGTATTGTTTTGCTTTCTTTAGGTTACACATATGGCCATTGACAGGTACCCTGGCGCACTCACGGAGGGACATGCAGTCCAAATTGAACTTAAACTTGTATATCAAACGACAGGATACTCTAGACCCAATATGTCGGCCGAGTGGTCTGCGCGCCTGGTTTGCAACCATAAGGTCTCCGGTTAAAATTCGCGTAGGGGTGGGAATCCTCGCGGTATGCTCAGCTCGCGCGCGACTGGTGGTGGTGGCGTTGCAGCGAAGCACCTTTACAGCGTAAAGCTGGCACATTATTATTATTATTATTATTATTATTATTATTATTATTATTATTTAGACCCAGTATGTTCCAAATATCATCCACAATAGCCAGCTTGCCTCGTTCATAGATCGTATTTCGCTAAAATCATTGTTTGGCTTTAGGGTCGATTGCTCGTCGCCTTTTTTAGCATACCGCAAAGCAGCGAAATCAAAATGAATAACTACCTCAACTATTACTGATGATCAAGAAAGGCGAACAGGATGCCCATACCAACGGTATTGGGCAAACGATTGTTGGCCTTTAGCTCTGTGTATCCGCTCATTGAGACTACTGGATAACGGATGCGTTTCTTATACTTTCGCCAATTTGAATGAATTGTAGAAAGACGTTCCGTTGGGAATACGGTCTCAGCGTCTTTGATACTTGCGCGGCATCCCAACATGGAGCTGGAACGTTGGCTGATGGTTGGAGCTTATGAAATGTAAAACTCATTTCCATTGTTTATGCCAGAATATCCTTTAACTCATCCAAAGTTCCGGTACACCGTCGATCAGTTATTCTAATCTAGTGTGCAATCATACCAATTCCCTTCATGTAGTACCCAGTACCGTGCGTAGCATGGGTTAGTTGTCGCTCTTGTTGACCACTCATCTAAATGTCCTTTATGATCAGTCACTTGATTCCAGTGGTCACGCCTGCGTTTCATTCGAGTGTGCTGTTAGTAGAGTCCAAGAGAAAAGCGTGGCCATGGTTCCGAACATCTGGCGTGCTAATTTTGATGCAATGAGATCGTGAGCTACCCTGTCACCATTTTGACAGCAAATCACATCCAGACGGTAAAAGAAAAATTCAAAACGTTTCTTCCTGTGGTGTCCCTTTCCCACATCCAGCTTTCAGCTCTGAAGAAAGCAAACGCCAAAGCACCTTGTTTTGATTTAATTGCATTACGATTGCTGAACAGACGGTTCAGATGTTGGCGCAGTTAACTTTCGACTCGGTCTGCTGATGCCTTGCGGTGTTATCAGGCAGCACGGAACGCATACAAGCAGCATTTAAGATCTGCTCTACTTTATTATCAAATGGAACTAGCGAACGCAGATCCAACCAACACGAAGCGATTTTTCGCTTATGTCAGGAGATAAACCCATGCGAATTCATCCATCCCGGTGTTGCACAGATCTAGTGTAGTTACCGCGCATTTTACCTACGACAAAGCCTGTCATTTTGGCGAACAGTATGCGAGGACGTTTGTCCTACAGTCTCGTTTACCAGCTATTTATCTAGAAGAGAAAGTTCTTTCTGGCTCCATATTGACTGATATCTCCGTGTCAGATGCTCACCCAAGTCGCTGGTACTGGTGCTATTCATCCGAAGTTGCTATATGAAGTGGCAATTGGAGTTTGTGAACCCAATACGCGCTTTTGTGGTAAGTGTTGCTAGTTGCGCTCTGCTTACCGACTGGAAGAAGGCCCGGTCTTTAAAACGTGTAATAGGTACTTTCCTGTAAACCGCAACTCCATTAGTCAAATCGGCGTGCTAGTTAAATTTCTAAAAAAGCTGCTGAGGGATGCCCTCGAACACCATTTCATGGCCATTGGCTTCCGAAGCCCACCTTAACATAGACTTCGCAAACGGTATTCCTGTCTGATAAATTTGTTGATTTCTCGAGAGAGTTAGGCGGAGTCTGTCGACCAGGATCAAACACGAGGCATGGTGTTCATAGACTTCTCCAGAGCTTTTTAATTCGTCCCACACTCTTCTCTTACCTTGAAGCCGTGTTCTTACGGTGTCTTTGGGCACGCGCTTCGATGGCTATCAACATTTCTCGAAGAGCGAGATGTGTGTTCGGGTGGGCTTTAGCATTTCCTTCCGACAGCCTGTTCTGAGCGGTGTCCCGCAGGGGTCATTCTTTAGTCAGCTGCTGCTTGCTATGTACTTAAATGAACTACCGGAACTGCTAGACGTGCCTACCTTCATGTTGGTGGACGATTCGTAGTTCCGGCGCACAGTAATCGATTCTGATGGATCCTATGCTTTGTTACAAGCTCTCGGGAGACTCCTTAACTCGTCCCTTTTGTAACAAATGCCAATAAACCACACTGTGTTCAGTTCAAATAGCCCGACGACGCACACATGCTTGGCGGGAACGAAATCTCTCATGTTGATTCCGGACTTTAAATTCAGTGAAAACTGAAACAAAACGGCGTGCAAGGATTTACGAACTCTAGGTGATCCGTAGGTCATTTAGGATCCTGACGGAAGAAATGTTTGTTAAATTGTTTGCGACCTTTGTTGGACCGCAACTGAAATAATGCGTTCAGGCTTGTTCTCCTTGCCTGACTCGTGACAGTATGGCAGTAGAGCGGGTGTTGAGTGGAACCAAAATGGTCCGTGGGTTGTGGCACACGTCCTACTCTGACAGGTTGTTCGAACTACGCATGTTCTCATTACACTATCGTGGCCTTCGGTGCGATTAGGTTCTCACTTGTTGTGTACTGTTAGAGCGAATCAACCCCGAACCTATCTTGGCTTTTGCATCCTACACAGTTACCTACTCTTTGTTGGCATCCGATGAAAGTGCACAAACTCTGCTCTGATCGCGTTCGGATTGACACTCGTTTATCACCTAGAATGATAGATTCCCGCAACGCGCTCTTTGAGGACGTCGTATTGTTGCTCTCGGTGACGTCCTCAATCTACAGGTCAGAATCTTCTTAGTTACGATTCCGATTGCTGTCCAGTTCGTTTTTTCTCGCTTGCTCTTAATAAATTCATCCTCAAGTTTTGTTAGTGCCTTCCCACTTTACACCTAAACTACCAATTTACTCTTCATCCTCTTATTGCATGTGGCTGGAGCAGTGGGCTACTAGTGCAGGGCACATGGATTTCGAATTGTTGACCACGACGTGTCCTGTAGGTGTTGATTTAGCTCCCAAACTGACCATTCATACCACCGAATTCTAACGGATTAATGACGCACGCAGGGTGGAACTGCCACAGGAATTTCCTTTTGCTCTTGCCCCATTTCCGTCGCAACGAGACTGGACTTGGTGCGACTTTGCGTACATCCTTGACCCATTGAGCTATACTGGGTGGTGCCTTCGGGCCCCTTGGGAGCTACTCCGACCAGTTTGGTCAATGGTGAGAGGTCAGACAAACTGTCTCCTGGTCTCCCAGGTTGGAGGTTTGAAATGGGATGTGGTCCATTTCTGTAACACTAAATCATTGCCACCTCCCCGCTGCTTTGCGGGCAGGCTTTCGAGCCAAAGGCTTTGGTTGAGGACGCTAATCGTCCTCCTGTCCAGGTCTGGGCTCCCTGGCAGTATCCCAGCCCACATACAACCATTACTTTTTTTCGAACATAAACTTCATCCTGCATCGGTAGTCGCGCAGATTATCAAGGGTCACCTTATATGCTGCGTGCAGCAGGGTGGATAAGCGAAAACATGCTACTGCTGACGCCCCCTTTCTTTCTTTTCCACCTGTTTCTTTTAATCCCATCCCGACCCCCGTTACTAAATTTCCTTCTATAATTCCTAGCTTTATTGACAGCAACCGAAGTGCCACTAGAGTAGAACCATCTGCAGCCACCCTCCCACAACACGCATCGGGCGCCCATCGGCAACAGTCCCTTCTAAGCCACACAGTCCTGTTTCCATGGCGGCGTTCAATGTTCGCACTCTAAGACAATTAGGTCAACAGGCTGCACTCGCCCCCATCTTGGACACACTGGGTATTGATGTGTGTTGTGTGTCCGAAACTCGGATCAATGACCTTAATGGGTTGGTTGAAATTAACTGCACCCAGCTTATCCTCTCGTTATTGGTTGCACGCATCCGGAGACGCCGATGCAGCCCTCGCGTGTCAAGCTAGTGTATTCATCATTCCAAGTTCCAAGGCTGTGCCACCGTTGGCTTATTGGATTCCGGTGAACAGCTGTTTATGTGCAGCCCGTTTGACGACATCAGCTAAGGTTAGTTCAGGAAGCAGTAAAAAACGCTGTTTTTTGCGATTTCCGCTTATGCTCCCACCGACTGCAGTTCAAATGCTGTCAAGGACACATGCCATCGCGAGCTGAAGGCGCTACTACGCAGTGCCACTAGTTCAGCTATTGTATCACTTGCAGGGGATATGAACGCATAAGTGGGGCATGAGCTCTTCAGAAGCTCAGCTGGGTGGTAATTATGGGCTTCACTCCAAACGGACTGACAACGGCGAGCGTCTGCTGCAACTGTGTGCGGAGCACCAGTTGTTTCTTAGTAGCACTGCTTTTAGATACAGTGATCGTCGAAGTGCCACCTAGCGTCCTTCTGTAGTTGGCCAACGATGGGCTCATATTGCCATAAGTTACAGGTGGCGTGGTTCCATACTGGATTGCCGCTCGTACTGGAATACCTGCGTCGACTCTGATCATGCCTTAGTACGCTGGCATTCCTCCATGAACTTTACGGAGAGGCGCACCAAATGTCTCCTCCGATTGGCAGCTGAGAAATTGTATCAGCCCTCGGTCAGGCAAGCCTATCAAGACGCACTGCGTACCGAATTTTCGCTGTCTTGTCCTATTGACACTGAACTTCAGTGGAATAGGATCTCGGCCACCATGCACGGCGCAGGAGCATCAGCTTGTGGCACTATCAATCGTCACCGCATCAGTCACTGGATATCCGAGTGGTCGGTGAACCTGTTGGTATCCAAGAGAAACCTCCTGACTGGCTCTGAGCACAATGTGACCAGACAGGCTATTAGGCGCGAACTAAGGCGGAGCCTACGTGCTGACAAGGAAGCTTAGTGTGCCAGTAGGACTCAAGAAATGGAGGAGGTAGGAGCAGTAGGTAATTACCGCAAGCTCTTCTAACTGATCCGAACAACTGGTCCCAGGAAACCAGTCGTCAGTGAGACACTTAGAGACAGTGCGGGTGCGCTGATGCACAAGGAGCGCCGTGTGGCTCATTGGGCAGAACGCTTTCAGGATCAATTCAGCTGGGCCCCTGCTCCCGGACCTCTTCTTGCTCAAGTGATGCAGGACGAGCCTCCGTCGGAGCGGATGTCACGAACGCGATCACAGCCCTCAATCGTCTTCGTGCCGCTGGCCGGATTCCCACCCACCTACACTAATTCAGGATGGAGGTGAAGTCCTCTGCATAGCACTGACTTTCATTTTCTTACCTATCTGGAAGAGAGTGTCCCGGCTAACTGGTGTCAATCGATTATAGTAGCAATATACAAGAATGGCAGTCGCACAGACTGTTCTAACCACAGGGGTACTAGCCTACCGCCAGTGGTGACAATATTACTCGCCTCCCTGTGGAACGGGGATCTCGGATTAGGGAACAGCAGGGAGGTTTTCGCCCAGGACGTGGCTGTATATACCATATATTCACTCTGCGGCAGGTGCTAGAGCAGCGTCACGCATACCGACAATAGCTGTGTTCTTCGGTTTCAAGAGTGCGTTCGATTCGGTCGATCGGTCCATTCTGTTCGAAATACTTGCGCGGAAAGGTGTTCCTACGAAATATGTGAGCATCCTGCTTTTTCTCTCCTCGAACACTACAGGCCGCGTCAGGGTCTACACTGACTTGCGGGTTTGCTTTCCGACCATAAGTGGTGTTCCTCAAGGTTGTCCGATTTGCCCGTTTCTTTTCAATTTTTCTTGTGGACTATCATGGAGTGTTCCCTTAAAAATCTCACGATGTAGGCGTTGAGGTCCTGCCTGGTGAAGGGTTAATTGATCTTAATTATGCGGACGATATGGTCTTGCTTTATAGCCAGCTGTTTATGACGGTATATTGTTTACGCAGGGTGTAGGCTCCTTGACCCTGAATGTTTGCTTAGGGCATTATGGTTTTCAAGTAAGTCCCTCTTCTGTCGTCGGCCGGTGGCCGAGTAGTATGCGCGTCTGGTTCTCAACCATAAGGTCGCCGGTTCGAATCCGCGCAGGGGCGAGCGTGCTCGCGGTATACTCAGTCCACGCGCGACTGGTGGTGGTCGCGTGGCAGCGAAACGCCGTTACGGCGCACAGCTGGCGATTTTTTAAACCCTCTTCTCTCCCCCTTATTATTCTTTATTTCATAGGTCATCATGGTTGTATGGCAGCGAAACATCAGGTCAAATGGCTGATGTACTGCACTTGATGATGATTGTTACCGGGGGCCGTCCATAGCAGCCATGGAAGTTAGCTCTCTCACTCTGGCTGGAGCAGCCCGGGGAAGATTCCTTGTATGCCGCCTGTAGTCGATTGGCTAGCTAATGAGAGTAAGCCAATGGTAGCGTTTTACCTTGGTCTACTACGTTCCATACAATGACCATATGTTATGCATCTCAAATAGCCATCTATGCACGGATGAACTTTTGACACACGTTAACTCAGCACACACTAGCATGACTCACCCGGTTGTATGAGTGCAACAACTCATTGTCATTCTTAGGTCAGATGAACGGAAGACCTGCCGGGTCAATCCAGCAAAGTGTCTATAGATAGACAACATGTAACGAGCAATATGCGTACTTTGCTAGCTTCGTTCCGCTTAGACGGAAAGAAAAAATTGTTGGTGCCTAACCGAACGAGCAAGAATGATATGTGGAGAGGACATGCTACCGGACGAGTTAAGCTTCATACGAAGCCTACTCGAAAGAAATGGTTATCTAGAGTTCATTTGGAGAAATATGAAGCCTCGCGAAGCAAAGACAAAAGGGTTTTAGTAGGAGACTGGTCTACTTCTTGCTGCCATTCAAGGGGCGGGATAGCGGGATCGACGTCCAGAAGGCTTTCTGAGTCCATTGCTCAAACCTACTACACAGCAATCCCACGTCTAACCTTCAACTCAGTGCTTACCCGGAATCAAAACCTAAGAACAGGATTCCAAGGTCAAGCACCTCTTTCTGTATCTCCCTCGTGTTCCTCGATCGGGATATATCGGGAGAACCATCGGGAGACTGTCCGAGAGAGCCAGGGTGCACTATCAAGCATGACTGTATAGCGGCATGAATAGATCAGTGGCAAGCGCAGTATCTACACACCTTGTGAATTCGAACCACCAGATTAAAATGCATGAGGTGTTCCAACCTATCTAACACGTATCCAGATGTCACACACGAGCGGTTAAATGTCGTCTGCTGGCACCTGCCGGAACGAGCGCCATTCGGCCCCATGACCCTGACCTACGTACGCATAAGAAATTTGTCCAGGCTGTCAGTCTATCCTGACCCCTGTGACGTCGAAATACAGTATAGATAGCACCACAAACACATCCTTTATAGCCTTGGGACCAATTACCTAGCTTGGTCTTTCAAATTAGCTGGGCTTTTGAATCTTACTTCTATCTGATGTTTACCGTTATCTCATTCGTTCGTGATGTATTGGTCTGACGAGGAATCATTAAAAACGAGTTAGTTCGCTAACTTTTGCTTCTAAGGAATCATTCATTTCTCATCTATTGCTATTCCTCCTTGTCTTTGTAGTCTGTCTGTTATTATTTGTAGAACATTTGAAGAAAACATTGACGTAACTCTTATCGGGGCGCCTAAATTTACACTAAAGATGTCTTCCTCACGATCTGACTGTTTGTGCGAGATGATTGTACTCGCTTGGACTTTGGAACCATCGCTCGACCACCAGTAGTAGTCTTTCCTCCGCTCTACAAAGGCACTAGCAGTACGCCAGTGCGCCGCATCAACGTGTCACTCCACGCGACTCCAGCACCAGTCGCGCGCCCTCAGCTACGTAGTTGCAAACCGGTGACCTTTGGGTTACAATGCAGATGACCGACAGCTCTTCGGCCACTGGCCGAGGTAGCCTGTCATACATGTTTAAGTAAGCCGAATTGCCAGCGCCTTCAACTCTCACGATACTACTATTTTAAATACTACTGTTTACAAATAACACCTGTTTGACGTAATAAATGAGCGATTTTCACAGCTTGCTTACTACTTCAGTTGCGCAAATGAATCGGTTTTTCCATTGTTGGATCTCCGACAATGTGTTGCAGTTAAGGAAAATTGACCCCGATGCTCATCGAGCGTTCAGCTATGCCATGCTGGGTGGTGCTTTTTCACCTTCAGAGTCACTCATACCAGATTAATCAATGGTTAGAGGCCAGACAAACTCAGTCTCCTGGTCCTCCAGGTCGAGAGTTGGAATGAGGGTGGCACCTTATTCCTTAAAACGGACTCCTTGTAGCCCAACGCCAAATCCGCTGCACTGTGGTCAGGTTTTTGAACCAAAGTCTTTGGTTGAGAACCCTAATCGTTCTCCTATCTAAGCCTGGGCAACTTGACAGTATCCTGCCCACGCAATACAATGAATCTCTCTTCAAACAAATTTATGATGCTCTGATCACCGCAGAGGATAATCAATAGTGTTCTATCTGCTGCATCGAGCAGGGTGGATAGGGGTTTGGATGCTACTGCTCAAGCCCACTCTTACGCTTTTTCACTCTCACCGTCCCGTTCCAACTTCACTTATATCCTCCCACTTTTCATCACCCGATTCTTGACCCTCTCCCAACATTTTTGCTAGGCATTTATCTTCTAATTTCAATTCACATGCTAACGCGGAGCGTCACTCCTCTCCTGTCGACAAACCCATATTCAACCAAGCAGTCCATTCCAGTTCATCGGCTTCAATTTGGAGCCCTCGATCCTCCTTCAGATTGGCATGCCTCATTGTACTCACATTACTACAGATCGGTCAAGAGGCAGCACTTGCCCAAACATTGGAGACCCTCTCGATCGATATCTGCTGCTTATCAGTGACCAGCCTGCAAGACTCGAGCTCTGTGCTCACTCTGCGATCATCTTCAGGGGACGCAAGCACTATTTTCTCATTGCGCCTATCCGGTGACGATGCAGCTTCGAGCACCGGCCAAGCTGGTGTTGGCATTGCCCTGAGTCCCCGAGCTGAAGCTGCTCTGGTTGACTGGATTTCAATCAATAGCCGGATGTGTGCGGTCCGATTGGCTGGCTCGTTCAAAACTTCGAAATCGCGCGGGACTAATAGGTGTCCATTCATCATCGCTGCCTACGCGCCCACAAACTTTAGCGATGATTCGGTAAAGAACGATTACTACCGCCTACTGACCCAGCTCCTTCGCCGCAGAAGAAGGACGGACATTGTTGTGCTGGCGGGGGATCTGAACGCACAAGTTGGAAAGATGTTCACTGATGAAATGCATCTAAGCGGTCAGTACGGTGTCGGCTCCCGTAATGATAACGGTGATCGGTTACTTCATTTGTGTGAAGATGCCCGCTTATTTCTTGCGAGCACTAACATCTGACACGCCACCCGCCGAGAGGTGACTTGGCGCCCACCAACCTTGTACGCAGATCGATCGCATTGCTATCGGTTACCGCTGGAGAGGCTGCATCCAGAACTGTCGCTCGATTTGGAGCACATGAGACTGAGACTGTATTTAAGAGCAAGTAGAAAAGTTTCTGTACAACTTTCTCGAATCACGAAAAATCAAAAATCTTTAGTTGTGAATCATCAGCAATTGTGTCTGGTCCGTTAATCGTTTATCCTTGTTCGGTTAGGAATTTGTACTAGTGTCATTATTTCCGGCCATACAATGTCTTCTTTTGGCATTGTATGTGCATCGTTTCACAACAGCACAGATTTCCAAAATAATCGTAGATATGGGTTTTAAAACCCTTCACAGAATCGGCCTCTATTCTTCTGGTAGTGTATTCCATAAGCTTACGATTCTTCGTTCGATACAAAGCTGATGTGATACTTTGATTATGCTGGGGACCCTGAGTTTGTAACGGTGTCCTCGGGTGTTACAGAGTTCCCGCAGGTGACATATTGGCCGCAGTATGGGGAATTGATTTAAGTGTAGTACTCGATGTGTCATAATAAGGTCAATTCTTACTCGGCGATAGGATAGTGTGTAGAGTCCGAACCTTTCATAACGTTTTTCGTACAGAAGCTTTCGTAGACTCGGTATCATTCTAGTTGCGATATGTTGTATTTTCCCCAGCTTTTCAGTTTCCCATTGGGTTATCGGATGGTAAGCTGGGGCACCGTATTCAAGGATTGGTCTAATGAACGAGGTGAATAGACGAGGGACGGTTTCTTCGGACTATGTGGAGAAACTGCGTCTTAATACCCAGAGCATATGAAGTGCCGCCCGGTGCAATTTCTCTGTATTTTCTAGTGATCTCATATCATGTCGTGAGAGAACTCCTAAGTCTCTGACAGATGTGTTGGGATGGAGCAACTGGCCGTCCAAGGTGTATGATCGAGTGGCTGGACGTCTGGTGATACTGATGAACTCCGACTTGCTTGGGTTAAGAGGGAGTTGCATTTCAGTGGACCACGTTGACAGTCGCTCTAAGTCATGCAGGAGGCGAGCGCAGTCGTCCTGGTTCTCAATGATTCTCCAGATCTTCAATTCATCTGCAAACAGGGCACATGATTGGAGCTGCTGCGGAAGATCGTTGATATGAATAAGAAATAATACTGGCCCAAGTACAGTTCCTTGAGGCACGCCACTAGTCGATGGGAACCAGTCTGTCAGGTAGTCATTGACGTGTACTCTAAACTTTCGTCCCACAATAAACTCGTGTAACCACTGGAGTAACGTGCCACCGATTCCGCATGTCCTCAGTGTACCAAGGAGTACCTCGTGGTTCACTTTGTCAAACGCCTTACTAATGTCGATGTACACCACGTCAACATCCTTCCGTTGGTTGAGAGCTCGTACCCACTGGTGGTTTGTGTACATCAAGTTGGTGATGCAGGATCGCCCTTTCGTAAAGCCGTATTGCGCTGGCGTTAATACGTCCATCGATTCGAAGAACGACAGCAGACAGCTTTTCACAACCTTCTCTAGAACTTTGGATAATACCGAAGTCTAACAGATCGGTCTATACTTCTCTATTTTACTCGGATCACCACCCTTGGGAAGCGGTCTCACTATCGAGCATTTCCAGTCGTTCGGGACAGATCCTTCAGAGAGCGATTTATTGAAAAGTTTTGTCACGGCTGGTGAGATGATAATCGATAGGGACTTGAGTATTAGTGGGTGAAGACCGTCTGATCCAGGGGGCTTTGCATCATCGAGGCTGACGAGTATTTGATACACTTCGACTGCATCACATCGTAGGCTATCGAGCAAGAATTGCGCAACCTGTGCCGGTACTGAAACCGCCGCCGGTTTACTGGAAAATACAGTGAGGAAGTGCGTAGCCAAGGCGTCCACGCGCTCCGCGCTTGTAATGAGCGTCCTTCCGTCTAAGCTCTAAGACCGGTAGGTCGCCCTCAGTTTCATTTGACGTTTCAAGTAGGCAAATATTCTTTTGGGTGCAGTTGTGGCCGAGGATGCTAGCTCCTCTTCGAACTGCCGTCGTTTTTTAATCTTTGCGGCGTTACGTTTAAGGGGCACGAACCGAGTACAGAGCGAGTTCAGCTTCCCCTTCATTAATGACCAACAGGCCTCAAGTGACGCATCCTGTGGTAGTGTCCAATCAGTCTGACTTGCAGTTTGGACGAGCCCGTTGAAGTCCGTCTTCCAATAGTTGAATGTTGGCTTCCTTTGATTGTAATGTGGTAACGAAAGTCCTAAGCTTGCCACAATGGAGCAGTGGTCACTGTTCGCCAGAGGTTCGATGACTCTGATCTCGTTCAGCTTCTGCTCGCAGCTCGTAAACATTAAGTCCAGACAAGATGCCGAGTGCGGAGTTACGCGCGTCGGCTGGATGACATGTTGCGTTGCCCCGACTTCAATAGTCATTTTAACGAATTGTGCCTCAACGTTGCCATGACTGGGAAGAAGTCGAACGTCTGGCCAAAATATCTTAGGTAAATTTAGATCCCCCATCAGTAAGAACTGAGGGCGGCTCATGTGCTTCTGTACATGTGGTAGCCAATCGCAACAACGGTTTAATGGGCTCCGGTAGATAACCCCCACTATTAGTTCTGCGCGCCTGAGACGGATTGTGCACCACAATTGCTCGCATAAACTATCCTCGCTCTGATAAGTGCTGGTAAGTTTGCCAGATAGTGGCGATTTTATGTACAACAGAACACCACCGTGAGTCTTTGATCTTCGGTTGCATCGAAAACAAGAGTATCCTGACAACCCGACTTCTTGGGGTATGACGTCAGAGTTCAGCCAAGTCTTTGCAAGTCCTAAAACGTCCGGCCGCTCCGAGACAGCGAAGCGGCACAGTTCGTCACATTTGTTCATTAGGCTACACACGTTGGCGAATGCCACACGGAGGTCCTGGGAGGTACTGCGGGATGTGCCTGGAGGTTGAACAATCGGTTGATACGGGTTCGTACACCTTTCTTGATCACCCGAAAGTTTACAATTTGTAGATCAGTCTCACCTTCCACTGTACGGCGTCTGAGCTCAATGACCACAGTCTTCAAATGATCCCTGTCTTCGAGTTCCAAGTCTCGGCGAATGTGAACTTTTATGTCTTTCAGCCTTGGCAGACGAGACAGTATGAGCTGCGGCATATTGTAATTCGCGAAGGTGATTCTCAGAGGTCGACATGACTGGCTAGTTTTCTGGCCAAGTCGGATTACTTGTTTAATCGTCACTGTCTTCGCCCATATCCAAGAGTCTATCGATGAGCCCCTGGAGGAACTCAACATCGTGATCATAACGTAACTGAGGGTGGAAAACCAGGAGATTATGACGCCTCAACGAAATCAGTGGTGAACCTGTGGGAGCAGAACTAGAGGCGCTTAACTGATTGGGTTGTTGTTTATCAGCAGGTGACGTCTGAACTCGATTACGTGGGCCCTTGCGCTTTTGAGTGGTCCATGGATCTTCGGTGTACAGAAGTTCACAGACAGGTTCTGAGAAATTCACGGACCGATCCGTGAAGAGGCATTTCGTAGCTTCTGAGTCTGTCTTCCATCGGTGGGGAACATTGAACCTGGGACTTGGCCGGGGTCGAACACGCTGGTGGTGGCGCAGATCGCGGAGTGACAATAGAAGGCGAGGTGACAGAGATACTTTCACGAGGGCGTTTCATCTCACGTGGAGAACGGTATGTTTCTATCTGAAAGGGAGATTTTCCCGTAGTCGTTTGGGGTCTCTGCGTATTCTGATGTCTTGTACCGCGACATTTATCACATATAACTTGAAAAAACCGATGTCGGATGTCGAGCGATTTTCGAAACACGTCAACGGATAAGCCAATGCACGAAATATGGAACAAAACATCACAGCCGAAGCACTGAAGTGCATGAGCTTTATTTCCCACAACTTTCGAACACGAACCACAGGTAGGTTGAGATAGCATCACAAGCTCGAGCAAGTCCAAGATGGCGGACAGCGATGGCAGTAGGGCAACTCAATCAGATCTCCGGAATGAGCCAAAGAATCGCCGCGAAATTTGCACCGCTTTGAAAATACGTCAAAAGAAGAATATTGGCGCACAATTCACACAGATAAAACGCTGATAACGCGGTACTCTGAAGCAAAAGTAGTATCCAGCACACGCTTATCCAAAAATCCGCGACGCCCGTCGGTACAGCCACTGTGTGGACACCGATCATGCACTTGTATGTGCTGACATGCGGATGCGTTTTGGCGGACGCCCACGACGACGCTGTGAGCGCATTGACACCAGCCAACTGACAAAGCCAGCTGTTCTGAATGCGTATCGAAGTACGCTGACATGCGAGTGGAGTAAGCGCTCACTGTAGACAATTGATGGTCACTGGTCACATGTTCACCAGACCTTACTAGCAGCGGGCAAATCCTCATGTGGTATGTCTAATAGCCAACATGGATATTGCGTCTCTTCGCGGTTTCTGGAACTTATTGATGCTTGCCAGCATACCCCGGCTGGAAGCGAACACAATGAAACTCGCAAAGAGCTCCGGGCAAGACCACATGCTAGCCTGAAGAGCGACCGCGAATCTTGGTGGTCTCATCGAGCCTCAGAGATGGAAGTGATGTGTGGATCAAATCTTCACGCTCCGCCAACTCTTTGAACATCGCCACATTTATCACAGGCCCACTATCGTTGCATTCCTAGACATACGTGCCGCTTTTGACTCCGTTGATCGACCTGCTTTATGGCGTTGCTTACTAAAGAATGGGGTGCCAGAGAAGTATACCGCCATCTTAGGAGCACTTTACCTTCATACATCCGGCAGAGTGTGGGTCTATGGCAAGCTTTCCTCGCAATTCGCTGTCAATAGCGGTGTGCGACAGTGCTGCCTATGTCCCCAGTCCTCTTCAACTTCGCAATCGAAGACGTTCTGTCGAATGCCCTAGAAGGTTTCCAACATTTTGGCTTACAGCTTCTACCGGGTGAGCGCGCGACCGACTTAGATTATGCTGATGATATCGCCTTACTTGGTGACGATCCTCAGGGTATCAAGTGTTTCCCGCGGCTCCCTGGCATGAGGATAGACATCGGTGATCACTACATTCTGGGTTCGCATAGCACTTCGATCGTCTCGACCTGCAGAGTGCGAACGATCACGGAACGTTTCGTGCTGCGGTCCCTGTGGCCCAACTGAACGAGATTCACTTCGGTTTCAGATCCTGGTTCAGATTACGATTGCCTGTCAGTCCATAAACAAGATGAGTGTGCTTCAAATAAATTTTATCCTACAAGGTTGCGTACGGTCCCAGTAACTGTAATCGTTCAGTTTGAACAGAATTCCGAATTGATATATTGTGTCACACTCCATTTGCACGGCGGCTATTCCGAGACCCAAAGATGAACACCGGTAGGTCCCTCTCAATGGATTAGAACACAGGTTGCCGTTCGAGCCCGCAGAGAGAGAGAGCTTTGGGAAATTTGGGATGAATGCATGACTTACCGTTAAATTAATACGTGTGCCCACATGCGCCTTTGCTTCCTTATTTATTGGCACACTAGCCATTACACTTTTCACTTTGTATTTCTGTCACGGCATGCACACTTTCCTGCTAGTCTCGATGCACTGATGTAGCTAGCGATGCATTTATTTCGGCTAGTGGATCGCCAAGTTTCATTTCCTAGCACCTGATAGGCAGTCAGGTAAAATCCGCTTGCGAATAATAAAGAAAAGGAAACCCTACAATCCGGCTTCTTTAAGCTATCGGTATTGCCCGAGGAAGTTCTCCTGCGCATCTAAAGTGCTTTGGGCCGAAAACATGACTCATGTAAGGTCCCCAATCATATAATCTTTGAGAAGTCGCCCCCTCCCGATTGATCCTGATCAGAGGCTTATGACCTCTGCGCATATTTCTGTACAAGCCAGAATGGAGACTATCGAAAATATGTTCATTTACACCCGTGGTTCTCAACCCAGGCGTAATTACGCCAAGGGGCTAAAATGGCATTTTGCGGGGGCGTAAATTCAAGTAAGTGGATTGCGTCATCAATCTGTCGCCGAACAACATACAAAATCATCTGTATCAGCACAAGTAACTAACTACATAATCACTGTTGATTAGCCATCAGTGATTAATCATTAGTTTGTGTTCAGTGAATTAGACATTTTCGGTAATAAATCTTATTACCCACTATACGAATGCAAGCCTGCCAAACGGCGTAGCTAGATGGTGCCTGTATCGGTTTGATCGTTGTTCTTTTGCGTTAGGCAGCCTTTCGCCTAGTGGAATGAACACTAAGATGGAATTATAAGTCAACCGATCACGTAAAAGAAGGGGCGGAAGTTTACAAAGTATGAGGGACAAAACAGGCTATTCATGTTCAGACCGTATCGATAAAGAGTGGTGGTGGGAACCTGCCATCCAGGACTGACTTGGAAATGTTGTTTGAATTAAATGAGAAGCCACTGACATCTGCTTATATTTGCTCACGGATCACATACCAATGGAAGAAACAGAATGAACTTGGAAACCGCACCAAATATGCCATAATGTGTTGGAACTAAGCAATATCGACCATTTCACTAACTTACATCACCACTTGATTTAATAAGTTGCTCAAAAATAGGTGTTTTCGTTATTTGAATGGTAGAGTGTAACTACAAATAGTACTCATTTTCCGTAATTAAAAGCAAAAGTACAGTAGTTAATTAGCTTTTTACACTAGAAGTTCTGGGAGTACCTGTTTATGGTGAACCCACTTTCTGGGTGCTAACCTCGAATTGTTTAGAACCACTAGTTTATACTAACTGCTAATGGGTGATACGTTCACGGTGCTCCGTCTTTTTTACAGAATGTGGGACAGTAATCTGTCGCTCGTTTTTGGTCGAGTTTTCAAAATGATTCTCTCATCAATGCTAAACTTCGCCGAGTGAGTCGATCCGCCGCTGTTGGCCCCATTTTCATCCGTCTTTATCCACCCTATTTGTTTTCTAGCTAAGTTAGTTTTTATGAGTTTTTGATGACACTTATGATGTACAGTCGAAGGTAGTTCATGCGGTCCCTTGGACTGATTTATCGGAAAAACCTGCATTCATGCACATCTACCATATATTTGAAACGATCCATAAAGTCCAAACAACGAAGAATTTCTGGTCTTTTATTTATCATCTGTACCCTTGCTCTGTTTTTTTCGCGAAAGATTACACTAGTCAGATACCTCATTGCATATGTGCGGCAGTGTTGCTTGGTTTTTAAACCAATTTTAAGGATAAACTAGTCACTTTTAAGGGGAATCACAGTATTACCGACTTGAATCAAGCGAAAACTGAAGCAATAGTGGTTCTGTCCCATTCCGGAATAAGGTCACTACACTATGTACTTAAGTGATCACGAGGATGTTGGGTACATCTAACGCTCAAGGTCAAACATAGTCGTTCCAGTTTTGGACGAGTGATACGGCGAGGTTGGCTGGGTGGGTTGCATGGGAAAATGCAAGTGAAAACTCGGTTTGCGCAGCTCTGGGTTCAGGCGTCTCCATCTAGTTGCCAAGACTAATCTGTCGCGTGCATAGACGTAGGATGGATATAGTGGGTTGGCTTTCGCACGCAATCAGGATTGCTCACCATACCTATCGTTTGTGTTCCAGTTTATCCATACGCCTAATAGTTGCTTTTGGCTTTAGTGTCCTACCTATCCACTCACATACACTGACCCTTGAGCTTAGTGTTCTTGTATATCCACCGAATTTTCTTGCCGAGAAAATGAGGGCTGATTCTTTATGCAGCCTGTAGCAGAGCAAACCGTCATTATACTCCCCAACTGTGAGGTACATTAAGCTTGGTTTTCTAATTTCCACAGTCTTGTTAGTGTAGCTTGTGTACCTCGCTGGCGAAATCCGTAACTGGTCTTCCCGGATGCCATCCGCAGTATTGATTGGGATAAAAATTGCTGAACGCTGTACTCCTAAGTCACCGAGTCACGACAGGCAACGAGTCATAACGGTTAGCGACTGATTGGATGGGTCATTGTCAAGCGCTCGTTGTATCAATTCGATCACTAGGTCCGTAACTTATGAAGCCGATAGATATTGGGTTATAGTTCAAGGGATCGAATTGACCGAGGTTCACTTCATTACAAATCGCCGTCCACATTGAAATTGCAGGTCGCAACCCATTCACACGAGTGCTTTACAATAACCCTTCCAGTCAGTGGCTAACTGTTGTGACTCGGTGGCTTAGTGGTAAAGGTTCCAGCTAACATCCCAATGGCCTCTGGATTCGAATATCTGCTATCTTCCTGATGAGATCAAGTAAGTCGGAAACCGGTCTGGTGCGCAGTGTTGTCGAGCGGACAAACCTAATACCTATCTTTTGAACGCTATATTTTCTGGTTACTGTTTTTGTTTTTACTGTCTACCACATCTCATCGGTGAATGTATTTTTTTCCATAGAATCCCTAAATTTCATCTATACTCCTGCCATGATTCCACGCTTATGCTGTTGCTGTATGGACTCGGGTGTTTCGATGGACAGTGGCCTCCGTTTTCGGCGGATGTGATTCTCGAGCTGTATGTTGATGAGCCAAACTTTGTCAGTGCATCTTCCGAAACCGAATCAAGCCGACAGAGCACTTCACCAGCCACACTCAACGGGCTTTGGATACGTGTATTGTACATGGGACGACCAATATCCCTGGGCTGTGTTTGGAAAGTGCCCTACGAAGATGGAGATCGGTATAACGAGGGCTACGTTCCCCTTCATTTCTTGTTCGAGCGATGGAAGTCAGATGCTCCAAGCCTCGGCAAAAGAGTTTAGACTTATTTAGCTATATTTGAATTAAATGTAAAGCCTCGGTGTAGTTATATCGTGGCATTTTATTTTGTACACTTTGCGGATTAATTACATTTGATTTCGGATTCCTCCTGTCGTTTAATCTATTTAAGTAACAAACGCTCTTTGTTGAACACGTGCCCTTCTGATATCTTTTTCTCGTGATCACCCGCTCCGTCTCTCTCCACTTTCTGTTCCAAGAGGCTGTGCGCAATATATCACTAGATTATCAGCGGTTACCTTTTTACCTCAACTGGCCCAATTCACTTCCTCCTGCTATTATTTATTTTGCTTCTACCAGCACAACAGTCACATAATGGCCATCTCAACCTGTGCCATCAGCTTCCCAACCTCATCACAATTGCAGTCCGACTTCGAGACACGGATGTCAGAGTCCCCCCCTCCCACACACTATATGCCAGAGGACTTAGCTGGGAAGGAAATTTAGTAATGTGGTCTACATGTAGCATTCCGTCACCAATGTTATTCCCTTTATCCAAGTTCCCCATAACCATTTCGACCGGTTGGTGAGAATCAGGGTTGATCCAGTCCTCTAGTAGTGTTCCGTACTTTGAATATACAGAACACATCCTAAAGCATGCAGTGCCACACGTCGGTTCAATCACTAACACGTCCGATCTGAAGAGAGCTATATCGTCTGCATCCCTCAGGTTTGACCGTCAGTCGTCTCGCAAAACGCCGATTCCGGGCAAAGTGGTATGAGTCAGGTGATGGTCGTTCACCATTATTCCGCTCACGTTTACAGAAAAATAGTGATGGAGCAGCAACCGAACGTTGGGGGATTCCGGCAAACAACCACAGAAGTGGTGTAGATCCTAAAATGGAGGGGAATTTCTCAGGTACTCCCTTCGAAGATATACACTGCCACTTGTAAGCATCATCAACATAATCAAAAACAGCTTTAATATCAAGGAAGACAACTATGGCGAGTTTTTCGTGAGTGCAGTGACGCTAAATTATCTATCAAACAGTAAATTCGTGGCGAATGCCAGGGCGGAAGCCAGTTTGTCACTGATTCGTTACTCACGAGGTTCCGTGGGCCGCCACAGCATGGTGAACGTCAGCAGTTTGGAGGCATTTGGGATCAGGTTGTACTGTGCCTCGCACTGTCGAGAAATATATTGTTTATTTATTTATTTTCCTATTAGATCATTTTCCCGTTTGCTAGACGCGAACGACAAAGCGCACTTGATCCTTGTGCGAAATAGTGTTGACTATTGCCATGGAGCTGTACCTTGTTGGAATGGTTTGCGTGCCTCTACCATGTTGTTTACCACATTCACGCTGTGATGTGTACGAAACTGAGGTATGAAGTGAGTAGTCTGTTTTTAATTCAACAGCTGAACCAACCTTTAAGCCGGCACTAGCGACAGTATGCTAGATGGGCAGAGGAAAGCAGCAATTGCGGCGAAGCAAACATACTTAGCAACGGAACGGATAAGTAACGCCGGCTGTTAACCTGGGTACTAGCATGAACGGTGAGCATTGCATGTGTTTACGCTTTCAGTTTTAAATGGTGGATGCATATGTCCTCCGTTATACCCGGAGTTGTTTCCGGATGATTGATGGTAATGTAACTCTAGTTCATATAGGATTGCAGTGTGAACCTGTGTCTGCTGTTTGATTGTTGACTGTAAGGATTGGAGTGTTTTGCTCTGAATACATATGTTTATACTCGCTGGTCCCAAACATACTGCCTCCATGGTGAAATGTATCGAGCGTTCAGTCGATAGGCTTAATGTAATGGCACTATTTACGCGATGTCGCAAGTGGTTCACTTGTGGGTGTAATATCCAACGCGTTGACCAGATGATTCCAGCTATCCTCCTGTTTAGTTAATTCCGATTATTTTATCCTCATACCTAAGTGTCTGACGAGCTGACCAGCAGATCACCCTGGAATCAATGAACGAACAGGATTTTGCTTATCAAAATTGCCGATAAACAAAACACGAAACTTTAAGCAAACAATTGTTTTCGATTAATTCTTCATCAGGCTCATACAGTAATATACATTAGGTTAACGTCTGTTGTAATCGTCAGTGTAACAAAGAAACAATTGATCAGAAAATTTAACTTGTGATCATGATGGCACTCATCTGATCACATGACTGAAGGCAGGTGAATTAGCGGAGTACCATTACTTCCTTCGCGGCTGGTGGTCGGCCATTGAAGTTGTAGTGTTTGTATTAGCTTCTTCTGAACACACAAGTCCGGAGTTGTTAGGCGTATGCATACTGTCTCAGCGGTGGCAAGTATGCTTGCTCTTAGACAAAACCATCGTCTAAGAGCAAGCATACTTGCCACCGCTGAGACAGTATGCATACGCCTAACAACTCCGGACTTGTGTGTTCAGAAGAAGCTAATACAAACACTACAACTTCAATGGCCGACCACCAGCCGCGAAGGAAGTAATGGTACTCCGCTAATTCACCTGCCTTCAGTCATGTGATCAGATGAGTGCCATCATGACCACAAGCTAAATTTTCTGATCAATTGTTTCTTTGTTACACTGACGATTGCAACAGACGTTAACCTAATGTATATTACTGTATGAGCCGGATGAAGAATTAATCGAAAACAATTGTTTGCTTAAAGCTTCGTGTTTTGTTTATCTTTCGGAACTTTACGCAACAAATGGGCATTCTACTTGAGTTATCAAAATTGCATTTCAATGGGCGTCGTTACACAATTGTTCAGTGGCTTTGCACCAGTCTCCACTTACGGATTTCAGTCGCACTGCAGCCTTAAGAGTGAAAAGTCAGAAACAGCTACTTCTTTGCACCATAGCTCAACATGTGGATCTCTATTAGCGTAGCCATTCGTCGCCACGATCAGAACTCCCTGATGTCAGTGCACATGGATGCCGAGAACCATCAATTCGACATAGAGCACGCCAGTATCCTCGGAAGGGCTAGTAGCCGGCAAGCACGTAAGTTCATTGAAGCCAGGCATTCAGTCGATCAATAAGCACTTGGACATGAGATCGCTTACGAGGCACTGCGAACCAAGCGCCGCTGTTGATGTTGCCTAGTCAGGCAACGAAACGTCTGCACAATAATAACTCAGCTCGGAGAACAGCTCTAACTCCGCATCCACACTCCGAGCTACGGATATTCTCATTTGTTTCAAGGCATATTCCTTGTTGAGTACAGTGGATTACTTCGGGGATGGATCAGCCGTAGGTCACTATGCTTGCTATTTTAAGCGAAGTTCCCCATCCACGAATTGCACTGCGCCTCAAAGTTATGAGCCCCAGCGTTCCATGAAGTTCGGCACGTCGAAACCTATAGACGATCTTCAATCAAGTATAAGCTTTATGTACCCAAATGGGTGTATTTTCAGCATTTTACATTATCAACAGCAACTATATCAGAGGGGTATCAACAAAAATGTTAAGTTTTTAAATGATCGATCGACCAAGCAACGATTCCATGTACTGAATCTTCGGAGTTCGCATCCCATCAAAAACGGACGTTTCGTTGAAATCTTTCTTCATAATTGGGCTCATTTAGGTTAAATTTTGTGTCTAAAGACGGTAGCTCGGGTGTTGTACGCGATATCTCGGCGTTTATATTCAAAAGCTGGATAGAGTAGTTTGGTCGCAGTGACTTTGAAGTTGATGGAACAAAATATCCGTCACCTTATTGCATAACGGTGATATATCTACAGTAGATAATGCAAAATATGGTGTTCAACGAAAAAGGCAACGATCGATTTAAGGGCCGATCATGTTTTACAAACTTGATGTAAAGCAAAAACAGCGAAGGGCAGAGCACGCTGCTTTGGATAATTCAGCTAATCATAGTCTCACTAAATGACTACCTGGTAGCGACCATACACCTAATATTGGGTCCCAGATCCCAAAAACCTGTTTTTAACAGCCGCTTGTGAGGTACCTAGGTCCAACGCTTGGTCTCTGTCCAGAAACGGGATTACTACCGCATAGCCGGGATTGATAGATTCTGAAATGTAGTTCAGGTAATGCACATGACAATTGGTGTATGATAGCTTGTCAAGAAAACCAGGCTGCAACTTATTTATATGTATGAAGTGAGAGGTTCACAGGTGTCGTATGTTTGTGATAACATTTCGAATATGTCCATGCTCGCCTGCAGTCAGCTTCGCACGTGGATCGGAACACGCTGTTCGTTTTAAGTGTGCAGTTACAAAGTTCCACTACAGTTCCGTTTCGGGTTTTATGGACACGGTTTGGGTTGACCTTAAATCGAACAATTCCTTTATAGATCTCTGATTGTACCTTGAGAAACACCTCTGTGATCCATGTAGTTTGTTGTCGGTAACAGCTTCACTGTAGAATCTCTGCGCACGGGTTGCGAGGGTTTATATGCTAGCAAGTGGGACCAAACTTGAAATTTCATGCAGGCATTTCCCGCACTGTTTTCCACTCATTGTATGTAAACAGCTGAGGAGAATACGCGAAATTACTGAATTCAGTAAATTCTGTTATAATGTTGTTTCTTCTTGCTTTATCCAAACTTGAAAGTTGTAACGTCCTATCCAGAATGGCGTATCGTACCTATTTTTATTTTTAAGTTAATTAGTAAATATTTTATTCTGGAATTCACCGAGACACCATATGAGGCATGATCAAAATTTCACAGGCAATTATTCGTAACAGGCAAGTTGCGTTACATGCCTTTGGAAGGTGGCTGAAAGGTATAGATTTTGCAGAAATAAGAAGTATTGGTAAGGAACAAATTCGTTACCATGGTCTGTGTTCATGTGTATAGTGTAGATATAAACAGTACTAACGTATAAAGTGAAGTGGTGATGGAATGTGCAGATAGGGAAATATCTTGTAGTATATGTATCAATAATATTAAAATGTAGCGCTAAACAACTTGTCAGTGTGAAGCCTTGGCCAATGACTATTCAGTGGCAAGTCACATCCGCCACGTCGCAGTGTTGTTAGACGCATATGTGGTATTTATAGGGAGGTCGCTTGCCAGATGAAAACCCCCCACCTCATGGCACACTGCCGTTGATCCAATTGAACGGTAATGTGTAACTGGCAATGCATCTTACCGACCGATTTTTCGCTGTGCTATTTGCAGTCCAGTAGCGCCCGGAGATTTTTGTTGGCTGACCGGATGGCTTAGTCAGGGTCCGCCACTGATCGTTGAAGTTGATCGAAGATGAGGTACAGTCATGGCGAATCGAGTGAAGAATTGCGAAGGTGAGTAAAAGTTTCGAGTCACTGGAGATTTGGATTTTTCTGTCTTTGTATACTTCTCCGGATTGGGGGGGGGGGGGGGCTTAGTGTCTAGCTATCCACGCTGGACTGGTGCGAAAGTGGTGTGTGCTATTGGATCCTGGTTTGAGCGTCGGTCCAGTGCGGGATTCCAAGGAAGTTCTCGGACCATGCCTTACTATATTGGACTGGTCCTGTTCTAGCTTATGTTTGAAGAAAATGGCTTTGCACGATAGCCAGCTGTTTGTGACGGTATGTTGTCTACACACGATGGAGGCGCTTTGACCCTGAATGTTTGCTTAGGGCATTAAGGTTTTCAGGCAAGTCCCCCATCTCTCCCTCTTCTTATTCTTTATTTCATAGGTCCTCATGGTTGTATAGCAACGAAGCATCAGTTTAAATGGCTGATGTAATGCTGTTGATGATGATGTTCCAGCTTGCCACTGTGTCATACGGATGGCTGTTACTCTCCTCTTTTTGTGTAAATGCGACACCAGAATGTGCCTTCTGAATCAATGGACAATGTTCTGCAAGCAGATTGTCTCATTATCTATGCATAGCATGTTATCCACGCAACGGCAGTATTCCGAATCTTAGGTTATGTAGAACGAATTTGTAACCACCCAAGACTCACCCCTGACAAATACCTACTTCTACGTTGGTCAGCCTCATCGCCAGGCATGGATCATCAGTGTGCCTGTCCACTCGTCCATTTTCTGTTCCAACACTACCTACCATGACGCCATTACTGTGTGATGTGGTGTCTGATTTCCATTTCCTACCTTGTTTGCAGTCCTACGCACAAGTACCCCTATTTCCAGCCTTATTGACATGGCACTGTTTCCCTTGATTTGATCGATTTGTGTAACCTCCACAGCGTGTACAGCTAGGTGCCTCAGCACATTTCATTGGCGGATGCATGTCTATTACCATTGGCTCATTCGGATTCTTACCATAAACCCTGTGCGTCTCATTTTGATTCCATTATGTGCACGCATGGACTCACGGGTCGTTCGTGCATCTGAGCGCGAATCGTTGACATACTTTTGAGTTTGGAAATCGTTTAGTGTCTATCTTGATACGATGAATCTGTACAAATAGCACCGTTATCTCAGGTCCAGACTTGCTTTTTTGTTGAATATTCCGATGGGATATGCGTGGCTCACAGTTCCAAACGCTTTGTAGCGTTACGAGTGATAGATCTCAGTTGGCCATATTCTAGCAGTCCTAAAGAAAATCCCAACGCCACTCCATCGACTGGTATGTACAGTTCCTTGTTGAAATGAAATGGAACATTGTAAGTGAATCTGAGCACAGAAAATTAGCTGTTTGTATCAAAGGCCCATTGCCGAATAGAGAAGCAATGTCCATAGAAAATATCCTGAAGTCCGGAACAGTTCTGACAAACTGACGCATGTGTGTTGGCGTGACGAAGTCACGTGCATTACACTGGCCTCAATGGAATGCCCCGTTTGTGTGCTTCATCAGGGTAATGGATACGAGGGATTTCTTAATTTATAGAACCACAATCTACTAAAAGCTTCAAGTGCTTTATGTAATTCTTTTCTCCGGTTCACAATGCGAGAGGCGTGATGCATCCCTGGCGCGATCCATGACCACAATTACCGATCCTCTGCCTCGATTACAATATGACCCTTCTGTTAAAGTTTTTGCACAGTATCAGTTTGCTCATTAATCAGTGGTACCTTACGAAATGACTAAAACGCTAAGGCCAGCTTTACGAATAACTCATTTGATCTTTCAAATGTTCAAACTGCACCGCATAGTGCTCTGGGCGTGTGATGGCTGACTGACGGAGTCTAGGTGTGATGAATTTCTACCTATTCTATTCGATTCTCCCTACTACTTTTCTGTAATCATTGTTTTATGGATGACGTTATTTTTAATACAGGGAAGGTGTCTAGAGTTGCAACCTGTCCGACTGTGCACATGTTGTTTATGTGTCGGAGGGTTAGCTGGACACTCGGTTTCACTTGATGTTTTCTCTGCATCAGGCACCCTGTTTGCCCATGCACCACGATTCTACGCCTCCTAAATACGTAGCAAAGCATATAAATTAGTCTCTGTAGAGACCAATTAACGCGTACCGTCATTACATGATTTATCATCTTATAGCGCTCACTATATTGTTTTCCGATCGGATAAGAGTAGGCGCAAGATGCCAAGAATTACTTGTTATTTCGATCATGCCTGATTTGGTGTGCCTCGCAGAATTCGAGAATAAACTTATTTATTTAATTGACGGATATGATGTCTGCGCAGCGTTCTCTAGGATGCTTTCGGGTTATGTGGAATTTGGAAAATTTTATTGAAATTAAATACAATTAGCTTCAGCGACGTGTGCACGTTTATAGAACATATTTCAAGTAGACATTAATATGAGAGAAAAAAGCATTAGGACGATATAGAGAACCCATCACCTGAAATAAAGAGACTCAGCATGCAAGCACGCGGTTAGTAAATCGAATGCAGCTTACCTATAAACGCTGCGCCGGTTCTGCCTACGTTCTCTGCAGAACCCGTCGTCGCTTCGGTGGTGGTCCCGAGTGGCCTCGCTCATGGCTCACTAGGTCTGCCTGACTCAGGCACTCGCGACAACATGTGCTACAGCACCATGCGCTCGATGTCGATGGAGTACAACCCATCGGTGCTTGCCACTTCTTCTCTGCATGTATGAGGTCTTTCTCCTGCACTTCGCCAACTGCCTTCGTGATTAGATCGTGCCATGCACTCCGATCAACCGCCTTTGATTCCCATGACCTGCAATCAAGATTAGAACGTGAGAGGCTCACTTTAATCATGTCCTGGTAACGTAACCTTGGTTACCCCACGTGCCGCTTCCCAGTACTCAGCTGACCATATAAGAGTTGCTTCGGAATCCGCGTTGAATCCATACGCCACACATGATCGAGCCACCTCAGGTGTCTCAGCAAAAGTATGCAGTTCACTGCATACATACCACTTCGACGCAACACTTCCGTGTCTGCAACTCTGTCGCCCCAACTGATGCGCAAATTCGTCGCAGACACTGCTGATGGAACCGCTCGAGATATCGCACATCCCGACGGTACATCGTCCACGTTTCACTGCCGTATAGAAAAACGGACAGCACTATGGATTTGTACACCATCAGCTTCATGCCAATGATAGGCTGATGGTTGTTCCACATTCGGTACTCGAGTTTCCCGAATGCCGCCGCTGCCTGTGACACGCGGATACGCAGCTCAATGTGTAGCTGATGATCAGTCGACATCAAATACCTAGCTAGCAGAAACGGGAGGTGGTTTCCAATACTTCAGCACCAATGCTGATTCGCGGCAATATTGAAGATTGTACCTCCGGTGAAGGCTGAAAGAGACAGACAGTTTTGCTTGTGCTGATGGTGAGCCCGAAGCCAGAGCACTAGTCATGTGCTGCAACTCATCCGCGCTGGGTGCAAACAACGCACAGTCGTCAGCAAACAGCAACGTTCGGATAGTTGTCTCACAGACTAGGGTTCTCGCACCGAAACAACGGATGTTCAGCAACCCACCATCAATACGGTGCTCCACACGAACACCGTAAGCACAAGCGGCATCAAAAGCACAAGACATCATTGCATGAAGATATATATTAAACAGGGCAGGAGCTAAGACACAGCCTTGCTTCACACCAGTGACAACTACAAAGTCATCCGAGATATCTCCATTCAGCTGCACCCTCGCTCGCATACCACTGTGCAGACATTCAATTAAACTTACAAACTTACGCGGGCAACCAAACTTACCAAACACCAGCCACAATGTCTCGCGGTTCACTGTACCAAATGTCTTGGTGAAATAAACAAAAAGCGAGTACAACGGCTGGTGTCGTTCTCCGCACTTCTCCTGCAACTGACGAGCCGCAAACACCATATCTATAGTGCTGCGACCCGAACGGAATCCACACTGCTCGTCCGCCACGTTAGGTTCCACAACCTGAATGACGAGGCGGTTGAGCAGGATTCGGGAAATCACCTTGCCCACACAACTCAGCAAGTTGATGCCATTAACATTTATTTTTGACATTTGCATGCATGGCTCGAGAGATGAGCTGTACAGCAATATGTTAAGAGAGGACGAATGTCCCGGCAGAATAGGAAACACTGATTGAAATAAAAAAAACTTCAAACAGTGGTCGGGAACCGCGTCAATTGTCACCGTGTGGGATTGGGTGCATGTTATGTAAGGCGTGATGATGCACCACGCATGTAGGTGTCGTAGACCTTCAGAGTCAGACGAAGAGTAGAAACACAGAGGTCAGAAATATCAAGTGATGTCATCCCGAGTGCGATAAGATGTTTGGCTGAGGTGGAATATATCATCCCTCGATTATTGATAACGACGGGGTGGTGAACAATATTTGTCGTCTCAGGAAACTGTTCACGTATGTATCGCGATATGACTGCGGCATTCTCCCCTGATCCGTATTTATCCACTTTCAATTTATAAGTACAATCCATTCGGTACGCGTCACAGATGGCCACGTCCACAATGTGAACCGTAGAATTTCTAACCGCAAGCAGGTCTGGCTTGATGAAGGAGGTAGCTGTCGGAATCCTCGGCTCCATAACAATGTTAATGCTTCGGCGCCGCAATTGCCTGGCAATCTGTTGGGCAATTTCATTGTGACGTTTACAGCAAACATCATGCGTGATGCAGCACATCTGAAGAACATGTGCCAGAGTCTCTTTTTGTCCGCAGCTCCCGCGGCAGTTGAGAGAAGCCGGGTCATTTGTAGATCTGCCTCTGCTCCGTCGCGTTTTGGTAGAAAGAACACCCCCCCCCGTAGTTGGACACCCCGTATGAAAAGACGTGGAAAAATCCTGGTGGGGTCCCGCAGCCAGTGGTGAGCGGAAGGTGACGTGACCACATTTCGCAAGGGAAAGCCATCCACTGAAGCAAAAAAGCATCTCTCCAGGCATCCGCAGCTGAGCTTTTATCCATGACGACGCGATTACCGTTGGTAACAGTGGAGCGCGCTAGACGATGGATGGCAGCGGCTGCAGGGTCCCGGATCGCCCAAATGGTCACTGGATGGCAGTTGGCTAGGTGTCGTTCCAGCCTCTCCTTCCGTAGCAGGGAAATACTCGTTGACAGACACGGAATACCCAAACCAAAGCTCGCAATGGGAGCGTGAAGATATGCAATGGAGGTGTCTGACGGCAAGCGCAGCCATTTTCTGACGTGTGATCTGACAATGCGATCCAACCGCTTCAATGTATTCCGGTGAACCACTGCCAGAGCTAACTGATGAACATGCTTGGGGAGCAGATAGGTCCTCAGAATCTCAAGTCGTTGTTGTGGTTTAAGCAGTGCCTTGGTAACTTCGTTAAGTTTCACAGTAATATCGTCGATTACTGTTAGAGGGAGCTTACCCTTCCAGTTAAAAGGCAGGCCCAACATCTTGAACTTTTCATCGGGTTGAATGGAGGGAATAAAAATAGGACCACAGTCCAAAGCATTCGTATCCAGTATGGTTCGTTTGCGAGCGCCATCAACAATTATATTTACCGAGAAAGATTTTAGACGGTTGATGTTGAGGCCGACGCACTGCAGTCGTTGATGGAATCGCTGAAGGTGATCTCCCAGAGAAATGCGGTCTTGAGCAAAGATGATCACGTCGTCCACGTAAGCGAAGTACTCAATCGGGCCAGCCGGTGATATCCAAGGCGAAGTGGCGACTCCGTGTAAAACTTCATCTAGGGACATTATGAAGAGCAAATGCGAAAGCGGATCTCCTTGCCGGACCCCTCTATCAGGATGAAGCTTGACATCATTAAAGATTGAGGACGCGGAGCTGTAATACGATGCCAAGTAATCTAATAATAGCGGGGGGGCTCCGAAAGCAGCTGCTGCTCGAAGTAAGGAGTGATGAGAAATGGAATCGAAGGCCTTCAAGATATCCACTGCCGCAAATGAAAGGGGGGTACGAGAAGAACGAGAATGGCGAAGAGCAGCATGGAGTATGGACGGGGCTTCGAAAGCGCCATCTTTACGAATAAAACCAAATTGAAGGCGGTCGGTAGGGAAAGTCGGAACCCAACGATCAAAGAGGATACGATGAATAAGGCGTGTGAAAACAGATGAAACTGCGATTGGACGGAATTGGTCAGGGGAGATGGGCTGGGAAACTTTTGGTACGAAGGTGACCCGAGCAGTGTTCATGTGGATGGGAAATGGGTAGGAAGCAAGAAGACAGTTGAGAAAAGAAGTTACAAAGTAGGGATCCATCCTTGAAATATCGGCTGGCTTGATGAACAATGAACAATGATTTATCACGGGATAAAAGCAAGTGCTTGACACGTCCCGTAGGATGGTAGCGGTGAATATGATGCAATTAAAATATGTCTGGGTCATCTATCGAACGTCTGCCGAGATGAATACTTTGATAATTAACATCAGTGTAAAATGAAAAAGAAATATCGCGCGTAAACATTCAGAAAGACACTGGGGCGCAGTGATAGTTGAGGTAAGGAGTGAGAAAATAAAATATGGTCGCTCACTTAAGTCCATTTGATACATTAGTCCTGTTGAAAACATGCTTGGCGTAATCCACAACAGAGGAGCTTAGGTAACAAAATGTTGGTTG
>OX104064.1:193635814-193664417 GCA_944474145.2 Dicrocoelium dendriticum | reverse complement strand
GGTGGGTTCCTCGCTGCAAGTTTCTCGCTCTGTCTGATTCACTTCCTACTCTTGTAGCCTGCACAATACACGTTGGGTTCAGTCTCCTCCGACTTCTATACTGTGGTATTTGGCACGTCTTACGTGTCATTGCTTACCGACTAGTATCCCAGGTTCCGCCCAACACTAGTCGCCGTACAGAGTGATAGTTGTCAATTTGATCCGCTCTTGGAACAATCACTGTCGTCCGTAAACAGTATTTTCCAAGTCATCCTGCCTTGCCTCAATCCTAAGCTGCATCGCTGCCTATCCACTTACTGGCTGGATCAATAGCACGCACGTCGCCTATCTACCCTAAGGGACATGTGACTCATCTGGACGCGACACGTCTGACCCTCCTGACCTCAAACAAGGGGCGATCGCCACGCAACGAAAACTGAAGCGAAGTCTTACACGGTGCGTCAGTAACTCTACCCTCTTGCTATCCCTGTTGTAATGCACACATCCAGTTACTCCATTCCATGTTGTTAGTGGGGAATCTTTACACCATCTCACCACCATCTGCGGTCATTCCTAATTCGCTGCCCCCATTGCTGACAGTGACCACATATATCAGTAGAATTATCCCATTCTAAACTAATGGTAACCGATAGATGTACAACATGGATTCTGAACTCTCCTTTTCTATCTAATCCCTTTTGGAATTGATGCAAGTCACAATAACAAAGTACATGCCTCAAGTGGGTATGGCCCATTCGTAAGTCAATTGTGACCTATGTGTAAAAGCCGTTAAGTCTGGTCCAGTTTGCTTTAACTGTCAAAAAACGTACCATTCGAAGTGTTTAGGGATGAGTGCACTCGAAACTAGGCAATACAGCAGCAAAACCGAAGCATTTTGGTTCTGCCAGGTATGAAAATCCATGCCTGTTGTTAGTCGCGTAATTTTCCTGATTAAAAGTTGGCGGAAACAGTTGAGCAACCGGTGAATGCTAGCAACGCATCTGTGAAAGTAAACAATGCTATAGTTGAAACTGAACGGACGCGTAAAAACTCGCCGATTAGGCCGGAGAAGTGGGCCAGGAGTCCCAACCTCACCATCGCGCCTCAGTCTTCGACGGCGCCTAGCCGCAGCACTCCACCAAGTGAAAAAGTCGTTTACAACCCACTTGCTTCTACGTTATCCAGGGGTGTAACAACTAGTAATTCAGTTGACATACTCGAAACACAAAACTAAGCAAGCCCACCGTAAAAGAAATAACTGGACACCCTACGCAGCGCTTGCTCCTAGGAAAACGCCGTCAAACACACCTATGACTCCACTTACCGGAGAGGTAAAAACTGTGCCTCAACATGGATCACTATTGCCAGTGCGGTTCACAAATCTACAAAAACAAAAGAAACTAGTACTCTTAAGTCGCGAACCACAAGGCGGGATCATGGTGCCTTAAGTCTTGTGTGCACTAACTTTCCTGAATCCAAGTCCAACACAATAAAGGGCAAAATGATAGACGATCATAGTCAGTGGGATTCCATCTATAGTGCCATCAGCATGCGCGCTGAACCCACTACACTGAGCCGCATCGCACGAAACCCAAACACCTTACACTATGGTGAGCCTCGACTACTTCGAGCAACCCTACATTCCGCGGAAGAAACGGAATCCATTCTGCTCACTGCAAATCAACACCACAGAGCATCGAACGGAGTGTGTATCTTACCGGATATTCCGTGGAAAGAACGTTCAAAGGATATGAACAATCAACACGTAAGTAGAAAACACACGCTGAAAACAGTCATTATTCATGGCGTCCCTGAGTCTCAAGCGCCATCTCCTGAAGAAGTTCAGGCGCATGACCTGGAGCCAATGGCGATACATTCCTGTGGCGCTGTCTTTAGAAAATGTCATTGCTACCTCCCTGACCAGGATTCCCGTGTCACCAAATTACAAAGGGTGTGGTCCTAGGTTGCTGAAGTTGGTCTTACCGTCTGAGCTAACTTTACAGATAGTTCTAGAGAACTGGGGTAACTTCCGGAACATGCTACCGACAGAAATTTGACTAAAAGCAGCAGTTTTACGACCAGAGGCTACTGGTTACTCCATGGAACCAACTAAGTGGGAACAACCGTTGTTGCAGTCCACCACCGAGACTGATCTGACTGCTGTCATAGCATCCGGCGAGACACTGCAGGAGGTGAGTGACCATCAGGATTATCATGAGCCTGACCACATGGTGCAGAGAGTTTTTCCAAGTCATTCTCGCGAGCCTAAGACTATTCGAAATATGAGTGGCAGCCGACCTCAAGAGGGTCGGTCAAGTCTCGAACCTGTTGTCTACATCCACAAACAACCTACTAATCTATGAATCACTTCCCTGTTTGTATCCCAACGCACAAGGTCTTTTCAGCAAACTGATGGAGCTTCGCCTTTGTCAGGCCTCGATGTCAAGGGACCTCGTTATGATAACCGAGACCTGGTTGAATGAAGCGATCACTGATGCAGAAATCGCACTACTTGGAAGGTCTATTCTACGCAACGATCGACCACCTCCTCTAGAGGTGGAGTACTACTTTATTATCGCAGCAAACTACACATTGATCTCATCGATGACCCAGAGGTTCAGATTGTCGATGCGATTTGGTGTCGTCTTTACCTGAGCCGTGTGGACGCATGTTTGTTGGGTGTGGTGTATCGCCCTCCGTCGGCTACTGTGGAAATGTACAACCGCCTAGCCTCTACAATGAAGACCATTCTCTCGCAGTAGTACAGCCACATTCTCCTGGTTGGTAACTTCAAACTTCATACCATAAAAACCCCAGCCTATATCAACGAACACTTCAAAATGGAAGTACAGGAGATCATTAGTGGACTACCACTCTACAATCACATCACATCTCCCATAAGATTCAGGACGGGAAACAAACCGGGTGTCCTGGATCTCGTATTCACTCATGAAGAGCTTATGATCGAAACGGTATCGATAGAGTGTCCTTTAGGCAGTAGCGACCATACAACCCTCATGTTCAAGTACATTTGTTATGCAGAGTATTCCTCAGAGGACACCGAAGAGTGTCAGCTCAATACGGATTACGGCGCTCTAATCAAACTTATAAATGCTACAAACTGGGTATGTCTAGCAGAACGATCCCCCGATATCGTCTGGTCTGAATTGGCTCACCAGTTCAACATGTTAGTAACTAGTGCTTCTAGGGAAAGACCTTCCCGAGCGCAGACAGTAAAATAATTCATGCGCAGCAGGACACGCAAGTGTATCGTTACGAGGAACTTACTCTGTCGAAGATACAAGGAGTCACCGAGTGCCGAAACATGGGAAGCCTACACTATCCAAAGGAATCACTGCGTAAACCTGGTACGCGAAGATAAAATACAGCACCAACAGTACCTAGCTGAAAAATTCCTTTCTAAACCCAAGGTCCTGTACAGACACATGAGCTTTGCAAAGTGCAGCGAGGAATTCCTGCTTTACACACGTTATGTGGACTGGCAGAAACCTCAACCGAGGCGGCCAACGCCCTAGGTCAACAATTCGCTCCGAACTTCCAAAGCACGATATCGCAGCATACACTGTTCCCGATCGTTGTACCACCAGGACTTAGCCACATTGTGTTTACGAGTGCGGATGTTATGAAAAGGCTAATTGCACTGCTCGGGCATACCTCTCCCGGCGTTAATAATGTTCGTCCAAAAGCGTTGAAATTGGCTGCAGTAAACCTGACGGACCCCCTCTGCAAGTTCTTCCAACGATGCATCGATGAGATGCGGGTGCCAACAATGTGGAACCAGGGTATCGTCACTCCAATCCATAAGGGAGGAGGTCGTACAGATCCGGCCCACTATCACCCGATAACACTACTTCCGGTGCTCTCCAAAATCATAGAAGCGGTTGTTTCCGAAGCGCTGATGAACTCCTTGGAGGAACGCAATATCATAGCACAAGAACAACATGGATTTTACAAGAACGATCTTGCACTTCAAACTTGCTATTTTCTAGATCCATTTGGACTGAGACCGTTGACAGCGGCGTAGGTGTTTTCGATATATATCTGGACTTCTCAAAGGCTTTCGACCGTCTAAACCACCGTATCCTCCTTCACAAGCTGCAGTGTTGTGGAATTGGTGACCCAATCCTCGGTTGGATAAATAACTTATTGCTTCAACGACATCTGAATGTAAGAGTTCGCGGCGTCATCTCTGACCCAATCGACGTTAAGTGCGGAGTGCCCCAGAGCACATTATTTGATTCACGACTATTCCTGCTTTACATAAACCATCTCGCGACAGTACTCTCCTCCAAGTCCTTACTCTTCGCGGATGATCTCAAGATATGGCGAGCCATTAGAACAACCAGCGACAATGTAGCACTTCAGGATGATCTTGACAGGGTCTACAAATGGTCGACGCAGATCCTGCTTCAGTTCAACGCTGAAAAAGTGCAAGGTGTTGAGCATACGCCACAAAACTACTTGCGAATACAGACTGAGGGATCAAATATTGCAGCGCACTTCAACGGAATGCGATCTAGGCGTGATAGTGCAGGAAGACCTGGACTGTTCCCGTCAGGCCTAGAAAGCCTCCAAAAAACTAACCAACGCATTGGCCTTTTGCGGAGAGCATTCGGGCGCTTCGATCCTTCCATCTTTTCTCAGATGCTCAATGCTTACATTCGGCCTCATTCTGAGTACACCATCCACGCCTGGTAGCCATGGCAAAAGCAAGACCTTACCGTTCTTGAGCTGCCACAAAGAAGGGCGACCAAGAACGTAAAGGACCTGTTTCATCTCCCTTACCGGTTGATGCTGCAAACCCTTGGAGTCTACAGTGGACAATATCGACATCTGCGTGCCGACTTGATAATGCCTTATATGATCCTGAGGAATCCAAACCATTTTTGCCATCACCTGCTAAAGCTGAATAGCAATACCACACTCAGAGGACACCATCTAAAGCTGGCCACACAATACAGCCTTCGTGTGTGTCAACACTGGTACGTTCTTCCCATAAACATTGTTTCTTCCCCCACGCTAACGGTATTCAAAAGACGTCTGGATGATTCGCTTATCCACTTACATTACGCTATATAATCAGAGATGTCTACCTCAACCAAACGCGAACAAACGGTGCTCATTCTCAGCTTTTGTGCTTCACTACTTACACACTGCTGTTGTGGAATATAGTTTCGGATATAGTACAACTGCATTTATCAAGTACCTAGTCAAAGAAAGCGGCGCACGAGTAAGCGTTGTCGTTTCTTTTGTTTTAAAGAAATACCTGCCCATATTACTTCCCCATATTACCATAGAGTAAAAATTCAGTACACATTCTAAAATGTTTATATGAATAAGGGGCATCTGAATCGCTAGACGCTGAAACTGACGATTTACACTTATGTTTACATTCACTTCCACCATCCTACGGGACTTGTAAAACAATTGCTTTACCTGTAGTATATCATCGTTCATTGTTCATGAGCAGACGAAAGCGTTAATCGCTAACTCGAACACAAATCTTGAACGTTTCATGTGTTGTTGGTGAATTATTGTTGCTGTATCGCAAACACCACATCCGTAATCATGGCCCGCTAACAAGAAGATACCTAGATGCGCTGAAGAAACTAAAGCGCGCTGAGGAAATTGTCCTTTGCAGACCGGAAAAAGCTGTTGGAATCGTGTTGCTTGATAGAAAAGATAAGGTAGATAAACTAACAGCAATAATGAGAGATGAGACAGTTTGCGTGCACTGAAGGAGAAACGGACCGAACTGAACAAGTTGAAACACAGATAACTAAGAGCTTGCAAGAAATCCGAGCCAAGGGGTACATTTCAGATGCTGGCTTGTCGAACTACCTCCTCGTGGTACCAGCTGGTTGGTTCAGGTGTATCCCGTTCCAGCCAAGTGTTTGGCGACAATGTTCCACCTCGGTCGGGCATTGTAGTCCAGAAAGTGCGCTAATTTCATGGAGAGTATTGGGATCCTGCTTGGTGATCTACCAAACCAAAGACAGCGGAACTGAACATTCAGTCAACGCCTCCCAATGGGCGCGAGTCCCTGAATTTGCCCCGCTGCCTTGCAGGTAGGTTATTTAGGCAAACGCTCGGGGTGGGTTTCCCTAACTCAACTCCCTACTTCGGCTTGGGCAACCGGGTAGTATCACGCCCCCTCACAAAACCATGGACTGTACTACAACTTGCTCATCAGATACTGTTTGTGCTTCTCACATTCACGCGACTTCATCACACGCCAATGGTTTGTTTGCTAACAATCCTCACTTTCCGTCACCCCATTCATGTGTTCAACAATCTACCTGCGATTCTGGTTGCGTCGCAATCCACGGAGTTAAACCTATGGCTCTCTTTCGTCCTCGATCGTCGTTCCGTGTGGCATGCTTCAACGTTCGGATACTCATGCAGATTGGAGAGCAAGCTGGTCTAGTGCACACCCTAGACTCCCTTGACATTGATGTCTGCTGCCTTTCAGAAACCAGATCGCAAGATCCCAGCACTGTGCTTACATTGGCATCCCCTACTAACCACGAAGCCAGATATCACCTGCGTCTTACTGGAGATCGAGAAGCAGCCTTATCGGGTTTGGCTGGTATAGGTATAGCATTAAGTGGCAAGGCCGAGGCGGCACTACTAGACTGGTTCCCGATTAACAGCCGAATATGTGCAGTTCCGTTTCAACAACCGCCGCGAAGAGAGACACAACTTATTTGTGCTCTTCGTTTGCGCTCCAACTGACTGCAGTGGCGACTCGGTCAAGGACGAATTCTACCGGGATCTACATCAGCTCTTAACTAATGCTAACAGTCGGATGTCGTTGTCCTTGCTGGGGATTTTAATGCACGGGTTGGCCATCCGTTACTATATGAGCGCCACCTTGGTGGTCGTCACGCGCTCGATGAGAACAGCTCTGGTAACAGAGAGAGACTTCTCACATTGTGCTAAGGTAACCATCTGTTTCTGTTTTATAATTTCAGGCGTACGAAGGTGCGTTCCGCAACATGGCGTCCCCCTTGGCCAACACAACCTTAGTCTCAAATTAATCGCATTGCAAGTAGCTTCAAATGGCGCGGCAGTGTACTGGACTGCAGGTCCTTTCGGTCCACCTTCGTTGATTCAGATCATACACTGGTCTGCGCAAAAATCTGTATGTGTTTTGGGCGTCCGAAACCCGAAGCACCGCAAGACTGATGTAAACAGATCAACTGATTCCTCTGTCTAGACGAGCTATCAGTCTTCACTGGCATACGCACTCAGTTGAAATACGCCGCAATACGTGGAGCAATACTGGACTTGTATACGGAAAGCGATGTCCATTTCCGGACAATCAAGCTGCAGCCTAGCTCCAAGCCCCCTGAAGACTTGGATCTCTGCTCGTTCTCTGGAGCTCTCGAAGGCCGCAAAGATATCCCGGTGGAATCAGATTGTAACGAGCGGCGCCGTTCTGCCAACCGGCTGCTCAAACAAAGCCTAGGTAAGGATCGCGAGGCATGGTGGTCCGAGCATGCTTTAGAGATGGAGACCGCTGCCCTCTCTGGCTACACTCGTAAGCTTTTGCAACTCATTCGGTCCACTGGCCTCAGGAACCCCGGTGTCAGGGAGATCATTTGCGAGGTGGATGAGTCTCCGATCACCAACCACCAGATGCGTATGGACCGTTGCGCCGAGCAATTTCACTCGAAATTCAACTGACCTCCACCGTCCATCAGTACATACAGTACACCTTGTTGTACATCCTGAATTGTTCCACTGAATCCACCCAGCGAAGCGGAAGTCTGTCTCGAGATTCAACGCTTGAAGCGTTTCAAGGTTGCCGGCTCAGACGGACTTCCTCCGGAGCTGTTCAAGTACGGCGGTGTGGCGATCATTAACTAGCTGTTCGCAAAAATTTGGCATGAAGAGAAAGTGCCTTCCTCTTGGGACGAATCAGTTATTGTCCCGATTTTCAAGAAAAACGCTCGCACTTATGTGTAAATCATCGCGGAGTTAGTCTTCTTTAGGTTGTCTCCAAGCTACTGGCATCCATTCCGTTCCGTAGACTATTCACAATAGGTGAGTCATCCTATCGTGAAAAACAAGCTGGTTTCCGTCCTGGCCACGGATGCGTGGATCAAATCTTCAAGCTCCGCCAGCTCCTCGAACATCGCCACATTTATCACAGGCCCACTATCGTTGTATTCCTAGACATACGTGCCGCTTTTGATTCCGTTGTCTGATCTGATTTATTGCGTTGCTTTCCAAAAAATGGCGTGCCAGAAAAATATACCGCCATCTTACGAGCACTTTACCTTCATAGCTCCGGCAGAGTGAGGGTCTATGGCAAGCTTTCCTCGCAATTCGCTGTCAATAGCGGTGTGCGACAGGGCTGCCCTATGTCCCCATTCCTCTTCAACTTCGAAATCGAAAACGTTCTGTCAAGTGCTCTAGAAGGTTTCCAACATTTTGGCCTGGATCTTCTACCGGGTGAGCGCGTGATCGACTTAGATTGTCCTGGTGATATCGCCTTAGTTGGTGACGATCCTCAGGGTATACAACTCATTCTAGATCGTTTGGCGGTTGTAGCATCTAAGTATGGCATGAGCTTCGCCCCATCAAGAGTAAAATACTGCTCAATGAGTGGCTCTGACCTCCTCCTGTGCTCACTCTCAAAGGTGCACAGGTAAATAGTTTCGTCTACATTGGGACCTATGTTTCCGCTGACGGCACTATCAGCAAAGAAGTTTCTCTTCGTATCGCTAAAGCCCGATCAGTATTTGCCAATCCGAGGCACTTGTTGCGTCGTCGCGACGTCTCATTCTCGTTAAAGGGCTGCGTTTACAGCGCATCTGTTCGCTCAGTGTTGTTGTATGCGAGCTAGTCCTGGCCGATTCGCGTGGAAGACATGCGTCGTCTTTCTGTCTTCGATAACGATTGCTTAAGGAGGATTGCCCGTGCTTGGTGACAACCACGAGTTAACAGCAATGATATTCGTCGTAGTATCTTGGGGAATGTGAGTATTCCCTTCAACAAACTGGTTTTGCTGCGCCAGTTGAGGTGGCTCGGTCACGTCGTACACATGGCACCTGAGCGCCTACCGCGTCGCGCTCTATTCACTCGTTAAGCACATGGCTGGAGGCGCCCGCGTGGTGGTCAGCTTTCCAGTTGGCGACAGCATATGAAATCGCTGACGTCTTGTCTAGCCGCTGTTGGATCCGTACGTCTTCCAGGATGGGGACCCAAAGATGAGGAGTGACAATGGCTCATCACTCTTGAAGACATGAACCGCAACCGGAATCAGTGGAAAAATGGTGTACAGAACTGTATTGATTCATATGTTTAATAATTCAAACATTGAAAATGAAAAAGAGAAATATCAGCGTGTGGAAAACGAAGTAAAAATGTTTTATTCTACTTTTTGTCAAACTGTTTCTTTCTTCCTTCGGCACAGTAGCTAAGGTGTGTTGCTCACCTTCAACTATATTGCCACGATGAGTATGACTCGATGACTTCCCTTATCCGCTAATCTCAGTGGTTTTTGTTGGCTGTATGTCTAGTTGCTAGACTGTTGATATCACACACCCATACATACACATTTCAGATGCTCTGTATGACAGTCTTAAACCGATTGGTACAAGCTTCCCAAGATTTTACGGGTTACCAAAAATGCACAAAGTCAACATCCCACTTCGTCCTATTTTATCGATGGTCAACTCAACGTATCATGCCGTCACTCAGTGGCTTGTAGAACTTCTTGAAACTGTGCGACAACAGCTAGCTACCTACAGCCTGCTGGACAGCTTCCATTTCGTCGAAAGCATCATGGATGATAAAATCAATGAGAAAGTAATGCTCTCTTTCCATGTCGTCTCTCCTTTTACCAACGACCCACTGGTTGCGACGATCGGTTATATTTGCGACTATATAGCCGAGTGAGGAATAAAAGTTTAGATACCCGCGCGTGAGCCCAAAGGCATATTGTTACGCCGCATTTGGAATGTGCAGTTTCTATTCAACAGGAAATAACACCGGCAGAAGGACGCGTGGCCATGGGATCCAACATCGGACCGCTATTAGCGGATATCTTCATGGCAAAGCTAGACAGAATCTAAATGCGGGCAGCGATCATCATCAGTACACGTTAGATGAGTTTGGGAAACACACATCAGCTAATGTGCCACAATACAAAATGATAGGAGACCAAAATATTACACAACAAGTTACGAAAATTACACTACAAAAATGTGTTAAATATTATATTATGCGTTTTTCCTGAGATCGGGATTGGAGGGGGAACTTAAGGGGAAGGGGATGGAAAAAAGAACGCACAACACAGACGTCAATGAGGCCGGCTCTTCACCATATCAGCAAGTGTGTCCAAGCAAACGTGTGCATCGTCTTTAGAACTCAAGCCAGGTAGTCGGCATGCACCGACCGACGCCAACTTCGAAGTGAGGGTTTTAATTTCTCTCGACCAAGTCATCGCTTGGTCTCCGCTCCTCCTCTTCCAACCTCACCTCCGGCGCACAAACAATGCACGTCGCGGGAGTCGGTGCTGGCAGACACCCATTGAAGAGCGCGACCAGATATATCATAAGATCTCAGCTTTAGTGTGAGTCGAAGGTGAGGAACAGTGTCAAAAGCTTTCGTAAAGTCCACGCTTCGAACTTTTGCTATACTGTTTGTGAGCTCATCTTTAATCCCACTGGCGCTGATACAACTTTCAAGGTAGTTGACTTTTTGTCCGACTTCTAGCTGATCCCCACCTAGGCTCAGCGCAGGACACGGTCCAGGCCAATCATGCTTTAACGTCTTGCACTCCAAGGGTGAGAAGTAAAGCCCGAAGTAACGGATAGCCAGTGCTAATTTGTCCAGTGCAGCTTGGAACGTCTGGGAGATGTCACAGATTAGGGCAATATCGTCAGCATACTCCAAGTCAAGAAATCGTTCTCCTGGGAGCAGATCCACACCTTCTAAGTCGTGTCTTGTAAACGCGATTTTCATGACTTCATCAATAGCGAAGTTGAAGAGGAAAGGTGACAGTGGGCATCCTTGTCGCACACCGCTGGAGATATTGGAGGGTGACAACAGCTTGCCGCAAGCCCTCACTATGCCTGAGCTACGCGCGTCTAATGCTCGGATAATATTTACATATTTCTCGGGTACACCTTTCCTGAGTAGACAGTCCCAAAGTGCACATATATCCATCGAATCGAATGCACTTTTGATATTGAGGAACAAGACAACGGTGGGCCGCCAATATATGTGACGGTGCTCCAACAACTGACGCAAAGTAAAGATGTGGTCAATGCGGCCACGACCTCGACGAAATCCAGCTTGTTCTTGATGAATTTGGCTTCCACAAGTGCCAGCCAAGCTGTGAAGGATGACAGAGGCAAGTAATTTGGAGGCGATGGAGATCAAACTGATTCCGCCCTGGTTGCCGCATTCCGATCTTGAGCCTTTTGAAAATTGGGACTATGACGGATGGGCTCCAGATGATAGGGACAGTTTACTGCTCCCACAGTTTCATTAGTAACCCGTGTAAGTCATCCACAAGAGCAGGGCCCACAAATTGGAAGAGGGCTGGATGAAGTTCATCTGGTCCCGCAGCTTTGTATAACTTCAACAGTTCCATCTCACGTTCGACTTCTGAGCGATAGGGTAGATCCAAAGGGACAGCCCAAGGTGCAGGGCGATCACTGGCCGGCAAAAATCCAACACTTTTGACTGATTAAATTGCCTTTCAAAGTGCTTAGCCCAACGCTCCAAGCGTTTTGATAAGTTGTGGATAGGCTGTTCACTCTCGTCACGTATAGTTTCACTAACACCAGGTCTCCTGCTACCCGTTTCCTGTGTCATCCGGAATAACTTACAATGTTTACCAAGGGCAGCGACCGTTTCCATCTCTGAAGCATGGTGAGACCACCAGGATTCGGGGTCTCTCTTCAGGCTAGCACGGAATTTTGCCCGGAGCTCTTTGGGTGTTTCATTGTGTTCGCTTCTAGGCGGAATATGCCGGCGAGCATCGATAAGTTCCGGAGACTGCGAAGAGACGCAATGTCTGCGACGCCGACCAGTGATGGTCACGAATGACGTCGGCAAAACTCCGCCGTCTCATCTACATTAGGGATCATGATTCCGAAACCCACTTTTCAGTTGATAGCGGGGCCGAAGTCAGCGTCATCCCCTCTATTCCAGGCGAGCCAGTCGCTTCTTTTTTGATAATCCAAGAGCACGCCAATAGTCACCTACGGTCATCGGTCGCGTAATCGCAACATAGGTCTTCGGCGCACGTTCCGCAGAGTATTCACCGTTGCTGCAGTCCCCTCAACCATAACCGGCATTTACTTTCTCAGGCATGTCGACCTCTTGGTCAATGCGAACCGCCAGATGATAAACGACACTGCAAAGAAACTCAGTATGCGTGGCAACAACGCCGAAATTGCATCTATCACTCCGGTCTTCGCCTTTCTCGAGAACTCGCCAGACTACGCCAATCTCTTCTCGCAGTACCCTAAGCTCGTTCAACCAATAAACGCAGCCTTGCGCATCGCAAGTGACGCACCACATTCGAAGGAATACTTCACCCGTCTAATGTCTTTTATGCTCTATCACCCGAGAAACAAGGTAGCTAGGGTGGAGTTTGAACACATTCTCTTGCTTAGAATAATCCGTCTTTCGGACAGCGTTGGTCCCCTTCTCTGCAGATAGTCCCTAAGAAATCTAATGACCGGCCATTTCAAAGTGCTGCAACGAACTCAGAAACATTTCACTTTAGACCAGAATGGTCACCGAACAGTGATGTACATCGACCGACTCAAAGGGACTTCCTTTGACGAACCACTTGCGATTCATCTTGATGCTAGTATACAAGCAAACGCATTTGCAATGGATTCCCGATCATTGAATATCCCGAAAGCCTCTGTTCCCCTTAACCCACAACCTACCCAGCCTCAACCTTAAACAACCGAGCGACGTCGCAGACAGGTTAAACGTCCAGTCCATTTTCAGAGTTAATAAACATGTGCGATTTCCATTCACACGCGTATTTCTTCTTCAGTGCTAATCGTGGGTCTCATCCACAAAACTTTTGCAAACTCGACAAAAAGATACCCAAAACGTTTTGAAAAACCAAAAAGCATTTTGCTTTTATCATGCATGCCATGTTTCCTCTCCGGCGTCTATCCAAATTCCCCGACTCTTGTCCATCCACTCTTAGTTGTACCTTCTAGAAACTCAATTACCTCAACTGTCAATGCAACCCTCGAGTGATTCGCCAACCGGCTCAAGGCCCCTTCCTGACCCAAGGGACTACCAATAATCCTTGACCGCAGACGGCCACGAACAGATTGGTCCTCAAACCCTTGGCTACGCGTTGCCGACTAGGACGCCCGAATTTCTTCGTGCGACGAGGACCGTGGACTGGAGTGCGGCGAGGGAGTGACACCTTCCAAGCGCACCGCCGGGTCTGCAGCGGAGGGAATGTCCTGTGGGCCTTTTCTTGGACTAGCCAGTTTCTTTGTAGTTGGACGATCCCGCACTAACGGGCCGTCGATGATGAACTCTGGTACACACGACCTTCATTAATAATAAATAACGAGCCAGCGAACTCCGCTACACACCTCATCGTGGAAGCCTGTGTTCAAGCTCATGCTATTATTCGCACCCACTTTCAGATCCCGTTTCACTCCACTGACAGAATTATCGTAGCCTTCCCTCCTTCAGCCTTCTAGGGAGAGGCCCTTGTAATTCACTTGAAAACACACAGTATTTTACAAACTTGGATTGCACTGTCTGGTTTCCCAACGTCCATTTCTTTAATCGACGACACTTCGAATTTTACAAACTGCTTTCGTGAGTCCCGCGCTATACCGCTGTTCGCCCTTGTTGATCCGCTTCCTAAACTTGTAACCGTTGGGTCTAGCTGCATCAACTTCTCTGCTATCCCGCATGTGACATATTTTACGTGCTATTGAAAACGAATAGTATCTCAGACGCCACAAAAAATGAATCAAAATGTCGCCCTGCGGCCGCGCTTTAAATCGGCTCTCGCTTTGCCATCTGTGGCCACCCTAATTCTCCACACACAATACTGTGCGCGCGCTCGTTCCAAACAGTTCGACGAGCCCTACTCAGTGTTTCCCAACTCTTGGATCTAAACTGTGTGAATTATACTCTTGCTCCAGTTCCCAGTTTTGGCATATTTTTTGCTGAATTCCCCTTATGGAACTACATCAAACCGGTTTTTCGGAAAAGATTTTGGTCTCATTCGGAAGAAGAAGCTGAGGGCTCCCAAACTACGCGGCAACCATCCCTGCAAGTTGCAGCATAACAAAGTTACAGCCTTTTTGCTCCGCTCATCAACTGAGCAGCTCTAGGAACGCTAATCAGCGCTCCACCTGCATCGTCGTGTAAGGCAGGCCGATCAAAACACGCTGCCGATTTGTGTGTGAGTGTGTGTTCAACTGCAAGTCGATTGATTGCTGAACCCGACAGTCTGCGCGTTACGACCTCCATCTAACTCGACCGCCTGACCTTGGTGCGGTTGAACAACTCTCAATTCGTATGCGTGTTCTGACCTATTCGTGCGTCAACCCTGGAGCAAAGAACACTTATCAAGGTGAGCGCTTAGATAGGCCTTGCTGTAAACAATAAGAGGACGACTAGCATTCCAATGGTTCAACGTCGCCTATGTTGCGCAGACAATTGCAGCAAAGTCCTTAAAATCAGTGTTACCTGTTCTAGCTGCATCAGATCGTATTGTCCGCAATGTGTAGGCAAATCCGTCAAAGAAGTGAGACAGACAAAAACGTTGCTGACACAATGTGGTTTTGTCCAACATGTCGAGTCATTCCGATTGTCAACTGTTTATCTTTGCTCATGAAAAAGTGCGATAGGATGACTGAGATAATTGCGCATTTTGTAACTACTAAGATCGATCCCACGGAGGTAAATATGGCCACGATAATACCTCACTTAGCCAAAGTAAGCTCCACATCTAAGCCGAAGAAGAGAGCTAGACGCTCCAAACGCACTGCAGCGTCTGTGACTCTAATTCCACTGGGTCACCTCACAACCATAAACGGACAAGCCTCAAATATGCCTATTTCCACTTCTCCAACCATAGACGCTTCACTTGGAGATTCAGCTGTGACACCGACAGTTCCGAGTCGAAGGCAATCCGGTACAGATAATAAGCAGGTTACATACGCATCGATTGCCTCGACAACCACACCGGAAGCGACACACGTAGGTCAATCTTCTGTATTGAGCACACGTGGTGCAAAGCAGCTTGCCCCGTCAACTCCAGTGGTGCCTTCTAAACAACCCTAATTGCCGGCAAAAACTAAAAAGCCAACACTCGCTAGACAAAATCACGCTGCGTTAACTCTCGTGTGCACCAATGTTCCCGAATCCAAATCTGGCACAATAAAAGGCAAGTTGCAAGACGATCGCAACCAGTGGAGTTCCATCTGCGAGGCGATTGGTATTCGGGTTGAGCCTGCAATACTGCAAGGCGTAGCGCGTCACCCGACCTCAGTGCACTCTGGTGAACATCGAATTATTCGAGTAACACTAGACTCAACAGATGAGACAGAAGCTGTCCTACTCTCAGCAGTTCGTCTTCGCAACTCACCGAGCGGAGTGCGCATATTACCTGATCTACCTTGGAAAGGTCGCCCAAAAGAAGCAGTTGAGCAACGCGGCACTCCTGATAGGGATAGCAAGAAAACAATAGTTGTTCATGGTGCTCCCGAGCTTCTGCATTCTTCTGATCATGATGCGCAAACACATGACCGAGAGCAGTGGTGCTACATCCGTGAACCACTCTCTGTTGACAATGCTATTGCCAAATCCCTCAAAAGAATTTCGTCATCACCTAACTACAAGGGCTGCGGTCCAAGCCTAATGAAAGTAATACTACCCTCCTAGGGAATGATGCAAGTTCTGTTAGATAACCGGTTGAAGTTCCGAGTTAGGTTGCCAACAGAGATCCAGCTAAAGGCAGCAGGCGAACGACCAAAAGTCGGAAGCAATTCGATGGAACTAGCAACCGCTGCAAATTCTTTATCTGCATAGTTCTGCGGAGAGACCGAGACAACAACACCCACGGCACACAACGGGACAGAGCACAGCACGAGTGAAACGGCTGTTCAGGAACGCTTAATAATGCCATGCAACTTGACTGAAATTCATAAACCAAAAAACGATTAATAGCCGGCCACCTAACGGCCGGCTCTCAAAACTAACACAAAGTTGACATACGTCAACGCACTCCTAACAACAAAAGCCCTATCTTGCATGTACACAAACGCTGAGGCTTTCTAAGCAATTTGGCCGAACTTAGAGAACTCCATGCCTCACACCCGCGGGACCTCGTCATAAGTACAGAGACATGGTTATACCTTGAGGCAACCGATTCTGAGATCAATTTACACGGTATATCGCTGCTTCGGACCGATAGAACCCGAAGGCGTGGCGGTGTGATTCTTTACTATAATACAAGCCTCCGATGTGAAGTTATCGATCACCCGGAAATCCGAGCTCCTGATTCGCTTTGTTGCCGCTTATGTTTTTAAAACAAAGACACATGTCTACTTGCCGTGATTTATCGCCCACCAAACTCAACATCGGAAATGGACTCCAAACTGAACCACGTCATACAATTTACTTTGAAAAAGTCCTACACCCGCATTCTTATCGCTGGAGACTTTAACGTGCGCGATATAGAAACGCCGGCAACCGACGGTACGCAGTTTAAAGCCTGTTTGCAAGAGTTAATTGCTAGCCGCTCTCTGTACAACCACGTAACCTCTCTCACTAGATTTCGAACTGCTAACATGCCGTCGATACTGGATCTTGTGCTAACTAACGAAGAACTCATGATTGATGGGATAGTTACAAGCACACCATGCCACAGCACTGGGTCGTAGTGGCCATGTTACTCTACTCTTTGACTGTATTCTATGCGGAGTACCCTGAAAAGGAGGAGGATAAAGTGCATACTGTCACGCACTACAATGTGTTATCTAAGCTTGTTGAGGATACAGCTTGGACTTTTTTAACCGAATGCCCCCAGATGTTGCCTGGGAAACATTTACAAGGACGTATGGCACACTGGAAGCGTACGCATCGGAACAGAAGTCCTTCCAACCCGAAAACAAGCAAAAGTTATTTCTGAGGAGCAGAACACGTAAATGTATGTCCCGGAGGGATTTGGCATGACGAGATCACCAGGACTGCTCGAATGCCGAAACCTGGACTGCATAAGTGACACACCATAACTTCTGTGTGAAACTGATCCACGAAGACAAGATCACTCATCAGCAGGAGTTAATGAAGCGATTCTGCACGAACCACCAACTTCTGTACGGGCACGGTAACGGGTTTCGAAAAGTGAAGCGTGGGTTCCAGCACTAGTCACGGCTGATGGGTGCACGCGATCAGCAATGGAAGCAGCTGATTTCCTACGGCTTCATTACTCCCAAACTTTCCAACAGATAACGAGCACAAACATTCTCCTCATTTCTAATACTCCACCATCCGGTTTAGACAACGTCACCTTCACTGCGGAAGCTGTGTTGAAGAAGTTGTTATCCTTGCGTATCCACAGTTCTCCAGGAGCTGATGACATCCGACCGAAGCGTCAGCAGGCGGTAGCTAGTGATTTAGCAGAAGCACTGGCTGTTTCCTATCTGCGATGTCTAGAGGAGAACCGTATTCCTCAAGTATGGAAGCTATGGGTCATCACTCCTCTCCATAAAGGAGGTAGCCGCACTGATCCTGCCAACTACCGTCTAATAACACTACTTCCCGTACTATCCAAAATGATGGAATCAATCATCGCAGACGCGCTGATGCAGTACCTGGAAAGCCACCATTTAATATCCCCAGAGCAACATGGCTTTCGTCAAAAGCATTTTTGTAATACTAACTTATTAATTGCATGTAATAGCTAGACTGAAGCTGTTGATGATGGAGTAGGAGTTGATGTCATCTACCCGGACTTTTCAGAAGCGTTTGATCGCTTAGACCATCGCATTCTCCTTCACGAGCTTCGGAATTACGGCATTGGCGACCCAATCCTGAGTTGGATTGGCAATTTTCTACACGAACGACGGCTGGTGGTGAGAGTCCGAGAATCACTGTCTGATGCAATCGATGTGACGGGTGAAGTACCACAAGACTCCGTGCTTAGACTTCCTCTATTCCTGGTGTTCATTAACGATTTGGCGAGATCAATTCTTCTGAGTTCCTATTTTTCGCTGATGATATCAAGATATGGCGAGTGATCAGAGGATCGGACGACCACGAACGGCTCCAGTGCGATCTTAGCACAGTGTCGAACTGGTCAGTTCAAAACGCTCTACCATTCAACATAGACAAATGTCGCGTTGTACAATTACGCCATAGTCATAACTACACCTATTCACTTGGGACAAACGGTTTGCAGACCAGATCCCAGGAACGTGACCTGGGTGTGATTGTACAGAGCGACCTCAACTGTTCAAAACAGGCTGAGGTAGCTGCGAAAGGAGACAACCAGCACGTCGGCATGCTGCGAAAGACATTCGGGAGATTTGACCCATCAATCTTCCCAATGATGCACAATTCCTACGTGCGCCCGCATGTTGAATACGCTATCCAAGCTTGGCAACCTTGGTTGAAGCATGACCTAGAAGCGTTAGAGGCAGCTCAATTAAGAGCAACAAAGAATGTAAAGGGCCTGTGCTATGACTATTACCACTGAAGGCTGAAGTTGCTGGGTATTTTCAGCGGGCGCTATCGAAGACTGCTCGGTGATCTCATATTAGCGTATCAAATATTGAGTGACCCCAACCATGTATGTCACAATTTGCTGAAACTTAGCCACAACACGCAGCTCAGGGGTCTGCCTAAAATTGAAGGAACAATACAGCCCCCCAGTGTCGACGGAATCATTTTTCCTCTCGGGTTTGTACGCACACAAAGTAATAAGGGGAGTGGTTATTGATCACGTAATATGCGAGAGAAAAAAAGAAAAAAAGCAAGGACAGTGCTTACTCGTTTGCAAATATCTTGGGTCGACGGAATGCAGAAATCCAGTTTCCATAGTAGTAGCGTTTATCAAGTTTTGTGCAAGGGTTTGGAGTGACTCATTCTCGAGTAGGGTTATGGCACTACCCCTCGTCTGTTGTGCATTATTGCCAGCATCTGGTAGTCATGAGCTATAGCACATAGTGTAAATGTGACAGAGTATCGTCAAGGCGTTTTTTAAAAGGGATAGGGTGGGTGCATTAATTACATGTTCCGGAAGGGCATTCCAAGGCTGTGCCACTCGAAGGGAGAAATAGTTTTGCCGACATTCCAGGCGACTGTACTGCGTGACTAACTTAAACTGGTGACCTCTTAGCGAGGTGTTTTGACTGAGTATTAGAAAGGAATGGCATCGGTAGTTGGGGTTTCTCAGGATCTGGTACACCATTATGAGATCGCCCCTTAGACGCCGATAACGTCCACTGTATATTTTGAGGGTCTTCATCCTGAGTGGGTAGGGGAGGCTGGTCAAACCTCTGAAGCTCTCTGTTGCCCTACGTTGTGCAGTATCGAGCGCGGAGAGATGGTGCTTTAGCCAGGGTTGCTACGCTTGAATAGCGTGTCCCGCGTGCCGCCTCAGGTACGCACTACGCATTTTTGGAAAGATCGAAGGGTCAAACTTCCCGAAAGCTCTGCGAATAAGGCCGAGATACTGGTTCGCTTTCTTAGCTGCCTTTTCAGTCTGCCTCGAACAACCGAGGTCATCTTGAACTATCACGCCGAGATCGCACTCGTGAGAAGCCCGCTGTAGAATTTGTGGTCCTAGGCGGTAGTTGTGCATACTCTTGTGCCGTATACTGAGAACTTTGTACTTGGTGACGTTGAAATGCAGCATGTTCTCGATGGACCATGTGTACGCTTTGTCCAGGTCCTCCTGTAAGACTGTGTGATCTTCCATTGCGGCTATAGTGCGCCATACCTTTAGGTCATCAGCAAATAGCAAACAGTTAGAAGATAGCACACTCGCGAGATCATTTATGAAGACCAGGAACAGGCGGGGTCCAAGTACCGAGCCTTGAGGTACGCTGCACTGAACTTCGATGGATTCTGATAGGTTGCTTCGAACCCTCACATTCAGATGACGTTGAACGAGAAAGTCTCCTATCCAGCCCAGAACAGGATCGCCAATTTCATATTTCTGGAGTTTGTGGAGGAGAATGCGATGGTCTATGCGGTCGAATGCCTTTGAGAAATCCAAGTAGGCCGCGTCGACTCCTACACCAGCGTCCACAGATTCCGTCCAGTTTGCACGAGCAATCAAGTGATTAGTTGTACAGGAGCGATTTCTGCAAAATCCATGCTGTTCCGGAACGAGAATTTGTTGTTATCCACGTACCCCATAAAGCCTCAGCTACGATGGACTCCATAACCTTGGAGATCACAGGAAGTAGTGTTATCGGGTGATAATTTACTGGTTCAGCCCGACTGCCACTTTTGTAGATAGGCGTGATGATTCCGTGCTTCCACATCGTGGGGACGTGCATCTCGTTCAGACATCGTTGAAAGAAAATTGCTAATGGTCCTGCCAAACTCATGGCAACAGCTTTCAACGCCTTCGGTCGAATGCCGTCCGCACCCGGGGGGCTGAACTCACGCAGAGACATCAGCATCTTCAGTACAGCTGCGGAGGTGAACGATATGTGATTAAGCCCTGATGGCGGCGTTATCTGCTTAGGCAGGATGTATGGTGATTGCGCGCTTTGGAACGTACGACCAAATTATTGTCCAAGGACGTTGGCTGCCTCCTGTGCGGTTTGGGCTAACCCGCATGCTGTGTGCAGAGCAGGAATACCGCGCTTAACACGCCGCAAAGTGTTTACGTGTCTGTATAGCAGTTTGGGATTGGATCAAAACTTTTTCACCAGACCTCATTGGTTCTTAAGTTCATCCTCCCGGACGAGTTTAACACAGGGGTTCCTTTGTACTGTGTAGATATCCCAGGTATGGTCGTTCGGGGAGACTATGTAGGTGTGTCATGCCAAGTCCCCTAATGTCATGCATTTACGTGTCCTGCTCCTTACGAAACACTTCATCCTTTTAGGCCGGCAGAGTTTGGTTTCACATGTCCTTGGCACGAGCTTTGTAAATATGTTGACGAATTCTCCGCATCCCACCTCAGGGGTTAATTCGGCTAACGACCAGCATGTTGCATCAATGAGGTCGGACAGGTCGTCATAGTTGGTTACGACATGATATTCCTCAGCATGCTATTTAGGATAATCTGCGTAGCACATGTAATGAAACACTAGCGTCGCATGATCACTGCGGCCCAAAGGAGTATCAGTTATCACTTTCTTGACCATCAGTTCTTCATTCGTAAATATTCGGTCCAATATGGATGGCCTGTTAGTTCCCCTGAACCTGGTGGGCGTAGTGACGTGGCCATAAAGCGAGAAGTCTGAAACCAGATCTTGCAAGTCTGCTTTGAATTGCTCTCCTGGTGTGGCCTGTGATTCTAGAGCATGTAAGTTGAAGTCACCGGTGACTAGAATGTGACTGTACTTCCTGTTTATCACTTGCCTCAACGCAGCCATCAAGTTGCAGTTCATCTCAGGAGTAGACGATGGTGGGCGGTAAACAACAACCAATAGGCCAAGGTCGTTCCCTCTCAGTCGGAAATTACACCGAATGGAGTCAGGTACGTCAATTTCCGAATCGTTTATGGGTTCGTATTGCATGTTGTTACGAAAGTAAAGGGTTACCCCACCACCTTTTCTGGCCCGGACAACGGATATGCCCGTTAGCGCGATTTCAGCAGCCCTTATCTCACAGTGCAACCACGTTTCGGTGACAGCAATTAGGTCCCAAGCTACTGACGCGTGTGGAAGTCTTAATTCAACTAATTTGTTGTGTAGACCTTGGACATTTGTGTACGTGCTTGGGAGCTTCTCGGAGACCAGAAGTTTGTTAGATTGGACGGATGAAGCAAGTGAGTTTACGCCGACCAATAAAGGGTTGGCGACAAATCGTTTTTTGGATGTGTTGCAGACTCTCGAGACGAATTTGGTATGTAGTCAGGTACCAGATGCCCCGGATCCCGGCGTTTGCTCGTGCTCTGCTGTGTCTCTTCCTATATTATTGCTACTGTTGAAACCGTCCCCCAGTCGGGTCCTGCAGTTGGCGTTGTGATTAAGAATTGTGTCTCTACTGAATTGTCATTAGAAGGTGCTGGTGTTCCTGCTACTTTCAGACAAATTTCTGTTAGCAATCTGCAACGGTATTTAATCCAGTTCTTTAGTAGGGTTTGTGCCATTAGTTCTGAATGTAACACAAGTTTTAACAGCCTGGGATCGTCCCCCTTATAGTTTCGTGATATGGGAATCCTTGTCAACGAGGTGGCCATGACATTTTCGAGACAAAGAGCCTCTCAGATGTAGTGCCATTGCTCGCGGTCGTGCATCTGAGCATCGTCGGAATAGGAATCAATAAGCTCAGGAACACCGTGAGCAACTGTACCTCACTTTGTTAGAGCGATCCACTGAACGATCTTTCCACGGGATTTCAGGTAGTATGCGCACTCCACTTGAGTCGTTGCGGAGATGATTCGCAGACTGCAAAAGGGTCTCAGTCTCGTCCGCCGAGTTTAGTGTTACCCGAAGTAACCGGGGTACGTCGTAGTGCAACGCGTTTGGGTGACGCGCGATTCTTTTTAATGTCGTGGGATTAGCATGGATACCGATCGACGTACAGATGGAACCCTACTGAGTTCGATCGTCCGTCAACCTACCCTTGATTGTATTGGATTTGGGGACATTTGTGTATACAAGGTTTAGGACACCATGGTTGCACCTGGTGGCCACTGGTTCTGGATTTGGAGGCTTAGTATCCGGTGTTTTTGTTGAATTTGTGAACGGCACTGATGGGTGCCATCCGTGCTGCGACAAATTAGTTTTCTCTAGTCCGGACACAAACGTTACCGGTGCTCTTTTCGGTGTTTGCTTGGCGGCAACCGATGCGTACGTTGCCGGGTTGCTCACTATGGCTGGTTGACTGTAGCTTACGGTCTCGTGTGTAGCAAACAGACTACTAGGTGCAGCACACAGTACAGAAGTTGAGACAGGTGCGCTGCAGACAATGTTTTTACCTATAGGAGGGAGAGAGAATGGAGTTGATACTGCTGGCGTCTGAGTCCTTGGGGTTAGGTTGGGACGCCTGGCTCGCTTCTTCGGCCTGACTAGGGAATTCGGGGTGTTATTTTCACTCACAAGTGCAGGTCCGTTTCCTTCCATGGATGTAATCCTGGCGCTCACCAGCTGCTCGACCGCCTCCGTTAGTATTTCACACCTCTTCAGTAGCACAGCTAGACAGCTAACAAATGGGATAGCATTGCTTACTTGGCGGAACCAAAACGCCTATGCTCTGTTTGTTTTTGTCGTCCCCGTCCCAAGGCAGGTAGTGTGATAGGATTTCAAACACATGGTACGAACCAGATCATTTTTTACCACTTTAGCACATGATTCGCAATTGCTCTACATACGAGACATGTTCACAGTAGGCGTGCTGTTTTAAGGGGTGGCAAGAGAACAGAGATACTGACGCACGGTTTTTGACTTCGCTTCACTTTTCGTTGCGTGGCGATCGGCGCTGGTTTGAGGTCAGGACGTCAGGCGTGTCGCTTCCAGATGAGGCACAAGTTCCTTAAGGTAGATAAGCGACGTGTGTGCTATCGATCCAGCCAGTAAGTGGATAGGCAGCGGTGCAGCATAGGATAGAGGCAAAACAAGATGACTTGGAAAATACTGTCTAATGACGACAGTAGTTGCACCAAAGGCGGACCAAATTGACAACTATTACTTTGTACTCGACTAGAAGGAGTGGTAGTGAGATGTTTGGGTGACTCCCAAAAATATCTTTAAAATAAGACCACCAGCTTTTGTGCGACGAGAGGAAAAATAAATTCTCCGATAAAATTTCGAAATTGTAAAAGCACATTTTGCTGGTGATCCGCGAATGACAGATCCAAAAGGTGAACAGTGGAAGGAGGAGCTCGCGGAGCCAAATCGAATGATAGTACGCAGGTCTCTGTGAGCATAACTCCAAAGATTTAAAGGCAAATAACGCAGGAGGACACATTTTTGCGACCGTTCGGGAGCGACGGTAAGCAAGTAGGTGTATTAATAGCCCCTCGATCGAAGCATTTGCAAATAACACATCATCATCGTGGACAAAAATGAGGTCGAGACCACAGAGAACTTCGTCCACGTATCATTGGAAAGTTTGCACGGCAATTCAGAGACCGAGTGCCTTATGGGGAAACTCGTATAAGCCAAAAGTGGTGGTCACTGCCGTTTTTGCAATATCTTCCGGAGCCATTGGAATTTGGTGTTACGCCCTGACAATATCCATTTTGGAAATGATCGAGTTTCTAGAGAATCCCAATGAAAAATAGTGTATATGCGGGATCGGGTATCTGTTGGGAATTGCGGGGTTTTGCAATGTTCGATGGTCACCATATGGTTGTAAATCACCCGTATTTTAAGCATATTGTGTAGAGGAAATGCCCAACAGCTGAATGAGGAACGAATGATCCCAAGCTTGAGTATGTGCTCCAATTCTTCCATAGCTGCTTGTGGTTTTTCGAGTGTAAATTGTCATGGTTTGGTTGTCACGTGTGGACCAGTTTTAACGTTGTGATGTTGTACATCGTGCTTGTGCTCCGCAGCATCTTATTTACTCCGACAAGGGTTGGGAAAGGCTGCAACAATGCAGAGTATTGCAAACGATCCGGCATAGGTACTCGATGATACCATCTCGCAATGTCTCAAAGCGCGGCTCTACTACAAGGTCAAAGTTGCCATGAAAATCGTTACCGATAATGGGCTTTTGTACGTCGGCGATCGTAACAATGAAAGGAAAACTAGAACGTTGTGTAAGGCTAAGCGTGAGGAATTGCTGGCCATAAGTCGTGATTCTGTCTGGTTAGTAGCATGTAGCGTCATTCCAACCGGCTGTAGCGAACGTAATTCTAAGCAATGTGGCATAACACTTAGCTCCGTGCCGCTGTGCACCAGAAGTGGAGTTTGGTCTTAGAATCGAATAGGTAAAGGTGAGTGATGTCTATGCCATCACCAGTCGTTGCCACTACTGGATATCTTTGTGACCAGGATAGTACTACATTCTTTGATATCTCCTCTGCTGAGTTACACCTAGCCTTAGATAACCCAACTTCAGTGAACAGTCTAAAAGTACACATGGAATTAATCGGGTTGCAAGTGAACAAAACACCTGGTCTGGATAAGTTGCTCTTGTAGTTCTGAGGAGTGTGCAAAACACCTGGCACACCGTCTCGAAGTTTGTTCAAACTGTGATTCAAGCGGCACAAGATAGCAGCCAATTGGCGAAATGCAAACACCGTAACAGTACCAAAGAAAAGGACCTGCAAAACCCGGCCGATCGCTTGCGCGTCGGTTGCTCTGAAGATATTGAGAGGCTGTTTCTTAAGAGGATCTCAACAGCTGTGCATCCATAAGCATGCGTGCCGCAGGCCTATACATTTTCTCCGTCAAGTGCATTCAAAACACTTTCAACCTCAGCATTAAGGAAATTGGGTTCATCAATACATCCTTCAGAATCGTCCTTAAGGCAGTCAAATATCATTCGTTGGGGCGCGAAGGCCACAAAACGCTCGCCACTCGATGCGTGACCAATCCCAAACCAACCAGTAGCATATCAGACGAGTTTAAGACATGGGTTACAAGAGAACGCTTGGGTGAGGCGCAGAGTGCGTGCGACTTGGCGGGTTCCTAGTCGCGCTCAGCAATCGTATTGATGTCATTGGCAAGAAGCAGGACATTTGACTTGATGACACTCGCAAGGCCATTAATGAGACACAAGAATAACCGCAGCCCAAACAACGACCCTTGTGGAACACCGCAGTCCACACCAATTGGACCAGAAAATGAACCTCGAACACGAACCTGAAGGCGCCGCTGTAAGAGGACGTTTCCGATCCATCCAAGGACAGAGTTTCCAACTCCGTATGCTTGCAGCTTTTGGTAGAAGGATGAGGTGATCCATGCGGTCGAATGCTTTGAAAAAGTCTAGATAGATGACATCAAGGCCGGTCCCACTGCCGGCTATCTCGGTCCAGTTGCCACGGGCAAGCAGTAGATTGGTAGTACATGACTGATGCTGACGGAATCCGTGTCGCTCCGGTGCTATGATGTTAGACCCTTCGAAGTAGACAATTACAGCTTCAGCTATGATCGATTCCATCCCGTTTAAAAGCACCGGGAGGAAAATCACTGGATGATAGTCGACTGGCATTGAACGGCCACCACATTTGAAAATCGGGGTAATGATGCCCTTCTTCCACATGTTAGGTACCTACTATTCTTTCAAGCATCTTTGGAAACATCTCGTTAATTGTTTATCTATTCTCGTGGCTGCCACCTGCAGCGCTTTCTGGGGAATGTTGTCAAATACGGGGGAACTATGTGTGCGCAACGATAGCAGCTTCCTCAAAATGGTCGCCGAACTAAACGTGAAGTGTGGAAAGACTGGCATCTGGGAGATTAAATAAATAAATGAAGTTTATTCTCAAAGTTACAGAGGCACACCAAATCAGGCATGTTACAAATGCTGGTAGCACGTCGGAAAATTGGAGCATATTGTAGCCGTAGAACGTTGGCTGAATTCTCGGCAGCGATGAACGGAGGAGGGTGCGCGCCCTATTGTCTGTTCAAGCAGTTTCGGGTACTGTAGCTGTATGATAGGTTAACAACCATGATACACATACGAGATAGGGACGGCGTGACTCCCAGTGCAACCATAGCTTAGCGTCCGCGTAGGGGACGGTCATTTCCGTGGTGATTTCATGGTCCCAAGTTGCAAAGGAATCACAGCACATCCTCTTATTTCTACCGGGGCCTTTGTATAACTGTCAAATTTATAGGTTGAAGGATGTATGGGCATGTCATGTACGTGACTGTCAGAAAAACTACTTGGTACTAAAGTGATTGGAGAGGCTGTATCAAGTTCCATGTCAACATGTGTTGTTCTATCGCTTGCAATAACTGCAACAGTACGAATGTCAGGCATAGGGAGTTTATGCTCTGGCCAAGGGGAATGATAGTGAGCAATAGTACCTCTGTTACCAATGGAAAACACATTTCCAGACGACTTCAACTGATGACTAGAAACCAAATCTGTAGGATGCAACTGGGAAAGGCGTCCTGAACGAAAACAATTGGCAGAACGCCCACGCTTACCCCACTTTTTGCGATCCATTTCTAAGGCAGGGCAGTTGGCAAAATTGACTTTATGCTGTATGCTGCCGCAGCGGAAGTATTTCTGTGCGGATTGGGATTCAGTTGGCCAGCGATGGATCTTGGCAACCTCCCGTATGTCAGGTTGGGTAGGGAAACATCGCAACTATTCGGTGTTACATGTTTTAAGGCGAGGTAATTCCACAGCTTTATCCCAAGTCAATTTAGTTGCGTCTTCGGAAAGTATACATTACCGAATTCGATTACTTGTGGTTCCGCTAATCAACTGTTGCACTAGCATGACACCCTCGATTCTATTTTTCGGTATGGTAGGATATTAGTAGGGTCGCACACTGCGAATAAAGCGATCAACAAAACTAGAGTTTCCGTTGGTTCCAGTATACATCGGCTGAATTCGAGGCGAGCCATGAAGAGGTTCGTACGCTGGCCCCATGACTTATCCAGCACATCTAGTGCTATTGTTAAGGTACCTTGAGGCTGAAGCACCAAATGATCAAATTGACGTTGTCCCTCATTACCTAGCATGTGTCTGAGAAGCTTCAGTTTCTGGCCTTCTGTGTAGTTATCAGCCGCAGGCAGTAGGTCTAGTTTGTGAACGATGTTTTCCACTGAACCCATGCACTTTCGGTAGGACGTAAGGTTGGATCAGACCAGTAAACTGCAGATGTAATACCTTGGCATAGATCCGTAAACCGCGACGCCAGTGTGGTGTACAAAAACCACGTGCCCGAGCCGAAGGGAGAAGGTCCGACCAGTAAACAAACTACTGTAATCTGAAACGTATCTAACTACGTGAGTACAATAGTAAGCACATAGAAGAATGAACCAATAGGGAAGCAGAAAAGTATGCACTTAAGTGTGTGTATCTAGGGTTGTATGCGTTGTGTACACTTACCTTTTCTCAGTCTATTGCATCCATAACACTTTCAATCTCAGTCTTAAGGAAATTGGGTTCATCAATACATCCTTCAGAATCGTCCTTAAGGCAGTCCTTTGGGGGCGCGAACGTCACAAAACGCACGCCACTCGTTGAGTGACCAGTCTCATCTCAACTAATAGCATAACAGACGAGTTTACGACATGGAATACCAGAGAACACTTGGGTATGGCACAGATTGCGTGCGACTTGGCGGGCGCCTAGTCGCGCTCGACACGTATTCAGGAATGATTGGCTAAAATGGAGTTACACGCATTCTAGGAGACACCTAGGCTTACCAGCCACGCGTGATCATGCCGGTTGGCACGTAACTTTTTAGTCATTCACATTTCTACGTGAAATTTGATTGTGCGGTGTTTCCGCGCACGTCATCACTGAACTGTCA
>OX104064.1:193541684-193635314 GCA_944474145.2 Dicrocoelium dendriticum | reverse complement strand
AACAACAATGGCCCCAATACCGAGCCCTGCGTAACGCCAATAAGGACAGCTTGCCTGAGAGAAAGGCTACGCCCCACCCGTACTCACTGTTCCCTCAAGGAAGGCAGACACCCATTGAAGGGCGCGACCAGATATCGTGTAAGATCTCAACTTTAGTGAGAGCCGAAGATGTGGAACAGTGTCAAAAGCTTTCGAAAAATCTACGAATAGCACGTCTACAGCGTGGCCACTGTCTACCGCTTCGGCCCAGCTTTCACGAGCTACAGTAAATTAGTCTGACATGAAAATCCCTTGCGGAATCCATGTTGTGCAACACTGAGAAGGTTGAATCGATTCAGGTGGTTCTCCACTGAATCCCTTATCAGCTTCTCGAACAACTTGACTACTACGCTTGTCAAGCTGACAGGCCGGTAGTTCGCGGGTAGAGCGCTGTCACCGCCCCTTAAAAATCGGAGAGATGATTGCCTCCTTCCATTCCGAAGGTAGGCTGCAGCTGTCCAGCGATAATTGAAAATACGCACGTGAGCGGACCACTCAGCTCAGTGGCCAGTTCATGCAACAGCTTCGGATGAATTGAATCAGGACCCGAAAGCTTTAGAGGGATTAATGCCTTGCAGTAGCTCGAAGACCTGAGTCTCCGTTATGCTAAATTCAGCTAAGCAAGAATCCTCTGGAACTCTTGAAACCAATTCAACCTGCGGTAAAGAGGTCTCCCGAGCAAAGACCGCAGTATACTGATCACTCAGTATACAAGCCTTGTCATAGTCAGTTTGCGCAGGGGTCCCGTCTGCTCGCAATAAAGCTGGTATAGACAATTTTGCCCCGCTGCGTCTTTTAACGTAAGCAAAAAACTTCTTGGGATTAGCTGCGGCCGAGTCCGCTAAACCCTGCTCGTATTGGAGACGAGCAGTTCTGAGATGTTGCTTACATTTATTTCTATTCTCTCGATAACTATCATAGGTACTGGCTGATGGAGCTGCTTGGTAGGTTCGCCAGCATCTAGACCGTTTCTTGAGTAGGTACTTGCCTGTGGTATCTATCCATGGAGGCTGTGCCCTTAACCCTCTTTTCCTAATGAGTGGAATATAGGGTGCGGAAACCTCCGTAAGGTATGCCTTAAATTTATCCCAGGCTAACTGGACAGAGTCAGCCATCGAAATCTCACAGTTCAGAACTGAAGCCTTAGTTCGCATTGCACTAAAGTCCGCCCGCCAAATATTCGGAAGTAATTCAACAGCGGTCTCTTGGTGCCTTGAAAGAGCACATCAAAGGATATGCATACGTGATCGCTGGACCCTAGAGGTGCACCGCATGAAACGTCAGTCACGAAGTCGAGGGGACTTAGCGAAAACAAATCCAAAGTAGATGGCATTTGGTATGTCCATATACCTAGCTGGGAAAGTCAACGAACTGGTGCAAAGGCACTTGGAGAGTCAGTTCAAGGAAGTCTGCACCGAATGTTCCTAATGCCGAATTGCAAGAAAGATCGGCCCAACAGACTGCCGAGGGGTTGAAATCCCCTAGAACTAACACTTATTCGCAGACTGAGTGCGAATAAAGTCTAAGTATCCCCCTGGAGGAACTTCCAGGACTTCTGATTACCACTATAACTGTAAACTGTAGAGGAAGTGCACAAAAACAGCACGATAGGGCTTTCTACTGTCTGATCCGACGAACTGAATGTGCAAGTCCTCAAACCAACATCTAGTTACAGTGCATCATTCTTATATATATATATATATATATATTTGCAAAAGTCTGCTAAACAAGAAGTTCTCGGCACCGGAAACAAGCCAAGTGTCTTTACTTGTCAGACCGTCTGACGGTTGCGCAAAGGTGGAGATTCCAACACACACTGCTTGTCAGCCGAAGTTGCCGGATATCACGGTTCTCACTAAGAAGGCAGTTTCTGAAGGCTTGCTTGACTCTGCTCAAAGCGAATAATCGTCACTGAACCCTGCTCCCGTTATCAAGAAGAAAAACCAGACCAAATCTGCCTTCAAGCCTTTCGGTGGAATCGATGATCCGAAAATAGTAAGACATCGACGATGGAGCGAAAAACACGCTGCCGTTGCTTTGTCATTAGAGGGGCTAAAGACAGTCCCATCACCAGTGGTGAAGCCACCTGCTCCAAGTAGCGCTTCAAAGACCCTTGGGGTTAATACACCCCGTCGTGGCGATTCTTTCACGGATAGTAGCGTTATATTCCGTAACGCGGCTGGATCTACTGCTGTCCTTCCTGCTGATCGCATGTTGGACGACCTACAGTGGTTTAAAACGTGCGTAACAAAGCTACTTCCGCCTGGTATTCCAGGCGTTATTGTTAGGAAGCTGATTAGACTGGGGAACGTCCCAGTTAATGTACCAAACCCTCGACCGCGGCTACTTCGTGTGGTACTCTACCCCGGAGGAAAGCAGCGCTCTCATGCGGTTTGCGTTTAAGCTGAAACGTACAAATATTAGCGTTCAGCCAGACCTTCCGCTGGCCGATAGGCTGAAGCTAAGGGGGGCCATCAAGAAACTCAACAGCAGCCGAGCGGCCGGTGAACAATGTCTCCGGTTAGTGGGTTTCCGGGTGGTCAGCCGGCGGACCGTTTCCGCCCTACCACTGCCAATTCTGGTAGCGCACGACCCAGGTCTGGATCCAACGAATACCTTCAGATAGTGCTAAGTAATGTGCGCAGCCTAAGGAATAAGGTGTACTAGTTAGGTCTGCTTGTAAATGGGTCTCATCCCGATATACACGCATTCACTGAAACGTGCCTGTCTCAGGACATCACGGATGGGGAAGTGCATCTATCTGGCTGCGCACTATTTAAATGCGATCGCTCCGCTGGCCGGCAGGGAGGGGGCGTCGCTCTTTATGTGAACTGTAAACTTGACGCTTTGAAGGCTTGCTTATTTCAGTCAGCAGACAAAACTGTTGAAGCTCTATCGGCTGTTATTATCCTATCCTCGGCTCAAGTTACAGTTGTAATTGTGTATAGAAGCCCTGGGAGCGTATCCAAAGAGGTACTTGACTTCATTCGCTCCCAGTCCGCAAACAAGTGTTTGGTGATGAGCGACTTCAACCTCCAAGAGGTTTGCTGGGCAGACCTTTCTTGCGACTCAGCGTCAAGCACGCTCGGCGCCGAGTTGCTTGAGCTTACGCTCCAAGTATCTTTGCATCAGTTCCTTGACCTCCCCACTAGGTACATGGACGCCCAAGTACCGTCTATCTTAGACCTTGTATTTGCTAAGTCGATTTTGTTGGTGACATTACTTACAGACCTCCACTGGGTTCCAGTGATCATTTTTGTCTGCTCTTCAGTTGTACTCTGTCCAGACGCTACCAGGGTACTGTTGTCTCCCCCGAACATATGGCAAGCAGACTATCAATCAATGAGAGCCAAGGCTTCTGGTTTCCATTGTGAGATTTCAGACGACGATACTGTCCAGGTTGCCTGGGATAAATTTAAGTCCTACCTTACCTCTCTTCATTCCAGTCACAAGGAGAAAGGAGGCACGAGCACAGCCGCCCTGGATAGATCCCACTGGCAGGCATCTGCTCACAGAGATCTAGATGTTGGCGGACTTACCGAGCTGCTCCGTCTACCTATACTTATGACAGGTACCGTAAGGCTAGAAATAGGTGTAAGCAACACCTAAGGGATGCTCGACTTAATTTCAAGAAAGGATTAGTGGACGAGGCTTCAGAGAATCCAAAAAGGTTCTTCGCTTATGTCAAAAGGCGCTGCGGTTCGAACATGTCAATTCCAGCATTGATGCGTGATGACGGTACTCATACGCATACGGACTATGACAAGGCCTGCGTACTTAGTGGGCTATATGCGGCAGCCTTTGTAAGGGAAACCTCTTTGACAGGCGTTGAGCTGGTTTGCAGGATCTCAGCGGGTCCAGGAATATCTGAATTAATTGTAGCGGAGACGGAAGTTTGTAGGCTGTTACAAGTGCTGAACCATTCTAAGGCCCCTGGACCTGATTTAATTCACCCGAAACTGTTGCATGAGTTGGCTGCGAAATTAAGTGGACCGCTCGCTATGGTGTTTCAGAAATCGCTTGACAGCTGTGCATTGCCTTCCGAATGGAAGGAAGCTGTCATCTGTCCCATCTTCAAAAATGGGGAAAGGAGTCTGCCTGCAAATTACAGGCCAGTTAGCCTCACGAGTGTAATAGTCAAACTCCTCGAGAAACTAGTGAGAGATTCATTGGAGAGTCATCTGACTAGATTTAATCTACTTAGCAATGTACAACACGGATTCCGGAAGGGATTTTCATGTCTGACGAATCTACTGGTGGCTAGCGAAGGTTGGGCGGATGCAGTGGATAACGGCCACGTACTGGACGTACTTTTCATCGACTTTTCGAAGGCATTTGACAAGGTACCCCATTGAGGCTCGCGAAAAAGCTGACCTCCTACGGGGTATCTGGCCGCGCCCTTCATTGGGTGACTGCCTTCTCGGAGGGTAGAGAACAGTGTGTACGGGTAGTCCGGGGTCTATAGTTTAGGCAGTCTGTCCACAGTGGCGTGCCGCAGGTCTCGGTCCTTGGACCGCTGCTGTTCTCTATCTATGTGCATGACCTACCCGCGGAGCTTGAGGTACCACCGCTGCTATTTGCTGATAACCTGAAGCTGTGGAACATTGTTGATGTTTTTGGGAGTTCCGAAGCTATTCAGCGAGCCTTGGATAAGCTTCGGTACTGGTCTAGTTTATGGTTACTGCCCATAAGTCAGGCAAAGTGCTCCGTTCTTCGAATTGGAGGACGTTGTCCTCCTACGAAGTACTTGGTCGGTGGGGTCGAACTCCCCAGTGTATCTAGCCAGGTTGACCTAGGCGTCGTACGCTCTTCGGATTTACCCTCCGACTACAACTGGAAGAAGGCCGCAAGCAGAGGTTTCCGCATGTTATGGCTAATACGACATTCTTTCGGAGTCTTGACGGGCGGCATCTTTACGAGACTGTTCTCGGCTTTCGTTCGGCCTCAGCTGGAATACTGCGTCCAGGCTTGTCCGCCATGCCTCGTCAGGGACAAAATGGAGCTAGAGAGGGTTTCACGGGTGGGTACTAGGTTAGTCGAGGGATTACGGGGACGGACGTACCCCGAGCGTCTAATTAGTTTGGGAATGCATTAAATGCACTACCGAAGTCTTGGAGGAGACCCAATCCTACCCTACCGTATCTTAACTGGGAAGGTTGGTCGAGATTTATCTGAGCTATTCAGTGCCGTTCGATTGTCTGTTCTACGCGGTCATTCCTTGAACCTGGACAAAGCGCGGTCCGATCGGATTAGGGAGGAAATCCGGCTGTCACGCAGAGTCATCGAGCGCTGGAACATGCTTTCGGAAAGTGTTAACATGGAACCTTCGGTTAAGGGGTTTGAGCGGCAACTTGACACGCTTGGGTGGCAACACGAAACCTTCCATTTTCCTGAGTAACTCGCATCTTCGTACTTCGGTTTCCTTTTCTCTACTTTTCTTCACGCATTGGTATTATTTTCTTATTTCAAGTGCACTTCCTTATTCTGTACCTACGATTTCTCTTCTTATCCTTTGCTAACTTCACGTGACTGCCACAGCATTGACTGCTAGGGCAGGAAACGTGGGCATTAACTGGTTGGCCAGGGTGCGATACGGGTGTTCCGTTTTAGATCCATCAAGAACAGAGCACTTCATCAATTACTGGCTCAACGATCCACCCAAAATGGAACACTCACGGGATTCTGCTATCGTTCCAGTCCTATTTGAACTTCTAGTCCAGCCGAAGAAAAAAAGCAGTACGCCAACGCCCTTGTACTGTATGTGAGCTGTAATTTAGATGTGTTGTGGGCCTGCACATTCCAGTCGTCGGATCAGACTGTTGAAGCCCTATCGGCTGTTTTGTGCACTTCCTCTACCCAGTTTACAGTTATAGTGATATACAGAAGTCCTGGAAGTTCTTCCAGGGGGATACTTGACTTTATTTGCACTCAGTCTGCAAATAAATGTTTAGTTCTAGGGGGTTTGAACCTCCCGGAAGTCTGTTGGGCCAGTCTTTATTGCAATTCGGCATAAAGAACATTCGGTGCAGACTTCCTTGAACTGACTCTCCAAGTGCCTTTGAACCAGTTCGTTGACTTTCCCACTAGGTATATGGACAACCAAATACCATCTACTTTGGATTTGGTTTTCGCTAAGTCCATGGACTTCGTGACTGACGTTTCATACGGTGCACCTCTAGGGTCCAGCGATCACGTATGCATATCCTTTCTATGTGCTCTTTCAAGGCACCAACTGACCGCTGTTGAATTACTTCCGAATATTTGGCGGGCGGACTTTAGTGCAATGTGAGCTAAGGCTTCAATTCTGAACTGTGAGATCTCGATGGCTGACTCTGTCCAGTTAGCCTGGGATAAATTTAAGGCATACCTTACGGAGGTTTCCACTCCCTATATTCCACTCATTAAGAAAAGAGGGTTAAGGGCACAGCCTCCATGGATAGATACCACAGGCAAGTACCTACTCATGAAACGGTCTAGATACTGGCGAACCTACCAAGCAGCTCCATCAGCCAGCACCTATGATAGTTATCGAGAGATTAGAAATCAATGTAAGCAACATCTCAGAACTGCTCGTCTCCAGTACGAGCAGGGTTTAGCGGACTCGGCCGCAGCTAATCCCAAGAAGTTTTTTGCTTACGTTAAAAGACGCAGCGGGGCAAAACTGTCTATACCAGCTTTATTGCGAGCAGACGGGACCCGTGCGCAAACTGACTATGACAAGGCTTGTATACTGAGTGATCAGTTTACTGGGGTCTTTGCTCAGGAGACCTCTTTATCACAGGTTGAATTGGTTTCAAGAGTTTCAGAGGATTCTTGCTTAGCTGTGTTTAGCATAACGGAGACTCAGGTCTTCGAGCTACTGCAAGGCATTAATCCCTCAAAAGCTTCCGGTCCTGATTCAATTCATCCGAAGCTGTTGCATGAATTGGCCACTGAGCTGAGTGGTCCTCTCACATGCGTGTTTTCAGTATCGCTGGACAGCTGCAGCCTACCTTCGGAATGGAAGGAGACAATCATTTGTCCGATTTTCAAGGGCGGTGACAGCGCTCTACCCGCGAACTACAGGCCTGTCAGTTTGACAAGCGTAGTAGTCAAGTTGTTTGCAAAGCTGATAAGGGATTTAGTGGAGAACCACCTGAATAGATTCAACCTTCTCAGTGTTGCGCAACGTGGATTCCGCAAAGGATTTTCATGTCAGACTAATCTACTTGTAGCTCGTGAAAGCTGGGCCGAAGCGGTCGACAGTAGCCACGCTGTAGACGTGCTATTCGTAGATTTTTCGAAAGCTTTTGACATTGTTCCACATCTTCGGCTCCCACTAAAGTTGAGATCTTACGGGATATCTGGTCGCGCCCTTCAATGGGTGTCTGCCTTCCTTGAGGGGAGGGAACAGTGCGTACGGGTGGGGCGTAGCTTTTCGCTCAGGCAAGCTGTCCTTAGTGGCGTTCCGCAGGGCTTGGTATTGGGGCCATTGTTGTTCTCGATCTATGTAAATGACTTGCCGGGAGAGCTTGGGGTGTCATCACTAATGTTTGCTGACGACCTTAAGCTCTGGAATATTGTGGATATCCCGGGGGTCCTGAGGCAATTCAGCGTGCCTTGGATAGGCTCTGGGAATGGTCTACCTTATGGTTGATGCCCATAAATAGGGCCGTGCTATGCTTTCCGAATCGGAGCTGATAATCCTCCCACACTATATGTTGTCGGCGGTGGTGAACTCCCTGTTGTCACTCAGCATGTTGATTTAGGAGTCGTACACGCATTCTGGAGACAACTGGAAGAAGGCTGCTTGTCGAGGGTTTCGTATGATGTGGTTTATTCGCCGCTCTTTCGGAATCTTAACGGCCAATTTGTTTGTGAAGCTATTTTCGGCATTCGTCCGACCCCACCTGGAATATTGTATTCAGGCTTGTCCACCATGTCTTAACCGAGACAAGAGGTCAGATATCGCCGTTAATCAGGTCGATATCGGAGCCTTCACGCAACGCAACCGAGTAAAAATCACTACTCGATCGGGCCTGGGCAGTTGTAAGGCCTGAACAAATCGCTTCTGAATGCACAGCTTTGGTTCGTACAACCGGATTGCTGTAGCTTCAGCGGTTTTCAGTATCCACCTGCGCATATACCTCGATCGATAATACATGGTTTTGATTTATGTAACCGTCCCAGCAGGGACTGCTAGTGCAGGATACGTAGCAGCGACTGGTTTGATCAGGGTGTGATGTAGTCTTTGTTTTGGCGCCTAAAGTCTAACATTCTTACCTATAACTTGAACACGCAAGCTGCAGTTCAACAGTATCATGGCGAGTTGGTCCACCAGATAGCAGTGACGGAGGAAGTTAGTGAACCGAACGCTGACTGGGATCGTCTTAAATGTGACATGAAGAATGCCTTTGACGCCTGCCGTGCACCCAACTTGAAACGTCGAAACTGTGAATGCATCTCTGAGGCATCAATCAGTTTGATCGGAGCGCGTGAACGGGTTCCGATGAGCACTGAGTGTCAGCGTGTCTGTAACTGAAACGATATCTGACAAGGAGTCGAATCGACCGGGAACGTTAGAGAATAACAAGGGCCCGTGAGATGGAGAAAGCCAGTGCTATTCCAGATCATCCGGAACACGGGTCTGAGAGAGCCATCAGTTAGTGAGACAATAGCTGAGAAAGACGGACAGTTGATCCATTCTCAGCGTCATCGACTAGCCCGTTGAGCAGAATATTCTGAAGAGCAGCTTAGGAGGCCTGCTTGACACTGCCGCTTGCCGAATCGCCTGAGTCGGCATGGGAAGTAAATGTCACACCTCCCACTTCGGAAGGGATTCGATATGAGCTCTCTGGGTTGAAACGAAATAATGCTCCTGGACACGACGGTCTTCCTCCATCCTTGCTGAAAGATGGTAACTCCTGGACTTTTTTCTCTACTTAACACGATTTGGAAAACTGTCAACTGTCGTGCCCATCTTCAAGAATGGCCAGCGCACCTTGTACGAAAATCATCGATGCATTTGCCTTGCTTCCTTTGCATCCAAACTTCTCTGACGACTTAATAGTCCCCGTGAGAACCGAATCACTAAAAGTCAGACTGAGTTCAACCCTCGTCGTGGTTGTATCGACCACATATTTGCTCTTTGTCAAGTTTTAGAGCAGATACATACAGACGACCGACTATAGTGGTTTTTCCAGGTTTACAAGCCACTCTCGTCTCTGTTGACCGCGTCAGCTTGTGGCACTGCCTGTCTATGAAGGGCGTGCCGGCTAAGTTCCTTTCCATTATGCAGTCTCTCTACCGTAGCCCTTGATGCCTTGGAAGGGTATACGCGAAACTATTTCCTGAGTTCACCACGAAAAGTAGGGTTCGCCAGCGTTGTCATATATCTCCCTACCTCTACAACTGTGTGAGCGAAATGATCATCAATTACTCGGTTCTTTCAGACTGTGCCAGAGTGGAAGTTCTGCCAGAAGACCAACTGATTAACCTTGAGTAGGGAAACGACAGCACTTCTTGGGTCTGATGTAGTGGCTAAGCAAACACTGTTGGAGAGACTGATGCGTAGCGCTGCGCGCTTCCGCATGTGCTTTGCAAACCCAAAGTGCAAAGTTCAGCTGCATATATATATATATATATATATATATATATATATACATATATATATATATATATATATATATATATATATATATGGTTGGCGGCATCCGGTTTCGAATTTGCCTGTCACTGTGGCAAGCCACAGGACGCCTGCGCCTACAGAGGGACCATGGATGGCTTGCGCTGCACCACCCACAGCTCCAACCACACACCCCATATCCAGTGTAAACCTGAAGGAATAAGACCGGGAGGCATGCGGATGGGAACCACGTTTCATCAACGGAGCCGGCCCACACTCCTTCACAGGCAAACACAAGCACACTGTATTTGGGAATCAAGTGCACACAAGGCGGTGGCTGGACCGTAGTCCGCTCCACACTGACTGCATGGAACCACTCTTTGATCCTAACACGGCCACAAGGACCGTGCACCGTCCCCTCCAGCAACGACCAACTGTCTCCTGGAGCCAGTATGGACGAGGTAGTGGGTAATAGACAGGTAGGCACCTTGTCAACATGCACATCAAGCGCATCCACACCGGGGATATCAAACAACAGCCAAACACTTGAGAGAGAAAGAAAAAGAGAAAAACTCGATTAATGCATAAGGAAACGGTGATATAAACCTTAATTAAATAGCATATGTAATAAGTTGTTTATAAACAAATCCTAGCCAAGTGCACGAGGTCAGGAAGTATAGTTCACGGAATGCCACGAACGCAAAAATGTTATGGAAATCGAATACAATTGGCTTAGGCGATGTGTGCAAGTTAATGAGATAGAGTACAGGGAGATATTTATATGAGAAGGAAAAGCATTAAGGTAAAAACTGTAAACCCACCACCTGAAATAAAGAGACTTAGCATGCAAGCACGCGGTTAGTAAATCGAATTCAGCGTGCCTACAAACGCTGCGCCGGCTCGTCGTAATTCTCTGTAGGACCCGTCGTCGCTTCTGTAGTGGTCCCTAATGGCATAGCTCATGGCCCACTAGACATTTATATGAGAAAGAAAGTCAATAGGACAGAACCGAAAACCCACCACCTGAAATAAAGAGACTTAGCATGCAAGCATGCGGTTAGTAAATCGAATTCAGCGTCCCTACAAACGCTGCGCCGGTGCTGCCTACGTTCACTGCGGGGGCCCGTCGTCGCTTCGGCAGTGGTCCCGAGTGACCTCTCTCATGGCTCACTAGGCCTGCCTGACTAAGGCACTCGCGACCGCATGTTCTACAGCACCACGCGCTCGATGTCGATGGAGTACAATTCATCGGTTCTTGCCGCTTCCGCAACTGCCGCTTCTTCTCTGCATGCATGACGGATTTCTCCCGCACTTCGGCAACTGCCTTCGTGATTAGATCGCGCCATGCACACCGATCAACCGCCTTCGATTCCCATGATCTGCAATCAAGATTAGAACGTGTGAGGCTCACTTTAATCATGTCCTGGTAACGTAACTTTGGTTTCCCCACATGTCGCTTCCCTATACTCAGCTGATCGTATAAAAGTTGTTTCGGTATGCGCGCCGAATCCATACGGCTCACATGACCGAGCCATCTCAGGTGTCGCAGTAAAAGTATGCCGTCCACTGCATACATCCCACTTCGGCGCAACACTTCCGTGTCTGCGACTCTGGCGCCCCAACCGATCCGCAAAATTCGTCGCAGACACCGCTGATGGAACCGCTCGAGATATCGCACATCCCGACGGTACATCGTCCACGTTTTACTGCCGTATAGAAGAACGGACAGTACCATGGATTTGTACACCATCAGCTTCGTGCCAATGGTAAGCTGATGGTTGTTGCACACTCGGTACCCAAGCTTCCCGAATGCCGCTGCTGCCTTCGACACGCGAATACGCAACTGAACGTGTAACTGCTGATCAGTCGACATCACACTTCTTAGGTAGCTGAAACGGGAGGTGGTTTGCAATACTTCAGCACCAATGCTGATTTGCGGCAATATTGAAGATTGCACCTCCGGTGAAGGCTGAAAGAGATGGACAGTTTTGCTTGTGTTGATGGTGAGCCCGAATTTGGCCGCTGTCGAAGCCAGAGCACTAGTCATGTGCTGCAACTCATTCGTGCTGTGAAAACAACGCACAGTCGTCAGCAAACAGCAACATACGGATAGTTGTCTCACAGACTAGAGTTCTCGCACCAAAACGACGGATGTTCAGCAACCCACCATCAATACGGTGCTCCACACGAACACCGTAAGCAAAAGCCGCATCAAAAGCACAAGACAACATTGCATGAAGATATATATTAAACAGGGCAGGAGCTAAGACACAGCCTTGCTTCACACCAGAGAACTGCAAAGTCATCCGAGGTCTCTCCACTCAACTGCACCCTCGCTCGCATACCACTGTGCAGACATTCAATTAAATTTACAAACTTACGCGGGCAACAAAACTTACCCAACACCAGCCACAATGCCTCGCGGTTCACCGTATCAAATGCCTTGGTGAAATCAACACAATGCGAGTACAATGGCTGGTGTCGTTCTCTGCACTTTTCTTGCAACTGACGAGCCGCAAACATCTTATTTATAGCTCTGCGACCCGAACGGAATCCACACTGCTCTTCCGCCACATTAGGTTCCACAATCTGACTCACGAGGCGATTGAGCAGGATTCGGGCAATCACCTTGCCCACACAACTCAGCAAGTTGATGCCACGATAATTCGTGCAACATTGCTCGCTCCCTTTGCCCTTGTACAGTGGTAGCACAAGGGCATCCTTCAGCTCAGCAGGCACCTCCTCAATCCACACGCGTTGCACCAAGTGGTGCAGCGCAGTCAACAACGCGGGTCCGCCGTGTTTCAATACTTCAGGTGAGATCCCGTCGGCCCCGGCACACTTGCCGTTTCGCAGCTGAGCAAGTGCTCTCTGCGTCTCATCCAGTGTCGGCGTATCCGCCAGATCCGCCTTCACATCGTGCTGCTTGAGGCCGTTCAATGTACGCCAGTCGATCTCTGAACGGTTGTTCAAGAGACAGTCAAAGTATTTCCGCCAGACCTGCATTATGTCTGCAGTCTGGGTGCAGGTAGCGCCTGAACTACCATCGATCAGTGTCCTCAGCGGCTCCAACCTCGGTCCATACACCGCCTTCAAGGAGTCAAAGAATTCCTTGTGTTGGCGGCGTTCGGCGTAGCATTCCATCTGCTTCGCCTTCTCCGTCCACCATGCATTTTTAATGCGACGGAGCTCTCGGGTCAGTCGCCGTCGAAGTTTGCGAAACTGACTACTTTTTCCCAGGTCACTGGGGTCTGCCACATATGCAGCAAATGCTGCATTCTTCTCTGACACCAATGCGCCAATCGCCACATTGTTGTCATCAAACCAATCAGGCCGTTTACGGTTTGCGCGCCCGATGGCCTCCTCGGCAGCAGCTGTCACCTGGTCGCGAATGTGGTGCCACAGGTCGCTCACTGTGGCTATGCAGTCCACATCACCACACAGGGGTGCAGCCATCGCCTTCTCCAGCTCAGTACGTTTCGCCACAGTACCGAGGGAGAGAATGTTAAATTTACGCCGATTCACGGCGGGAGTGCAATACATCGATTTACGAAAATATATGTACAGTTTGGTCCGAACCAATTTGTGATCAGTGCCACACTCAGCTCCACGCAGTACACGTGTCATGCGCACTTCACGCATATCACGCTGACGTACGATGACATAGTCGAGCAGGTGAGCGTGACCACTCAGTGGGTGCGTCCAAGTTTCTATATCACTCGCACTCAGTGCAAACCGAGTGTTCGTGATCGTCAGGCCGTGAGTGGCACACAGCGAGAGCAGCCTGTCACCGTTCGCATTCGCTGAACCAATGCCATACGTACTGATAACATCTGTCCACGCTGATGCATCACGCCCAACGCGCGCGTTGAAATCACCCAGCAGAAATAGTCGGTCGCTCCTCGGCACAGACCGTATCACGGAGGCTAGCTCAATGTAGAACTGATCACGCGTGTCATCAGGATAACACATGGTCGGACCGTACGTGCTTATAAAAGTAGCAAACTTACCTCTTCCGAGTCGTAGGCGAACAGTCATCAGTCGCGCGCTGATGCCCGTTGGTTCACCCACCAGCTGGCCATTCAGGCGATCGGATATTGCAAATCCAACCCCATGTTCACGTGGTGCTGAGGCGACGTTCCCCACCCAATAGAATGTGTAGCCAGCACCTGCTTCATGTAACTTACCTTGCTCAGCGAGCCGAGTTTCACTGAGCGTCGCAATATCGATGTGGTAGCGCGCCTGTTCCATCGCGACCAGTGCAGTGCGATATATATATATATATATATATATATATATATATATATATATATATATATATATATATATATATCGTATGCCTGCGCGCAAAGCACTCAGCATCGGGTGCTGGAACGTGCGCACACTATTGGACCGGAACTCGAGCGAGCGCCCGGAGCGACGCACTGCACTGGTCGCGAGAAGCCTATGGTGCGCTGAGGCAGGTGGTGGCTAGATCCTGACAGATGGTCTAACCACTGCTGCTACTGTTGTGCCATTGGCTCATGTCCTGGGCGCCTCCTCGTGGCGACCGCTGGGTGGGAGTTGGGTTTCGCCCTTCTCCCTGCTAAGATGCAGGACACCAATCCGCATGAGTCAGTGAACTGACCATGTGCCAGACCCGCTGCCTTTCGGGTGTTCATTTAATCGAAGGCTTTGGCTGAGAACCCGAGTCGTTCTCCTGTCAGGTGTGGGCGCTCTGCCAGTATCCTAGTCCATCCTCTTCGGAGGTTAGGAAGCGGTCGATGGCCCTCTTCCCTTAAAACCTAGGCATGGGAGACAACAGGTCTACGGGTTATAAGCTCACAGCTCGATTGGCGTAGAGCACGAGCGCCATGCATTGTTTCTGACGGTGGGAAGGCACCTCCGGGTGCTCAATGGTTTGCTACTGGCCACCTCAAGCCAGGCAGCCCCTGGTCAAATTGATGCAAACCCACCAAAACCCACCTGCGTCTGGCCGTGGTCGCAGTTGTATCCTATTACGGTCGTAAAACATATATAAACCGTTCCAGTACCTCCAGGCTGCGTGTGACGGCCATCAGGCAGATACCAATCTGCCTCTGCAATCACATTCCCGAGCTGGATCTGCTTCCCACTGCCTTGTGGGTCAGGCTATTGAGTCAAAGGCTGCGGGTGGAGTCCCCCAAGCAAACAACCAAATCACCCACTGCTTGTGGGTCAGGTTGTTGATTGAAAAGCTCCGGGTGGAGTCCTTCAAGTATATTTCTGAAGCAAACCGCCACCTCGCGTGCGATTGCCCACCAATGCAATCGTATGCCTGCGCGCAACGCACTCAGTATCAGGTACTGGAACGTGCGCACACTACTGGATGGGAACTCCAGTGAGCGCCTGGAGCGACGCAATGCACTAGTCGCGATGGTGCTGGCGCGTTACCCCATCGATATTGCGACGCTCAGTGAAACTCGGCTCGCTGAGTAAGTTGCATGAAGCAGGTGCTGGCTACACGTTCTATTGGGTGGCAACATTCAGTCGATCGAGCCATAATTTTCGAAATACTTACGCGGAAGGGTGTTGCTACCCTTCGTGCTCTATACTCGAACACTACAGGCCGCGTCAGGGTCTGCGGTGATCTGTCGGATAGCTTTCCGACCACAAGTGGCATTCGTCGGGGTTGTTCGATTTCCCATTTTTGTTCACTTTCGTTGTGGACTCTATCATGGAGTTTTCCCTTGCGGAACCTCCTGATGGAGGCGTTGAGGTCCTGCCTAGTGAAAGGTTAATTTACCTTGATTATGCGAACGATATCGTCTTGCTTTTCGATGACGTTGCGGCGGCATACTCAACCCTGAATAGCCTGTCTATATTGGTCCCATTATTTGGTATGCGCTTTGCCCCTTCAAAGTGTTGCTGCAGGACCAGCCACTTTATAACCCCTTGATTCTTGCTAATGAGGAACTCGAGGTGGTTGATCAATTCAGTTACCTTGGTAGCTCCATCAGCAACGATGGGGGAATAGAAACTGAAGTCGGTTCACGCATTGCAAAGGCCGGCACTACCTTTTGGCGATAGAAGTGAGTTTCCCTCCATCTGAAAGTCCGTGTATACAAGGCCACAGTGAGCACCATTCTGCTCTATGGTAGTGAGACTTGGCCCCTTCGGTCTGAGGCGCCTTCAAGTCTTTGATCATCGTTGTCTACGAAGCATTGCTGGAGTCGGATGGCACCAGCGTCTCCGCAACGATGATGCGTGTAGGCGAGTACTAGGTGGTGATAATCATGCTATTTCCGTAGAACAACAGATAGCACTGAATAAGTTGCGTTGGCTTGGACACGTCCTACGTATGCCGGTCACCGCTTACCTAGGAGGACCTTGTTTAGTCTGCCGGGTGTAGGGTGGCTCAAGGCACGAGGTAGATAGAAGTTGACTTGGCAGCGTGAAATGAAATTACTAACGACCAAACTGGGTGCCGTTGATCCTTCTCGCCTTACGGGATGGAGTCCACATGACTCGCCTTGTGCTTGGCTCAAGACTTTACAGGACATGGCTCGCAACCGCCACCAGTGGCACGTCTGCTGCCGTCTCCTAATCGGATTGTCTGTTTCAAATGTGTTTGGTTCTGAGTTATCTGCGGGGTAATGGCTGATTATGACGCGTGGCAGTGAAAGCCGCACGGAAGCTGTCTCGCCGATGCCGCCTTATCTTTGCACGATAGCCAGCTGTTTGTGACGGTATGTTGTCTACACAAGGTGTAGGCGCCTTGACCCAGAATGTTTGCTTAGGGCGTAAAAGTTTTCAGGCAAGTCCCCCTTCTCTCCCTCTTTTTATTCTTTATTTCATAGGTTCTCATGGTTGTATGGCAGCGAAGCATCAGTTCAAATGGCTGATGTACTGCTGTTGATGATGATGGTTTTAGCTATCGCTGAACAACCACTGGATGTGGGGGATTTGTTCACTTAATTTGGTAGCTGTGTCATCTCTGGTGGTTATATCACTGAGGGAGTTAGTTCGCGTATCAGCAAGACCTGTGTGACTTTCCAGAGACTCAACTATCTGTAGACGGTGGGATGTCAGCCTGTTAGTGAAATTTTGTGGGTATAACGCTGCGGTAAGGTCGATCTTACTTTGGGGATCAGAGACCTGGCCAGTTCGCGAGAAAATGCCCTGTTCACTGGAGTGTTGTTGACAATTCTTTAGATCTCGACTGAAGTTTACGCAATCTACTCTATTCTCGGCTCGAGAAAATGCACAACGTCAAATGCAACCGGCATCACTGTGACCTCCTATCCTGGTTGCCAATGTATTGCGTGTATCGTGTTATTTCCTGATTGGGTTTTGTTATGACATGGGTCAGTGAGAGCCGGGGAGTTATCTGTTCGATGCTACTAAAGCCGGTTATTTGTGACCCTTGGCAAGACCTAAGTGCACTGGTTCTGAATGTTTGCGATGAAACCAAGCCTGGTGAAACGGCGAGAAAGCAAATAATGAAGTCATTCTAGTGGCAGTACCATGTTAGTGTATGGGGCAGATCAAAGCGAAGCATAATATTAGTTTTTTTCTTTTTTGTTGTGATCTAAATGAATCGTATTGCGGCACAACAGCTGGTTTTTCCCCCCTCTAGCTAATGTGTTGAACACCCGCGTAGGAGTGGGCGTCCTCGCGGTACACAGCCCACGTGCGACTGTTGGTGGTCGCGCAACAGTGAGGCGCTGTTACGGCGTACAGCGGACACATTACTATTTTATTTAATATGTTGAACGATGAAAATGGGGCTCATGGCAATTACCCGATACTCTGTAAGATGTGCCACGGTTTAGAAGTTCGTTCTTTAGTCGGTGCATTGTCTGTCTGTTAGTTCTTCAGACATGCGCTCCAATTATTTCCATACGCATTTAAGTCTTCATCTTCTCATTATTGTTTCATGTTTCTATTCTCTCCCTTATCGTTATGCCGATCTGGTATTTGCCAACCCAGTCCACCACGGGCCACGGCCGGCTTGGGGCTTTCCAATGTGAAGCACCCACAACGCATCTCAGTGCGAGACTTCGATATGGGCAAGTAGAGCGTCATGTTCCATATCTCAGAATAAACTGAGAATCGACTGGTAACTCCTAATTTCGGGAGGTTTAGAATACAAGGTTTTGTGTATGCTTTGTGTTTCGTTGGCACAAGGGCTTCTTCAAGCCAGTGTCATGTTGCTTACTGGTCGCCAGGCGGCGCTTTCTATCCTGTGATTTCTACCACAAGTAGCTCTTTTGCAATATTTTCTTGGAACCATTGAGCTTCTCGCATGCTAGAGAGTAATGGAATGCTAGTTGGATGGTTCATTTATGAATGTAGCTGAATGTGATGGCTAATGGCTATCCGCAAATTTCGTAACGGAGAATGGCCACCCGTACCAGCGAAATTAGGTGGTCTCGCCTTCATGCTTTCTGCACTGTCTTGCAACTTTAGCATACAATTCAGTCCTTGAAAATATTTTTCAGCCTCTTATTCGCAGAGTTTTGAACGGTCATCCATGAATGGTAGTATCAAGACATCAGCTGTCTTGGAAAGAATCCGATGGAAACTAAAATCACTGAACTACCCTGCGGCCAGTTCTTTCGTTGCGGACGGTGGTTATCATCTTGCGATGCTCATTATTGGATAGATTTGAAACAGGTTCGAAACCTGGTCGTTTGGTTGGAGGACCGAACCATTCGATTTTATCAGGCGGGAAAACGGCTCCGTGACATTGAGTCTTCCGACTGGCAGTCGTATATAAAAGAAGTTGGTTACTTTTAGAAAAAACATGTGTGCCCAGTATTTAGACTCGGTTAAGTGTCCGTTCTCTGAAAGTGAGCCTTTGGCTCTTTGTGACTGGCTAGTTGGCAAGGCTCTAATTCTCGACTGCAAGCCCGGAGACAGCAAGTACCCTCTTATTGTACACACAGTCTATTTTATCCCCAGTGACAGCTCGGCTACAATGACATCAGCCTCTCCTCAGTATGCTGCGCCGGATCTTTTTAACCGTGTTGACAGTAAGTGGTTCGGCTCTTGACCTTAAACGCTTTGTCTAGTATATGGGTCGGAATTCAAAGAATGTGTTGCGAAACTAGCCAAAACTCTACACATTCCCTCTCATCCGGACCCAGTAACTACGTTCAAGGTAAGTATCCTCGTTGTGTACTGCTAGTTTTTTCAGGCCGTTTGTCTGTTAATCAAACAGAAGCTGTCAAGAGAAAATATCGAACAAGCCCTCGAAGAATATGGGACCGTTGAGGTAAGATGTCTAAAATGATGTAGAACTGTCAAGATCATCAGGTAACGTCATACCATCGGCGATTTTGAACCCATTGACAGGAAACAGTTTTTCAGTGTCCACAGTTGGGTAAAAATCGTGTAGAAAAGCTTGCCGCTGGATAGCAAATAAAAAAATAAATAATGCGTCAGCTGTACGCCGTAACGGCGCCTCGCTGTCGCGCGGCCAGCACCAGTTGTACGCGGGCTGAGTATATCGCGAGGACGCCCACCCAGACGCGGATTCGAACCTGGGACCTTATTATTGCAAGACAAGCGCGCGGACCACCGGCCGATAGCTATGGAACGCTTTGTCCATGATCCGACGATGGCTACGTGTACAGTTACTAAGTCACATAGGGGATGACTAAAAGTCCACTATCACATATGTTAATGATATTTCAACATCCGCAGCACCCGAATCCTCGACTTCATCATTGCCACATTTTTGATTTCTGAATATAGCAGTAAGTCAGCTTCAACCGATATGCCTCTTTCTGTCTACAGTCTGGCATGTTGAAACCGTCGGAGGTTTGTCTTGGATTCGAGGTCGATGATCCTTTGGTCCGCACGGCAGCAGTTGCTTTGCGATTGTTAAATGTGAATGAGATGCGTCGATTGCAGGACCACGCAAACGCTGCCATCGTGCGAGTGCAAGAGCTGACTGCAGACCCAAAGACAAACGAAAAACTCGGACAGGTCGGCTACTGACTGACAAGTTATCTATTTGTTTTGTAAATGTTATATCTTCTATACATCACCTAGTGTCCTTAGAATCTACCTAAATAAAAATTTCCTTCGTTCATAATCCAGTGCAGAACGTATCACAAACTCCAAACGCTGACTCGATGATCTTAGAGTACGATGATACGTTCAGTCTCCATCAGAAAGTATTCCATGATAAATAAAAATGTATTTGAAAAATACTCGGAGCTGTTGAAAAATTAGTCGCGTGTTGTGCCGAATCGATAAGCAGCAAAGGAGAAGATCTGTTAACATTTTCATGTTCTAATTGATTGCAGTTCGAACGTTACGTACATTGGACCCCTATTGGTAGCTGATAAAATGGTTCTAAGGGTTCTGTTTGTCCAAGCTCAACAGCGTTGAATAATGCCTTTGTGACTGCCCCGTCTGAAGCCGGTTCAGATGCACCCGGTAACGCCAGAACTTCTGCGAGAAGATGCCACACCTGGCAGCTGGTTGGATCGATGTACATGGCATCTCGTACCACACGCTCCGCTAGCGCAGCTTGATTTGTTTTCCGAAGTAAATTTGCCTGAAAATAGATAGAAGACTAATTAAAAACGTACCACGGAAGATTGAGATAGATCTGTTGTGGCTGTGTGTCATTAACGGAATAACGCTCCTTTCGGTCAACTTACCAAAGACAAATGAGCGGCTAAGTGTGTAGGTTGGACTGCGATTACACTTTCGTAAACGGAACGAGCTTTTGTCAGATGACCATCCTTTTCAATAAGACGTCCGCGCTGGATGTAAAGATATTTCAACAGTATTTGCAATATTAATAGCAGTAAAAATAATTCTATGCTAATACATAATCTGCCACTATGAGTAAAAATGGTAAACGGTCGACGAGTGTCTCAAACACGCGGATTAATTCCACGTGCAGCAAATGAAATTTGATGACGAATTGCATCACAAGCTGATCTGGAATTCGGTGGACCAAACATAAACAACGCGAATCACCGCGCACTCTTGGAGTAGCAAATTCTAGTGATTGGCTTAGTGGGCTGTTCATCGACCCAAACCTAGCCATTCTGTCAAAGCGGCTCAATGATGTTGACAGTCTTTCGGAAGAGCATCTCGAGTTTTTCGTTGGAAGAAACAAATTTTTTAAGATATATCTAATCCTAACTGTATGTGCGTTGTTAATTCGCGACTATTAAACTTGTACTCAAGGTTGCATCTCGATCTTCGGTTTAGGCAAATCGGGGCTGCTTGGTATCATCTACAAACTTGGTCTAGTTAGTGGGATCGGTAACCTTTAGACAAGGTTAACGGACTCTCATTCTAGTTAGCTGTAGAAATACTTTAAATATAGAATGAGAATATGTGTTGATTCACCGACATAAACTAAAAAATAATTAATTCCCGAAAGGCCTAAACAGGCATGATCAATAAAGTACAGAAATTTTGTCTACCTGTCACATAATATACTGATAAATAATGGTAGTAACGTGTGGGTGCACAAATTGGATAGGTTCAGTGAAGAGGGCTTATAAAAGTGGGAAAAATTAACAATTAAATAGGATTGGAGGAGCAAGATCTATGATCAAGAATGTGTTTGAAAAATAGAACCGAATCCGCAATCTACTGGGCGTCGTAGCAGCAAGTTCGTCGACTAAGTTGATATTTCGATTACAACGAAACATGTGGTGGAGTAGAGTCGTCATTTGACGGGGCCGGCTAACTCGTTGCATTTCATAGGGATGACAGCAGGGCAAAATCGCGTCCAAATCGGAGCTCTGTCGCGTTAAAAGATTGGTGATCTTTCTGTAGGGACAGGATAGTCGGTCATCCATACTTAAGTGGAAGTTCTGACTCAAGAGAATGTAGTTCGCAAGATTTGGCCCCCCGATTGCAGACAGTAGTAAAGTATCATCGGGGCAAGTCCAGGGGAATAGTATTTGGGTGTGGCAATGAGAAGAGCCGAGCCCGATCGTTCAGGCCACGAAACAGGATTGGATTTTTGTCCAGGATAGCAGTGGTAATCTTCCGGGTACGGTCAGTGGAGAGTATCGCCATAGACAAGTGGATGATCCATCATGTAAGGGTGAAAATGGTAAGTGTTGATCCGCCGATCACATGCAAAAATCTGCGTAATGTCATCCGGATAGTTCCAAGCAGGCAATGAGTGGGTAAAAAGCGAACCTAACTGTTCAGGCCTCAAAGAGGAAAAGCGATTTTATCCAGGGTTTGAAATCCGACTCGATAAATTATAACAATAGCAGGATAATCTGCTATTCCTGAAAAGTAATCCGGGTGCTTCATAAGGACAAAGTTGATAGTGGATATGCCTTAGCAACACGCCGGTACGCAGTAGTGACGCTTCGCTGCCGCACAACCACCACCAGCTGCATGTGGGATAAGGATACTGCGAGGGTCGCCTGGTCCTTACGCAGACTCGAAACTGCGCCCTAGGATTACAAGGCAGGCAACAGGCCGGCTGGGTCAACCGGGACCAGAGGACGATACTTTGGTGTGTCAACGCGGCGTCTCTTCAGATAGTTCGGAAAGACACAGCGAACAAACAGGTACGTCGGATGCTTGTGCCATTATTGATGATCCGCCATATCTTATTTGAGGTTGGTCACTTTACATATTATATATTATTATTATTATATCATTACACAGAGCCTCATGTCTGGAACATTCCTTGCAAGATCTAGGTTCTTGGAGTTGATAGGGACATGATTAATTGATAAGTGTTCTGGCACTTGAACCCTGTATATCAAGTGACAGTCGTGAGCAGTGGAATGAGGTAGGGATGGTCATGGCAGCCAATGGGGTACAGTAGTCTCGTGCAGGCCGGTGAGCGAAGGATTAGCATTTAGGAAACCTAAGGAGAAAAGAACGAAGTGCTGCGTCGTGCGGCTAGAGATGCATGCTCGTAAGCCATTAATCGGAGTTGGCGAAATGGTAGGTAGGGATGAAAATGGGGAAAGAAACCCATGTGTAGATAGGTAGTGCTATATCCCAGCTAGTTTGCAAATTATGTAGCCCAGCCAACGTCCCCCATGGCTCAGTGGCTTAAGCTGCTGGCTAGTTGGAATCTGCCTCTAACGGTCATGGGTTCGATCCTCCTTAGAGGACCGAGGGAATGAGCGCCACTGACGAGCCCCAATAGGGCGAAACGCGTCTGGCGCTTTTCCGGACTAGGCTCTGCTATGTAGCTTGTGAACTGTTGGGATGAAAGCCTTATCAGATTTACAACTAAAATCCTGCTACTAATGAGTACTATAAAACCCATGTGTCTCTGAGGTAGCAAGAAGCACATAAGCAGTGCGTCAAAGTGTAAGGTTAGAGGTGGTGGTCTGGACCTCATTCCTAAAGCTCGTCCTCAGATAATCTTAGGCTAGGATAGAGTTCGTATTAACAAATTTGCATAGGGAGGTGCGAGGTCTTGCAACAACTGTGGTCGATCCGATTGCCGTAGATAATCTGTTCTATACGAACGCACATCTATAAAAAAAGAAACTAGAGAAGATGCTAGTGCGAGCTTTCGGTAAGATAATGGAGAATGGTCTGGTTCGTAATGGATATCGCCCATCAGTGTACCAAAGAGATTGGTATTCCTATTTGAGTTGTTTAGCATCTGGAATAGAAATACTAAGTTAGGGTTGAGCCGGTGAAGCCACTGTGGATCTAGCCGAATATGTTTGGGTCTGCCGCGGTAGTTAAGTGTGGATGCGTGTTGCCCTCTCTCTAATGCTAGTGTATCAGTAGCGAATTAGTGAACACCAAGGAGCAAATTCTATAGTCGGTCGAGCGCATGATTTATATCAGTCCGGATTCCCCCAAGCACCATACACTTGCAAATGTAGCCAATAATTGATCTGTCCTTAGCTGCGCTATACCCGGCATAGTTGGCAAAGTTCAGTGAACTGGAATGGTATACTCCTAGGTCATGTACAGTAATGCTGTTGACAAGTGGTGATTCACCTATGTTCAATGTAATGTTCGGTACAGTGTACTGATACGAGATGGCATTGCATTTTGCCAGCAAAAATTCTACATTCCAAAGTGTCGCACCAACAGTACAATGCCTCGACACCCCTTTGGATACGAGAAATAGGGGGACCTACACCGTTAGCGTTGAAAAAGATGACTTCAAGTAAAGTCAAAATAAGCTTTATGAACCCTAGTATGTTCGTTATCAACAGTTACACCATCACTGCGGACATATTGAATGAGAATATCAACGTAATGTACATAATTGAGGGAGGAATAGAATATATATGTACAATTGTCACTCCGACAATCGTTCGCGCAGCATGGATCAACAAACAAATGTGATAGATGTGGCAAGGCAGTACTACAATATGACATGCAAAAGGATGAAACTTTGACTTTTGAACGCGGAAAAAGAGCTCTTTTGAAAGGTCACTGTGCAGTGGATGAGGGACCATGGGTGGCTTGCGCTGCGCCACCCACAGCTCCAACCACACACCCCATATCCAGTGTAAACTCGAAAGAATGAGACCGGGAGGCATGTGGATTGGATGATGTCTAACGTTTTCACGAATGCGCGAGCGATGCCAGTAGTGAAAATAAGTCAAGAACATTATTTTGTCTGGTAGGTACACGTTCGTGCTATCCAATTACATGTCGGAATGGTGTCTGAGAGTTTCAATTGAGGTGCGGCAAATTGAAATCACCATCTACTAGTTTTTGTGTAAGTGGCACCTCGGAAACTTGACAGAGGAGTCTGGCAAATCCCGCAGCACCCTTATTGACAGTGTGTGGTGGGTTATCAATGCACCCAATTAAAAGGTCAAGGTGTTCCTTAGTGCTCTGTACCCAGATTGAATCTTCAGGTTACCAATAGGCAGGACTTCAAACATAGTGGTATGAAAGTCCTCATGGATATAGATAATGGATCCACCACCTCGGCCACTGACGCGCCCATTACAGAAAGTTCTATAACCCGGGATGTGAAGCGACGTGTCAAGCGCACTGGGGGAAAGCTATGTTTTGGTGACGAGCACGAACTGAGGACCAGATAGAAAGATAAAGGGCCCAATGAGTGTATCTATTGTTTGACTGACCTTGCGTTGATGAGAAGCGCAGTAAAATGCTCAGGACCGTTTAAGCGGTTGGATATAGATGCAGTAGGGGCATCAATTTAAACACTGTCACGTTTATCAACACTCGCTGGTTCCCTTTTTATTGCAGGATTTGTAAACGTTCAGATCGCTCTCCATGTAGTGGCATTGTATACATCCGTAGATGCAGCAAGTGATAAAAGCATAGACGATACAGTGGAATATGTGTGATACGTAGCACTGAAGGGTTTGTGGGCAGTTGCGTGATGATGATGGATTGGTGGTACAAGCGTGTTCGGTGTCATTGATGGACTTGCCATCTACCGTAGCGGGGTTGTAAGAGGCAATAATTTGAGGCAGCACGTAAAATTAATACAGCAACTGCGCTCTCTTTTCGAAACTGGGGTGGCGAGTGGCATCCGCTATATTTCATAAAAAGGCGCTTGTGCCGGTAAGAGCGAAGCGGATGACTCAAGTTGTTGTGAGGGGATTAATTTTACCTTGACTACTGTCTAACAAAGTATTCCTATATTTCACCACTTGACGCTCGAAGCACAGGGAGTGAGCTACCCGGCACTACAACTGTGTACTGATGTCCACGTGTGCAGCTTAGTAAGACATGTGAAGCAGCGCCATTAGTATGTAAAAGTTAAATGTAGTACCCGGTCCTTATGAGGTTAAGTTGAACCTGTGCATGTAATCATAGTCCCCTGTACCAATCTTTGCACGGCAAATAGGAGAAATCTTCAGTCTCCACCAACGAGGGTTGACTAGATTACGTCATTTACCACATGCATGTCCAGTTGCTCAAGAATACCAACAAAATACGTAACAGAATAACATTGGAACGGTTGCGATCGCAGTCATAGGTTAAACGGGAACAACGGTTTCATCGAAACATGGTGTTTAGTTCGATCGGTTTTGGAGGGCAAAAATGAAATTTCAATTGTTTTAGATGACTACACTAGTACAACCGAGGCAATGAAGCTGACTTTGTTAAACAAACTGATGACGTTCGAGGTTGGCTGAGGCACATGAATGCACAAGGCTCCATCAGCATCTAGTACGTCTGACATGAGGTAATGTCCAAGCGCCGCATCATCTAACAGTGACTTGGTATGTGTTGTGTCGCTACATGTAGTTAGTTTTAGCAGCGTGGATGGGTTTAGCAAAAGTGCTGGTGGTCACAGAGACTGATATATTGCGAGAGGCAACCCAGTGCTGCTCTACTTCACGAGGTCCATAGTATCGAACCAATTTGCTTCACGATACCCCCAACATGGTGAATAAGTTTCCATCACCACCACTTATCCATTGGACTGCAGTTTGTGTACGATTGCGCCACTCCCCACCGGTGGTGAGGGCCAAATGTGAGATTTCTCTCATCGATTTTGTCTTCAGTTGCTTGCAGGCAACCTATCACCCAGCAAATAAGCAAATACCACTGGTCCCAGCGAAAGGGAAACACGTAGTTCAGCTTACCAGGTACAAAGTATTTACATCCAGGCCCGTAATTTTGACTGCTTCATCCAACGCGTCTTTTGCTTCTCCTAACTGATCACTGGCCAGGTATAGTTCGGCTGGAGAAGAAAGCGAAATCGGAATTCGATACCAACGCAAGTAATCACAATCGGATGTGAACACATGTAAATAAAGCGGGTATAAATGGCTGCAGAAAAGCTCTTATATGGACTAGACACAGCATATATAATGGGCTACCATGTTCACTGAGTCGTTGCTCCAAAGAGATCATTGCTACCAAACAGCACGAGAGGCGTTAGCGCCTCATAGAAACCAAATATGATGCAACGACTTGAAAGTCCGTCCATGACAATTAGAGGCGACAATCCTACAAGGTAGACATAAACAGTGAAAAGGATCCCTTGGGTGTGATTTTTTCAGTTACGCGAATCTTGAAATTCGACATCAACTGTGATGAAGTTGCGAATTCCGATGGATGGCGGTTCAATTCTCTGGACGATACCGATTACTGACGATTTACAAAGGAGTGTAAGTGCGCTTAACTTCGCCCGGGGCATGCTGGTCGAATACAGTCAGCGGCATCCGGTTGATACATGGGATGTTCATCGAAATTTGTTCTACTACTGGTCACTTGTGGCGACCGTAATGTATAAGCGCTTTTGATTCGCTACCCAAAATAGCGCTAACGCGACGTCACATGATCCAGCTGAGAGGGAATTTGCCCACATTTCGTGCGATTTTCCAAAGCCGTGTAGACGTGAAAAAATGTCTCAACGGAAACGATGCGCATATGCTGCTGACTTTATATTGAAAGTTATCGTGTTTGCTGAGTAATCCAATGATTTTGTAGCTACACACCATTTAACTGTGAGAGAATGGTGAAAGAAAAAGTTAGAGTTGTCACTTGTAGGCAAGAGAGCCACATGCTGTAGAAAAACTATGTTTCCTGCACTGGAGGAAAAGTTAGCGCAGAGGGTTATGGAGTCACGGCAAACCGTATAAAAAATATGAGGCACTTCAAATCCCCGTATGGAATACCGTCTGTCACTAGCGGGTGGTGCTAAGGGAGAGTTGGGCAAAAGTATGCAGTGAATTCCTAGGTGTGTTTTGCATGTGCCTTTTCCAAATTGTGTATAACCTTTTTATAACCTTCACTGAATCGAAAAACTGTCCAAAATTATCGGTTTAATTCGGTAATAAAACTGTATTTAGTTCCGCATGCGACAACGTTATTTCCAAATGTACTGCGTATGCGACTGAGGAGAGTAATTAAAATGGCAACATATCAAACTTGTTTTCTGTACGCGATGACGGAATAGAATTGCTCCGTAAACGTACCAAGGCCATGGTAAATTTTAGCTTGCATTTGTAAAGCTGGCGAGAAGGAAGCGGCAGTTGATCTAGAAGGCTTCGGTACGGGAACAATCGAAGACCCGATCTGACCGACTTGCTCATTTGAAATGCTACTTAGCGCAGCGGCCAGTGGATTTGCCTCGAAAGTAGCAGCAGGCAGCATAATCTCTTCTTCCGTCGTGAATGTTGGCATCGCTCCAAAGAGATTGCCTAGGTCAGTTTCATCCATGCCATCCGTCGTGCTGTAAACGAGCGAGGTAGGTGTTCGTTCCCCTAGTCTGAGAGCGCGAAAAGAGACAAAAGTATCCCATCAAAAAGGTTTCAACGGTTACTGAAACTGAATTTTGAGAACAAGTTCGAGGAATTGACCGAATTGGGACGCAGAGCATGCCCCTAAAGTGGTCACTGAGTTACATCATCACGGTTCGGTCGACTGCATGGAAACAGTGACATCAAAGGCCAGTAGGGAGGACTCGCATTCTTATAGACGATCAAGTAGTCTTAGGTAGCAGGTGAGTTGCATGCAGCCACCGATAACAAGCGGTCCTGGCTTCCTATTGATCCATCAGGGAATGTGAAAAGCTCGCTCCGAGCCATAGATCACTTCCAATGTAGCATTTAAAGGCCAACTGAAGTCACTTTCGTGTCTAGTTTGTGGAAGCCGATTACTAAGTTGACTTTTGAACTTTATATTGATTTCAAGAACGGATGGTGGATCTGCATGGTTAAAAGCCTCAATGTATTCGTAATGCTCTGAAGCGGCGTCCAACCGTTAGTCTTAAGGCTGTGCAAGAGAACTGGTGGATGGTTAAGGTCAAGGAGATGTAGAAGGCTAGCGATTTTGTGAATAACTGAGCACTGTTCTTACTCACCCGAAGCACGGGTCTAAAAACACCATTTCCTGTACTAGAACTCGATAATGACTATGCTTCCATCGGGTGAATCACTAAATTAGTTCTTCCAGAATGAACCAAGAAATATATAACCAGTGAGAAAAGATGCTACACAAAACGCAGTAAAAACAAAAGTTATGTTTCAACATATTTTGGTCACATCCCCAGAATACATATCTCACCCATGCATGAGCATGATAATTAATGTGCAGCTTCTCGCACAACCGAAAAATATGGGTATTATTATTATTATTTTTAAATGAAAGCATAGGTAAAAACAAATTACATTTAACCAAATCTCAGAACTACAGATTTTAACACCAAATGAAACATTTTAAAGGAGCATTCAGCTAGTCCAGTGCGTCGTCATCGTTTGCCGAATTACAAGGACTCTATTCAGAGGCTAACTACGCGACTGCTAGTATCCAAAGGAAAATCACTAATTGACGCTGTTAATGCGCCCAGACCCAACAACTTCTAGTCACCGTCGTCGAACGACGGCGGCGGCGGCTTGTTTTTGTCTGGTATAGCCGTTCCACGGTCAAATGAAATGTAATCGGACTACAGGTTGCACACCGTCTTGCGAGGATCGTCGAGGCATTGGGCTTCTCAGCATCGCCTAGACATTGTGTGCAAACGTAATGCTACTGCGAACGCACCACCCGTTAGGTATCAGAAAAAAGCCGTCCAGAGAGAGGGCCTACAGCGATGATCTTGCACTCTACAACTGTTCCCGGTTCGATCGGTCACACTTACTTACAGTGCTTTCTAACTCTGAAGAGCTTTGCACAAATCCCCGAGCCCCACGTTTGGGGACATTTGAGAAACGTTTTCCTGAGTTCAACATGACAAGTGGGGTGCGTCTAAGCTGCCCGGTTTCTTTCTCTTTAATTCTGTATTCGAGAAGATCCTGAATGAGTTTTGACTGCGCCCCGCTTTTGCATAAAGCGATGCAGAGTTGCATGTTTCGCCACTTGCATGACACTGATGTTGCTAACTCCAGGCAGTCACTCGGAAGAAAAAATCTGCACACTGCAATTTACTATGGCGTGAGGATACGGCGGCATCAGCGAGACAAATTCCTTACGGCTTTCATCATTGCTCCGCATCATAATCACCATTACCCCTAAGAGAACTCAACATCAGACTTATTTCAAACAGGTAATCCGAATAGACGATAACAGACGCGTCAATGATTCCGACTGCGAGCCATGTCCTGTAACGTCTCGAACAAAGCACATGACGGGTCACATAGACTCCAGTCTGGAAGGCAAGACAGACCAGTTGTCATTGACTTCATTTCCAGCTGCGAAGCCAATTTTTGCACACATGGAGCCTTGTGCCACATACGGTAAGCTGAGACCGGGTATAAGCAGTAAGTGCCCAAACCAACGCAACGAATTCAACACAATTTGTTTTTCTAAGGAACTGACCTGACTATTCCCGCGTAGTATTCGTCTCTCCACGTCGTCGTTGCGGGTATGCCGGTGCCATCTGAGACCAACAATTTCCCACAGGTAGCGATGATCAGATGCTTCAAGACGATTCAGACCGAAGCAGTCACATCAATATAATACATAGGACGGTCCTCACGGCGTCGTTATACACGGCCACCACGGAAGCCGCAGGTTAAATAACACTGTTCTAGCTTTCGCAATACCTGAACTAGATTCAGCAGCCACGCGCCCATTGTTGCTGGAGCAATCCAAGACACATGGCGGGTGCTACGAAACCAGAAGACAAACTTACAGTGTAGTTTAAATGATCAACTACCTCGAGTTCCTTGTTATGTAAGGTCAAGGTTTTAGCAAGTAAAGTGCGATGCTGCAACATTTTGTACTTTGAAGCGTACACCAAATGCCGAGACCACATTAGAGATTTTATTCAGGACCGACTGGGCCACCCTAACATCAGTACATAGCATAATCAAGAGCAACAAGCTTTCTAGCACGCAGTACCTCGACGCCCGCACCGTACGATTCCTTAAGGGAACATTCCATGGTAGAGTCCACGAAAACATTGGATAATATTGAGGGTATTGGACAATTCTGACGAACGCCAATTGTTGGAGGAAAAACATTCGTCAATTCACACTAGATCCTGACGCAACCCGTGGTTTTCGAGTGCATGACACGTAAAATCTACATGGGAACACCCTTCTGAGCAAGTATGTCAAAGAGAGTTGATCGGTTACTGAGTCGAAAACGATTGTGAAACTGAAGAACACAAGTATCGTCGGTAAGCAGTACTTGTGGTGCTGTTCCAGCACCTGTCGTAGAGTGAATATATGGTCTCTGCGACTCCCCCTGGACGGAACCCAGCCTGCTACCTCTCATCCATTGCCATTGTCGACGTCAGGCAGGTCGGGTGAGTTGATAAACTAATTCCAGATCCAAGATTTCAGGACTCAAGGAGCAATTCAGTATCTGGTTACACAGTATACTGAAGGTTCATTGCGCACAACATGGTAGGTCTATACTGGTTCGACTGCGCTACACCGTGATCGTCAGATATCTAAGCAATGCCAACATACTCTAAATCAAACAGCTTTCATATGGATATGCCTCATACTGAGGTTGATGTTGCTTGCACCTTGCTTCTTCACCGACTTACACGTAAACTAAGTCTTCTGGCTGTACCCACGGACGCCGCGGAATTTTCTGCTACCACGCGCTGGATCCTACTTTTTCTCTGGAATTACTGTATTTTACGTGTGTTGCTGTGTTAGTTGTGCACCAAACTTTTTAGTTTCGTGTGTTCATCAATCCGTGAAAGTTTCGTGGAATTCCGCTTGATATCTTCGGAGATCTCAGTGATTTACTGCTGTGCCCGTCATTTTGGAATTTGTGGTCGACATCTTGCTTGTCCTCGTGCTTGAAAAAATACAACAACTATGCCGAATATCATGCAACGAAGTATCTGCTCTTCAGCTAATTGCGGCAAAGCCCTTAAAATGGGTATAACGTGCCGAAACTGCAGTGGCTCGTTCCACCCGAGCTGTATAGGAAAGTCCGCACAAGAAGCAAGGCAAATAAACAAGGCTACTGACGCATTTTGGTTTTGTCCAACTTGCCAGTTAACTCCAGTGGTCGGTTGTTTATGTGCACTCATGGAAAGGTGCGATACTTTGAATGCGACAATCGTTTATTTGTTGAACGCCAGGCTTGCACCACCGGCCGCGAATATGGCCATGATTGTACCACAGTCGGTCAAAGAAAGCTCCACCTCGAGGCCGAAAAAAAGGGCTAGACGCTCAAGTCGCGCTGCGGCCTCAGTTTCTCCAAATCCCTTGCCTCACTCAACTCCCAAAAGCGGACGAACATCCAGAGTACTGATGTCCACACCTTTGAGTCACACGCCCCACCTCCATTCAACAGCAACCGCGGAAGCTCCGGGGCAAACCTCTTCCGCCGTAGAGAAAAGTCGGGCGTCGTACGCCTCAGTCGCCCCAATGCATACACCGGCTAAATTACCTCCGACTCCGGTGGCCTCACCAAGCAACAGTAAGTTGACCAGACTCCAACAACCAAACAATCCGTTTAACACCGTATCTTTAAGTCATGGCAAATCTGCATCCAACGCAAGGAGCCAAGGCGCGTTAACCGTTGTGTGTACAAATGTTCCTGAATCACAGGCGAGTACGATAAAGGGGAAGCTGTTGGATGATCGTAATCAGTGGAAGTCTATATGTACTGCGATTGGCATTTCGGTTGAACCTGCAATGCTGAGACGAGTCACACGTCATCCAAATTCAGCGCACTACGGTGAACCCCGACTTCTCCGGGTGACACTAAACTCCATCAAGGACACAGAGGCAGTTCTACTATCGTCCAACAGGCTTTGTCATTCATCACTCGAGGCGCGTATACTTCCTGATATCCCCTGGAACGAACGTCCGAAAAAGATGAGCAACCGTGAAGAAGTTCGTAAAGCCGAGGCGAAACGGACGATAATTGTGTACGGGGTTCCTGAGCTCCAAAATTCAACCTCTGATGCAGCGGATGCACATGACCGGGAGCAATGGAGTTACATCCGCCACGAAATCTCCCTCAATAATATCATCGCTAAGCGGTTGACCAGGATTCCATTTTCACCCAACTACAAAGGGAACGGTCCCAGACTTATGAAGGTGGTGCTTCAATCTGAGTTTATGTTACCGCTCGCCTTGGAAAAACTGGTCCAAATTCCGCATGAAGCTGCCAGCTGAAATTCGGTTAAAGGCATCAGGTACGCTGCCACGGATTACCAACGACTCACGGGGAGCGATCAAATTGTTGAACCATCCACTCATGCAACTTTGTGAAGGCATGGATTTATCAACAACCGCAATATCCCACGAAACACGGCTGAACACGGGGGACCAGCAGGGCCCGGAAGGCCGCGATCAGTCGTCTAACCGAAAGCAAACTCAAAGGCAAACGTCACCACACAAAAAACGGTTAATGGCCGACCCGTTAACGGTCGGCACAAACTCCATTTCTACCACAACCTGTGCTAGCTCACTCTTGGTTACAAAAGCACTATCCTGCATGTATACTAATGCACAAGGCCTCATAAGTAAGTTGGTAGAACTCCGTCACCGTTTGGCTTCGGAGCCTCGAGACATCATAATGATCACCGAAACCTGGCTGAGCGGCGAAATCACAGACGCTGAGATTGCCATACCGGGTATGTCACTTCTCCGGAACGACAGAACGGGCAAGGGCGGTGGCGTGCTCATTTATTTCCGAACGAACCTTCGTTGTGAGCTCATAGACGATCCCCAGACTTGTGTCACCGACGTTCTTTGGTGCAAACTGTGGTTGGAACGCAACGACGTATGCCTTCTCTCTGTGGTTTACCGACCACCGAAATCCACTCCGGAAAGGGACAACAGACTTATCTCCGCTTTTCGCTCCGTGCTTAATCAGAAGTACAGCCACATCCGAGACAGAGGTGTTCGAGGCATATTTGCAAGAGCTACTCTCTAGCACCTTCTTGTATAACCACGTCACCGTTCCAACCAGGTTGAGAACAGGAAACAACCCATCGATATTAGATCTAGTGCTCACTAACGAAGAGCTCATGGTCGATGGACTAAAGGTGTGCAGTCCTTTGGGCCGTAGCGATCACGTGACTTTGCAGTTCGATTACATCTGCTACGCCGAATATCCAGCTGCGGAGCTCGAAACGAGGCAATCTGTTATCCATTACCACGTTCTGTCTGCCTTAGTTGAGAATACCAGCTGGACGTTTCTAGCTAACTGCACCCCAGAACTAGCCTGGGAGACATTTGCGAACACCATCACGTCACTAGTCATAGAAGCCTCAACACCAAAAGTTTCCCAACATCCCCGCACAGCGAAATCATTCTTGCGAAGCCGGACGCGAAAATGCATGACTCTAAGGGATCGGGCATGGCGCATGTATAAAAGCAACCCCAGCGCAGAAAACTGGACGGAATACGTTTCGCATCGCAACTACTGTGTGCTTTTGGTTCGCGAAGACAAGAGAACGCATCAGCAGGAGCTAGCCAAACGATTCTGTTCAAACAAAAAGCTTCTTTACAAACATGTGAATGGACTTCGCAAGGTGCAATGGGGAATCCCACCACTTAATACGACCAATGGGTATACACATACTGCAAAAGAGGCGGCCAACGCATTACGGGCCCAGTACTCCCCAATCTTCCAAGGTGTACAAGCCTCGACGTATATTCCGCCACTAGTTACCCCACCGCCCGTTTCATCCAACGTCACGTTCACTGCAGAAATGGTGCTGCAAAAGCTGCTATCCTTGCGTCCACACAGCTCTCCCGGGGCCGATAACATTCACCCGAAAACATTACAGGTAGCTGCCATCCACTTGGCCGAACCACTAGCTGCATTTTTTCAGCGCTGTTTCGATGAGAACATCGTACCTTCGAGGTGGAAACAAGGTGTAATAACGCCCATATACAAAGCAGGAAGTCGATCGGATCCTGTTAATTACCGCCCCGTAACGCTTCTGCCTGTGATCGCCAAAGTCATGGAAGCGGTGATAGCAGATGCGTTAATGGGATACTTGGAAAACTACGGCATAATTGCGCCAGAACAGCATGGGTTTCGTCAACATCGTTCATGTACGACGAATCTGCTGTTAGCTCGTGACAACTGGACCGAGACTGTCGATGAGGGAACAGGAGTCGATGTTGCATTCTTGGACTTTTCGAAAGCCTTCGATCGCCTGGATCATCGAATCCTGTTCATTAAACTCCAACAGTACGGTATCGGAGACCCGTTGCTAGGATGGATCGGTAACTTTCTCTCTGAACGGCAGTTAGTAGTTAGAGTTCGATCATCCTTTTCCGATCCGATTCGAGTGGGATGCGGCGTACCGCAGGGTTCGGTACTTGGGCCTCGTTCGTTCCTGCTTTTCATTAACGATCTAGTAAGAGTTATTACGTCGAAATTCTTACTCTTCGCGGACGACCTCAAGGTTTGGCGGGCGATAAAACGATCGGACGACCATGAAGTCCTACAGCGTGACTTGAGTGAGGCCTGGAATTGGTCGGTGAGAAACGCCCTGCCGTTTAATGTGGACAAATGTCGCGTTGTTCATATCCGCCATCGACAAGTCCACGTCTACAAGCTTGGGGCACACGATCTGAAGACCACCACTCAGGAACGCGACTTGGGTGTGCTGGTACAGGAAGACCTCGGGTGTTCCAAACAGTCAGCTTCCGCTTCTAAAAGGGGCAACCAGCACGTTGGACTCCTGCGAAGAGCATTCGGAATTTTGGATCCATCCATCTTCTCTTTGATGCTGAATGCCTACGTGCGTCCTCACGTCGAATATGCAATCCAGGCCTGGCAACCCTGGCTAAACCGTGACCTTGCAGCGCTTGAGACCCCACAGCGTCGAGCAACGAAAATCGTCAAGGGCTTGCGCCACACTCCTTACCAGGAACGGCTGGAGGTACTCGGAGTGTTCAGCGGACGGTACCGGCGACTTCGTGGAGACCTCATACTAGTGTACCAGATATTGAGCGATCCCAGTCACGTATGCCGCCACCTCTTGAAGCTCAGCCCGAACAGTAACCTTCGCGGTAACAGTTTAAAGCTGAGCCAACAGTACAGTCGTCTAGACTGTCGGAGAACCTATTTCTCCCTCCGGGTCTGCGGGCCCTGGAACGCCCTTCCAAACTCAGTAGTTTGTGCCCCCACATTAGATACGTTTAAAAAACGATTGGACGTCGCACTGAGCGCCCTGCGCTTTGTTTTATGAACGAAAACGCTTGTATATATTTAGGCTGACCAGCCTCTTTGGATTTATACCCCAAATTCACGGTCGTAAATCTGTGCGAACCGGTGAGTACTCCATTTTTATTTGCTACCATCACCAACGATAACAATTTCTTAGCCAGTTTTGCGTCGTACCACTTTATCCCCCTAAAACTGTTATACTTCTACCTTTTATCTCACTGACATTCCTTACTTCAACCACTTATGTGGTTTGCCAATTTGTTAGTATTTCTATTGCCAACCTGCGGGACTCGTTAAGTGTATGCTTTTTTACTCGTCATATACCATTGTTCCATTATTCCCCTCTATTTGATTTGCTCAGTTATGATATTCCAGTGCATATTCCGTGTCAATTTTGCATGTTTATTTTCTTTCAAATTATATATTGGTTGTTTGATATCCCCGGTGTGGCTGCGTTTGATTTGAATGGTGACAAGGTGCCTACCACCTAGATTAATGGATGCAGGAGATTGAGTCGTTGCTGGGTATGGGAAGGGGTGCACGGTCCTCGGGCCGTGCTAGGCTCACTGAGTAGTTCCATCTAGTGTGGAGCGGACTACGACCCAGTTACCGCCTGGTACGCATGATTCCACAATTCGACTGACTGGAATGCTGCTGCCGTGCATGTCAAAGGAGTGTGGGCCGGCTCCGTTGATAAAACGTGGCTCCCATCCACATGTCTCCCGGTCTTATTCCTTCGGCTTTACACTGGATATGGGGTGTGTGGTTGGAGCTGGAGGTTATGCAGCACAAGCACCCCATGGTCCTTCTGTAAACACAGGCGTCCTGTGGCTGTCCCCGTGGAGTCGACAATGACAAGCAAATCTAGAATCGGATGCTGCAAACACTCATAGGGTTTTAGAGGGCAGGAAAGAAAATCTTTATCAATCCCATCGGTTCTCATTTAGTGCATGAATTATGCAAGTTGCTGAGAGGCAGTTTTCCACAAGGGACCACAACAGTCGCAGAAAAGCAGCAAGATCCTTGCTTACTAATTAAATAGGAGTCCAATAATCTTTGGATTGGATTGCGCACTAACGATCGGCTCAAGTACATCGTTTCAGTTGTTCACTACACGAGTGGGCAAGGTGACATCAGAGCGGACGTGGTGCCTTCTCTTCGACCACAGGTTCCTTCGCAGTTTGGCTCACATCTGGTGGGATCCCTGTGTGGGCAGTGAGTGTGTTCGACGCCTTGTTTATGGCACAGAAAGAAGAAGCGAACCGCTCAGCACCGTTATTTCACGCAACAGATCCCGATGGCTCGGCCACGTGTTACGCATGCCAGCCCACCGACTCCCGCGACGTGTTTTTTGCGCGCCCATGTGTGTGGATGGAAGAGGAGAGGTGGCCAAGCGATGACTTGGTCGAGATGAATGAAGGCCCTCACTTCAAGGCTGCCCTCGGTTGGAGCATCTCGGACCCCTGGTTGGGGTCCAAAAGACGATGAACACGTTTGGCTAGATACACTTGCTGACATGGCTAGGTATTGACCCCAATGGCGTTCGTGTTGTGAATATTTTTGTCTCTACATCCCACTCAGGCTCCCCATCCAATTAGGATCTCATTTCTTGGCATAAAATAATTTTATATACCAAATTTATTGCTGCATAGTAGCTGGTTGGTAGTTTTCCGGAACGATGTCCATCCGTTACTGGTAGCTCAGCAGGTATGCATGTTTTTTCTTTTATGTACTGCGGCACGGTAGCCGAGGTGTTTCCCACCTCTATCTAACGTGTATAATCATGACGACGATGGACGCGGAGCTTCCTCGGTTTACACAGTTTCCAATGGTGACCCAGAATAGAACAATCGGCGTAGAGCTAAAGAACTTTTGTAGCTGACTGCCCATCAATCCTCGAAAAATATCTCTGACGTAAATCAGGTTGCAACGACGACAGCGAGAATCCATGTAAAACAGGTTCATATGTCGAGGCCGATGAGCTTAAAGAAGAGTCCGGAGCACAGAAATGGACTTCGATGCAAGCCGTTGAACTTTCTTAACCGAGACGCGCTCCGCCTTTATAAGAGGGTAGGCCGCTGGTATCCCGTTGGGCGCACATGGGAAGTAAACAGTAGTCTGAGGATTTCGGGCGTCATTTGGGAAAACGAACTTCTTATGACATAGAACACCCTACTGGAAGCCGCGACCTTCTTCAACGTGTTCTGGGCTGTGCTTAGATCTGTAGATAGTAGTACGCCGAGGTCCTTCTCGTAGGCCGCGTTCTTAAGCAGGAAACAGCCAAAGGGATATACACCGAAGTGAGCAGAAGTCCAGATTGATGGGGAACAACCACTTCACGGACCAGCTGTGTAGCAGACCTAGCGTCGCTTGCAACTGGTCAGCATCTTCAGTGCTGGAGACCTATAGCCATAATTTGTGGTCATCAGCGTAGATTAAACAGTCTGTTTGATGTAGAGGTTAAAAAGATCAAGGCCAAGGACAGAGTCCTGGGTAACCCCATTGGTCATGGAAACAAGCGGGAAAAGGATTGGTTCACTTTCGTCATGGATCCAAGAAAGTGTCCCTCTAGAGACTTCAGTACAACGGAGTTTATGAAGAGTCTTTCGTGAGGAAGTTTGTCGAACATCTTGCTGAACTCAACGCAGATGAGGTCCGGACGGTTTCAAGCATCTAAGGAGCGCCCATTTCTCTCAGGCCGCAAGGAGATTGGAGGTACATGAATGTGACTTCCGGAAGCCATGCTGAGCAGATGACAATATATTCAGCTTCTCAAGATGCAGTTGTAAGGCTCGTTTGATGATCCTTTCCATGGTTTTACAAAAAAACTGAAGTCGGTCGGTAATTTTCAAGGTCCCGAGGATCTCTTCCTTTGTAGTTAGGTTTAACAACACCCGTTTTTCAAGCAAGCGGTACACAACCAGCACCAAGGGAATGCTGAAAGACTTGGCAAACAGGCGCCGAGATATACTCCGCCAGTGTCTTGAAGAACACTGTATGGAGACCATCAGGCCCTAATGAAGAGTTGGAGTTTCATTCCAGCAGCTCTTTCTTAATCAATTTAGCACTTAGTCCCAAGTGCTCTACGATGGTGAGACAAGCGCAAAGTTGAGAGTAAACGGGGCCTCAGCGGAGAAAACGAAGGAGCAATGCGAGGCGACGAGACTGACTTTTCATCATCTTCGTGGAGGATAGCATCGTCTTCGCAGGAATAAAAGGCGGGTATCCCATTGCCGGCTATCGTACTTCTTTTCAGACACGAGAAAAGAACTTCGGGGTGGTTAGAGATTTCTAAGCTAAGCTAAGTTCGTACAGATGTCTTCTTTCTCGTTTCAGCGTGGTGCATATATTCCTGTCCATTTTTAGTTGGAAAAGTTTAAGGACTAATCGGAAGGCTTGAACTTGTCCCACAACTTGCGTCGTCTGTTCATGAGAGATCCTAGATCACTATCAATCCAAGGAGGGCCCTGGGAGTTTTCTACTCTAGAAACCGGAACGCCCATAGTAATAATTGACATCAGAGTGGAACACAGAAAGCTCCAGGGATCATCCAGATCCAAGTGATCCGGGAGATTCCAGTTCAATTTTCTTGAAGTGTTTCGTATGCGGTGTGGGTTAGCACGCCAAAAGTTCCGCCGATATATACACTGGTCCTGAATGGACAGCCATCAAGTCCACTGGAGGGAGACAACAAAGTGATCGCTGTTGCCAATCGGTTGTAGAACAGTTAGGTCGGAGACATCTGACTGTGTCGGTGTATGTAAGAGGTCGAGGATGTGCAGTGTCTGGCACGGGCACTTCCTGGTGGGTAATGCAACATGTTGAAATGGGTGGCTCGACAGTACAGTTCCGGAGAAAGCAGCGTCAAAGGATACAGAAGAAATATGACAGTGAAGTAGGTCCTAATCAACACTAGGAGCGTTAACATCCAATATCAGACAGTCCCTTCCTCCATAGTTCTTCCTTATGTATTCTAGCAGTCCTGCTCTATAGACAATACCTATCAGGAGACTTGCGACCGTCCGCAATCCGGCACCAGAGAAGTTTATAGCCACCATCACTGTCACAAACAGCCTCAACTAGATGAGCTCTAAGGTCCGCTATCCAATACAGGATCACACCGCCCCCAGACCTCGTAACGGAGCGATCGGATCGAGAGTGGTGGTACCCTGGAATGTGGACCTCCGAGGCTGGGATAAGTGAAGATAACTATGTTTCCGTGAAAGGTACTAGGTCCATGTGATTCTGCGAAGGGAGAAGCTGAACCTCATCCAGTTAGTGCCTTGGGCTGCGCAATTTAGCAGATAACACATGTAGTCCATTATTTAATCCCAATGATTAGGAACGATGAAGAGTGGCCGCCATTGGGCTTTCGGGAACTTCTGCACTACGTGAAAATTTACAATATGAAGGTCAGCTTCGCCGCTTGAACGCCGTGTTCGTAAAATGTCCACGTCCTTCTTCATTCGGACCCCCTCTGAGACGTGGAGTTTGTGTGACAATGTGACGACACACACAATATACACGTTAGCTAGAGGTGGGAAACACCTCAGCTACTGTGCCGCAATACATAAAAGAAAAAAGGGAATAAAATGCAACAGGTGCAAGCCAGCTGAGCTACCGGTAACGGATGGGCATCGTTCCGGTAAGCTACCTAGCAGCTACTATGAAGTAAACATAATAATTTACTATGCAAAATTATATAAGGCTAAATAATGAGATCGTGGTTTGAGGGGGAGGCTAAGAGGGATGGGGTGGGACAAAGAAACTCACAGCACGAACGCCACTGAGGTCGGCTCCTTGCCATGTCAGCAAGTGTGTCCAACCAAACGTGTTCATCGTCTTTCGGACCCCAACCAGGGAGCCGAGACGCTCCAACCGAGGCCAGCTCAAAGTGAGGGCCTTCATTCATCTCGACCAAGTCATCGTTTTGCCACGTCTCCACTTCTTCCATCCACATCCCCGGCGCGCAAACAACACACGTCGAGGGAGTCGGTGGGCTGGCATGCGTAACACGTGGCCGAGCCATCGGAGCCTGATGCGTGAAATAACGGTGCTAAGCGGTTCATTTCCTTTTCCTGTGCCATAAACAAGGCGTCGAACACGCTCGTTGTTCACGCGGTGTCCCCACCAGATGTGAGCTAAATAGCGAAGGCACCGGTGGTGGGACGTAACTAGCCTCTTTATGTCCGGTGATCTAAGGGGCCAGGTTTCACAACCGTACGGTAGGGTCGGACGTACCTCTGCTTTGTACACTCTACCTTTCAGGGCGAGAGTGATGTCGCACCGGCGCCATAAGTGGCGAAGGTTAGCAAAAGCGCCCCGAGCTTCTGCTATACGGTTTTGGATCTCATCTTTAATCCCACCGGCGCTGATACAACCTCCCAGGTAGTTGAAATTTTGTACGACTTTTAGCTGATCCCCATCAAGGGTCAACGCAGGAGGCGATCCCTGCCAATCTTGGAGAAACGCTTTGCACTTCGATGGTGCAAAGCAAAGCCCGAAGTAACGGACAGCCAGTGCTAATCTGTCCAGTGCCGCTTGGCATGTTTGTGAGCTGTCACAGATTAGGGCAATGTCGTCTGCATACTCCAAGTCAAGAAGTCATTCTCCTGGGAGCAGATCCACACCTTCTAAGTCGTGTCCTGTGAACGCGATTTCCATGACTTCGTCAATAGCGAAGTTGAAAAAGAGAGGTGACCGCGGGCATCCTTGTCTCACACCGCTGGAGATATTAAAGGGCGACAACAGCTTGCCGTAAGCCCTCACTCTGCCTGAGCTACGTGCGTATAATGATCGGATAATATTTACATATTTCTCAGGTACACCTTTCCTGAGTAGACAGTCCCAAAGTGCACGTCTGTCCACCGAATCGGATGCACCTTTGATGTCGAGGAACACGACAACGGTGGGCCGCCAATATATGTGACAGTGCTCCAACAACTGACGCAAAGTGAAGATGTGATCAATGCAGCCACGACCTCGACGAAACCACAATGCGACGAACTTCTTCTCCGGTTTGATAAATTAACTTAAGCGAACGAAACATAATCGGATCTTCTGGTTTCCTACTAAGACGGAAAGCCGAAACAATGTTGATCTACTGCTCACCCTCATCGAAAAGTGGGGAGATCATACCTCCTCGGAACTGTTCGTCGTCCAAGATCTTCTCAGCCGGGATATCCTTCTTTGACTTGGGGGCGTTCACAACAACCATGCATCTGTCACGAGGAGTAGGTTGGTTGCGTTCCTGAACCAGTAGCTTGGGGGGTGGACTATTGTAAGCAATTTTTCAAGTTGATCGACTTAAGTTTACAAAGTCAACCTTTTTCCATCGCACAACTGTGCTGCTGTGAACTAATGTTGATGCCACGCACTCACTCACCACTGCTGCAAACGACATGCTCCTTCGGTCACTGTCACAATTAACAGGCACCGGAAGTTCCGAAGTGGAAGAAACACGACTTCTCTTATCTGGTAGAGCCGCCGCACCAGAAACATTCAGCGGCAGGAAGATGGCCGGGGATGGAACAGCGGTACATTGTTTAGTCGAAATAGGAGTGGAGTGAGGACTGCCAGCGAGTATTCCTCTCGAAACGTCGCTACTGATCACTGCTATTCTGCAGCGTTGCAACGGAGAGTGACAACCTGAGAATCAATCCACTGGAGCCATTCACCGGGCTGTAGAGAGAGACCGCAACAAGCAATGTGTATCCACTCGTCGCAGAAAGTGCACTGTACAGTCTATGAAAGGGAGGTAACACTTTCACTGCAACCTAAGTTTGATGACATCTTTAGAAGCAAAACAAGACAATTTGAATAACTCCAAGGCCAAACACAGATTTCACCGAAAATATTTATACACACGCCATATCGATGGTAACAAAGCAGGCGATCAGGCAAAAAATGTACGCACACTTTAAACACTTGTAAAATAGATGTTTATTATAACAGTATTATTTTTGCACATGTAAAAACATTTACAAACATATTGTTTTGTCATCGCCTATGCTCAATTTTTTATTTTTGCAGCCAGATTAAGCTCTAAAGAAATGAAATTCATTATAAAATGCTACTGGAAGTACGGAAACGCAATTGAACTTCAAAGACAATTTAGGACAGAGTTACAAAAAGTACCACCAACAAGCGTTACCACAAATAGAATAGAGTTTGTATTAAAGCGTCCACAAGAAGTGTTCCGGAAGACCACTCACATCGACAAGCCACATAAAAGAGGACAGTTCCCAAAAGGTCTATGCGAAATCCATAAACGTCTGTATGGCAATCTAGTCGTGAGGTAGGCATTTCAAAACCATCTGTCCATCGCATTAACATTCTAAACTTTTCAAATCCTTGCACTGACTCCCCGTTTTTCCCCTTTTTGTTGTTGTTAACTATGTGTTGTGGCACTGCCAAGTGTATATTGGTCAAGTGTTGAATAATAAAAATAATAATATACAGTGGTATGCGGGCGAGGGTGCAGCCGTGTGGACAGACCTCAGGTGACTTTGTAGTTGTCTCTGGTGTGAAGCAAGGCTGTGTCTTAGCTCCTGCTCTGTTTAATATATATCTTCATGTCATGATGTCTTGTGCTTTTGATGCTGCTTGTGCTTACGGTGTTCGTGTGGAGCACCGTATTGATGGTGGGTTGCTGAACATCCGTCATTTCGGTGCGAGAACCCCTGTGTGTGAGACAACTATCCGTATGTTGCTGCTCGCTGACGACTATGCGTTGTTTGCACACAGCGCGAATGAGTTGCAGCACATGACTAGTGCTCTGGCTTCGACAGCGGCCAAATTCGGGTTCACCATCAACACAAGCAAAACGGTCTGTCTCTTTCCGCCTTCAGTAGGGGTGCAATCTGCAATGGTGCCGAAAATCAGCATTGGTGCTGAAGTATTGGAAACCACCTCCCGCTTCTGCTACCTTGAGAGTGTGGTTTCGACTGACCATCAAATACACAGTGAGCTAAGTATCTGCGTACCGAATGCAGCGACTTTATTCGGGAAGCTAGAGTACCGAGTGTGGAACAACCACCAGTTTGCCGTTGGAACGAAGCTGATGACACACAAATCGACGCCAGATATCTGTAGCGACTACATCAACAGTGTATGAGACGGATTCTGCACATCGGTTGGTTCGACAATGTTGCAGACATGGAATTGCTGTGCCGTAGTGCCATGTAGGCAGTGAAGTGCACACTTCTGCTGAAGCACCTGAGGTGGCTGGGGCATATCAGCCGAATGAATTCGACGAGGATACTCAAACAGCTTTTGTACGGCCAACTTAATGCAGAGAAGCGACAGGTGGGGAAAGCGAGATTACGTTACCAGCACATGGTCAAGATGAGTTTATCACCAAGGGTGATTTCAGGAGTTGATCGTCGCAAATGTCCTGAGCTGATCAAGAGGGCGGTGGCCTGGGTGCTGCAGAAAGCACAAGTAAATGCGGAGAAGGAACGCCGGGTACGGAAAGGACAGGTGCCGATGGAATCTGCCCATCGACCTCAAGCGCATGATGTTGTAGCACATGCTGTCGCGAGTACCTGAGCCAAGCAGCCTTGGTAGGCCACAAGTGTGGCTACGTGGAGCCAGCATCCAAAAGATGGCGAGTCAACTGATTATCTAAGCATAATCAGCGCAGCGATTCGTAGGTGCGCTGTGTCCGCATCTATTCGATTTACTAAGCAATGCCAACATGGCGGTTGATGTGGTATGTGTGTTGCGTGTTGAGTTTCTTGTATTTCAGGGTGTTAAAGCTCGGTCTGTGCGAAACTACAGCTCTCAGTAAAAAAGCAGTATTCGGCTTGTAGCGCAAGATTGCAGAACACGCCGGTTCCAGCAGTACACAAAATGTATTGTGTCTAGCCTCAAACATAATGTTTCGCACGATTTAAATCAGTCCCATCAATGATTAACTTGGCGTACTGTCGCGGGCGAGTCCAGTTAATAGGGAGCAAGCGAACTTAGATCGCGCAGATGCCACATTCCTCCTCCCTTTACATGGAACTATCCCAACTAGCTTGGTATCGATCGAGCAACGATAGTGCGGAGTATCCGGTTGATTAGCGTTCTACACATCTTTCAATTCAGTGAGCGGGCTTGTCGGCAGGCGGACTTGCGGAACCGAAACAGAGCGGGGACGGACATGGTCCTTGTGCTGAATGACTTACCCTGGACAGTGGTGGTGAAAACTTCGTGCTAGTGAACATGAGGTGATTTAGATATGTGGCAAGTTTCTGTATGTTATTTGTAATAGCGATTGTAAGAATATAACGCATAAGATGTACGGAGGAGAGTCTATGTCATTATTCAGTGCACAGCATGCGCAGAACTAGACGGTTTCTCTTCTGGCTAATGCGAAATAGAATGCCTCCCGTAGTGTTATTGTAGTGAGCAAACAATTCCACAGCATGCGTTCTCAGATCGGTTGCGCAATAAGTGCCGGACAAACATACCAAAGCAAACAGAAGTTTCCCAGAAGACTGCTGATCCGCAGCTACCGTTGTAAACGAAAATGATCACTGAAGAGAACGTCAAAAGCGCGAGGTAAACAGGCGAAGCCGAATGGAATCTCGAGTATAAAAGTCTCACTCGGTGTTAACTTCAAGAGAAAAGGTATTTCTCCAGGCCTCCAAAAGACGCAGATACACCAATAAGCCAGCTTTTGGATTATGTCTGACGGCTTCAACCTTAGCTAGTAGGAAGAGTAAGCTGAAGTCGTTCGGTTTATCTGCCAGGCCAACGCGAAGAACTTTGGATGCTTGGTCCAAACGCTTTCGGCCCGCTGTGTGCAGAAGAGCCAACAAGCGAAGTGTCTTGGCGTGTGAAGGCATCAAACGCAGACTGCTCTGACAGGCCGCTAGTGCATCTTCCAGTTGTCTTTGAATGGATAACTCGACAGCCAGATGATACCACGCCAGATAGTCATCAGGATCCAATTCAGTGGCCCTGTTCGGTTTAGAGCAAGATTGTTAACGTACAAATGCGAGTTCATAAATATTTGGAAACAAAAGGTTGAATCAATTGTGGAAAAAACTCTATTGTTGACAAAACATGATCCAACTAAGTTAGTAATTGATGCCAAGTTTTACGGCCAGCTGAGATGATCACATACAACATAAACTGAATAATTACGGTTACGGATTGAGATATCATATTAAGAGGTGCAGTTGGATCAGTAATGGACTATTTGAATCATAGTGAATAGCGTTCAGATAAAGGGCTTGGTGGTAGTAGTGCTCCACCCTCTAAAGTCTGGTCAACCGTTTACCTAAGTGTGTGTCGTCTTCGGACACCGCACTCGGTTGGGTGACATCTCGCGGTAATAAGCCGATGAGATGGAGCAACATATGAGGCAGTTGACTGAAAACTTAGCCATCGTCAGCATCAGTTGTTGGCTACCGTTTCGGACATGGCTCAGATATGATGCAGATTGCGTTCTGCTATCCATGACTCAACTACTCCATCTGATGATTGTGCGGGAGAAAGTAAAATCTCCTAGGAAGACTCATTAGTTCAATGAGAAAAAATTATTCAGTTAAACGGGATACATTTCGTTTCACTCATTAGTCCTGTATATTGGCTACCTTACAGCCGGATAGGAGTTTGAAGTTAAGCAAGATAGCACTTTGAAGCAGGCCAGACAGGCTTTCCCTGGTTAGGTGACAGAATCGCCATAAAACCCACCACCCAAAAACGAGTGGAGCAAACTAACTATCACGGCGAATAGTGTGCGAATGCTCTAACGACCTACGAAAATGTCGGAATGGCCAAAAGAACGGGGCACAATCGCTATTTGACAGGTGCAGGAAAAGTGCTGCCACAACTTGTTTTCGCGTTGGTGTTTTAGTTAGGGATTATCTTCAAGATAATGAACGAAAAACCCCATAGTTCTCTCAGTTTAGCGAACCGCATTTTGTTCAGCCCTTACTGTGGGCTCTTGGAGCTTGTGACAACCGAAGAGTGTTGGAGAGTGTTACACCCTGTCTCAAAAAGCACCCGATAACTTCATCAAGTGTTGATTAGACGGTTTGAAGGACACCTCAAGAAAATGACGATTAACTTCGAACAAACAACATAAGATGGCGTTATTTTTTTCCTCCGATTGTCCTACGCCGGCGAACAACATTCATCTGTTCGCAATTGGTGTTCCATGTCCTATCGCACCGTCTTATTAAACACATCGATGGATTTCTGATGGGTCCATTGTACAAATCATGCGTTTGAAATTTTAGGATCAGATTGAAGGCTTTATTTTAAGTGATTGATGGAAGACGAAATATTCGCGTGAGCCATGCTTGACCAATTACCAAGTATGGATTCAGTTGTTAACGAATGGGAAATGTGTTTTGACGGCTTCAAACACTGTGCAACCGAGGTAAACGTGCATTCTTGTGTAAACCATAGTCTTCCAAAGAAAGATAGCATTACATGGAAGAACTAAGTTTAAAAAAGGACTACACCACAAAACAAACTGAGTAGTACATTTTATACTCCGCGGTAGCCTTGACCTGCAGTTCATTTTTCTTATCCACAATGCGACATTTGCGAGCAAATAGGGAATAGCCCCAACCGAGCATCAGATGGGCTCTGGCACACATCACCGAATCTTTGCGTTTGGAGGCCACCTGAGAAGTAGAGGATGGAAACGGGACTTTGGTTGTTGCGTACAAGTGCGTCTGGCATGTGCCTCGTGAAAGAGAGGATGTAGCAGGTGCAAATACCCTCTCATTGCGCATCTCTACTGTTGTCGCTTGCGCTACTCAGCATCCTGTGATGAAAGGTCAATGCAACTGTACTAATTCGTGCCGGTGTCGTGCTTAGTGTCATGTGACGTTGAATGTAATGTGCGTGTTGTTGCCCCAAATTGGCAGACAATCAATTATAACGATTGTGATTATTATTCCACTTGCGCTTGCATAGAATAAGGTAAAAATTATATCACGAACTATTACCTAGCTGTGAGCTTTCGTCTAAATTCCACCACAGGTTGCTGAGCAACACCCCATTCACACAACCCAAGATCAGAGGCTACAAGTTACTAGTAGCAAGGAGTAAGTCGGGAATTTCACCATGTCTGCGTCAGATGCTTTCGTAAAACCTGACAGTTTCTGGGCTGTTCAGTCCCTATGTTCCTGTAAGCGACTGTGCAGGAATACATACCAACGTTTAAGGGAATGGCACTTAGATCGGCCCAGAAAGAAATATAAACCTTATTGACTTTGAAGGACAACAGCACAGAGAGAGATGGTGCTTGGGAGCACTTAATATCCTGAATAAGTACAGCAAGAGTTAGTAAGAAAAGGGATTCACTCGATATTAGGCGGGTAGGCGAGTAATGAAAACAACTGCTGTATAAACATGTAAAGAGAAAATTAATAAGTTTCAGCGGAACATAGTAACCAGCAAAACGACAACCTGCCTCGACAGCACGTGAAGCTAGTTCAATCCCATCGTCGGTAAGTCCAAGCTGGCCGAAACACAGGGAGATGGCCAGGAAAAAGATGGACAACTTTCCTGGATTCAAACGCAAGCATTCACGCAGTACCAAGTAGGCGCGGTAATACTGCAAAGGAGAAAAGTTTGAAAGAATAGTCAAACTTGACGCTCCGACGGCGGTAGTAGTAGTTAGTCGACGGCATAAGAAATGGACAGAGCCAAACAAAAGCATGAAATTCAGCGGATGACAGTTAGAATTGCCGGAGCATCATTATCATGACATAAAAGTTGAAAGTGAGCAACACAGTTCAGCTGTTGTGCCACAAAAAGAACGAGGCGTTTTTCACACATTTGTTGTTTTTTCATGTCTTTTAATTGTTAAGCGTTAGGTATCTGAATCTAAACAAGCACGTGCACAGATCTTCCACTGGTTTTGATTGCGCGCCATGTCCTAAATTGTTTCCAGCCCTAGGCACTCTTCGTCCTTAGGTCCCCAAATAGGCACGCGTGTGGATTCAACGACAACAAGACGTGAAGTCAATAATGTCAAATGCTGTCTCCAGGTGGATGGTTGACCAGCGTGTGCTCGTCCCGTCGAGCTTTGTACGAGCGAACAGAACAGGATAGGGCAAACGCTCGGCTGACATACGCAGGATGTGACCTAGGCATCTTAACTGACGCGGTAAAACCAGCTTGTTGAAGAGACAACTTGTATTATCTAAAACACGACGTTTGACTTCACTGTTGCAGATACGTTATTGTCACCCCACAAGGGCAGCCCACCTCAAGCACCCATTATCGAAGGCCGAGAGCCAGCGCCATGACTCACTGCCATATAACAACACCGCCCGAGCGGTGGCGTTGTAAACACCACTCTTTATCAAGAGGGAGACATCCCGACGACATGCCCCGAAGGAGACAATTAAAATGGAGTGTTAAGAACTGAAAGGCCACAGATGAAACAATGGCACCAGTCTGCATGTGCGCCAAAGTATACATAGCAGAAGACGTTAAGCAAGAACAAACCTACACCTTACGGCAGGTCGCTATTCAGTTGTCATTTCTCGCTTGCATTGCCTGGGAACTAACATCTACCGATGGGGATAGCAAACTTTCTGCGTGCTTCAAGATCACACTTTCTTTTCAACTTCGCTACTTAAAAGTCGTGGAGTCGCTCTTAGGTGATCGACTTGGAGTAAGTTTACGATGTCGCGCCAATGTGTGGCAACTCATAAACATGCCAAGCATTACTAGACATATCAGCACTTGTTGTCAATCATTTCGAGCTATGCTTTGGGTTTTTTTTGATGCAAAGCTTCCCTCCAAGATTCGCAGGGACCAACTTATACGCTGACCCTTGGTGGAAATCAACTAGAAGGCATTCAGAAATGCAAATACCTGGAATAGAAGATGAACTGGCAAATCGGAAGGCAAAAGTTCTTTGTTCCCCTCCCTCATCTACTAAGCCTGTCTTTAATCACAGTTTCACTATTGGTGCATAGTATATATAGACAAAATATGTTGAAGTACTCACTGTGTGGGTGGATTACAACACTCAATCTAAATCAGCACCGTGAGAGAGAAGCATCAGCAGTACATCGGTATACCGTACCGACGCTTTGCTGTCTACGCGAAGACCACCGGTCGCACGTGAGCTAGGTATACAATGTAGTAGCCAGTTCCTACGCGGAGCCTTTCGATTTTCGGGTTGTAGTCCGAGAAAATATGAATACGTTTGGTTGGATACGTTTGTTGACTTGGTGAAGAACCGACCCAAATGGCCTGTGATGTGAGCTATCTTACCCCGTCTCCTCAGGTAAACCTCTCCTTAACCAGGATCTCGTCGATGATGCATAATTAAAAACAAAGCATAATAATACTTTTGTTTTGCTTTCCATTGCTATTCCCTTCTTGAACGGTGTTGCGGCACAATGACCAGGGTGTTTCTCAGCCACAGCAATGTGGAATAATAGTGTGCAGGATATGGTGATCTAGGGAATACGACGCAAGCGAGTAATTCTTCCAGACACCGGCCGACTGTGAGGTGAATCTCAGTCGATTCGAACACTTTGACCGCGTGTAGAATGAGTGAATGTTTCTGCTTTCTTTTTATGACCACCTGTAAATCGCGCCTTATACGGTGGCTCAAAGTCCCATGGACCCTTTGATACAGTCAACAAGGAGTACAACTAAACTGATCGTGACCTCGCCTTTTAACACCCTTCAGGCTGATGTTTTCTACTTCAAGAAGATGTAGTTAACCTTCTAACGACTGCTTTATCGCTGGTCAACAAGATGCATCTCCTGCGACCCTCATTACTCTAACCCGCATGTTGTGCTTGTAATGAAAACATGGTTTGGCTCGCAGAGCTTTTTGTTTCTGGCTTCATGACTTGCCAGTGGTCGTCTTACTGGTGGAGGTGGCGGCTGGGTTGCGTCCGTCAAGATGCGGGTAGAGTGGAGGTTACCTCGTTAGGTAGCTTCGAGGACTCCACCTAAGCGCAAATTAAGAAACTCCTGTCGTTTTCTTGTTGGTTGCATCCACTTGCCGCCTGGCGCAACAAAGGCAAAATTAGACCAATTAACCGAATTAGTTGAGTGGCTATCTGAGATGCCGTTCTTGCAAAGTATCATAGGTGGCGACCTTAACATGCCCGATGTTTCATGGCAGGAAGGAACAGCACCCGCTAAATATCAGAATTTTCTTTCTTCACTAGCCAATCGTGGATGGACACAGCAAGGATTCTGTCCTACTGGAGGCAGGTACACACTAGACTTGTATTTTACGTACGGCATATCCAGTGCAAAAACACAGACTCCTAGCAATCTCCTTGGGAGGGATCAAAAGTTATCTAACTAACCTTCAAAATTGACAAACTAACAGCAGCGAGCCCTCACTATGCTTACCAATACCAACCCTACCACAAATTCGGCTGGAACAGCTCCAGTCTGGTTATTAGATCCCCCAACTGGGATGGCTTTTTCCTTACAAACAGTCCAGATATCGCTGCAGATGACTTCTACCAGCATCTGATCTATTGTACTGACCTGCTTACATCGATATAATGTAGAAAGTAGCCATTGCCTCGTTCTCAAAATCCCAAAGCTGTTGGGATGCGCCTAAAATGCTTGCACTCTAGGTTCGAAAAGATGAATGAACGATCATACAAACTAGTAAAATCTTCCAGGAGTTGCAAGCCCAACACTAAAAAAGCTTATGGCACAAGAGACACAAGCGCTAGCAGCTCCCAGATGCAAACACATGCGGCATCACGTTATGAAAGCCAAATACGAATCACAAAGTCATCAACCGAGAAGAATTGGCTCAACATACCGCAGTCTCACTATAGACCCAGGAGAGCTATATCAGCTATTTAATAAGCAGTTCTCGTCGATTAACACAGGCACGGTTGTTGTACAAGAAAGACTGCCTCTACCGGGGTTTTGCAGTAATTGAAAAATTCCTCTACAACGTGACCTCGTCAGTTGTACTGCACTTTTTGGTCCCTGCAAAGGACCTTTCATCGTTGTTGCGATAGTTTCTCGTACACCTTGGTCCATGCCTTCATATAACCCGGATGTTTGTTCACTGGATGTCACCTCCCCCCGCCGGTATGCTCCATATACCCTCACCTTCGTCCAGTAGTCCACCACTACCATGTGCTTGGCTTGGCAACTGTATAGTTCCCTATGAGTTCCAAACCTTGTCCGGTGGTTTGCACGTTCACTCCCTCATTTGTTTGTCTGCACCAGTATCTTTGTTCCATTCATTAAATCTGATAACGCCGTGTCCATGGTATTGCACTAATGTGGACGCATGCTAAGCGATTATCAGGTCCCCGTTGACAATAGACTACGGTCTTGTATGTGTTTGCCTGAGGTCCACTGATGATCTTTGCGCGCTTTGTGATTAGGCCATGGTGATTGGCCAGTGACTTTGCGTAAAGTTTCAATCCTATACAATCACTTTACTTGCCTCTGGCGGTCTGCTTTGAGCTGTGAAATTGACAGCGCCCCTTCTCTTCGCTCCCTTACTTGTAATGCTGTTGACGATGATACACCGGGACCCTGAACCATTGACGTTTGCTCCACTTTACTTAACTGTATGTATTTTATGAGTACTGTAGTTGTGCATGTTGACGAGGTGCCTACCTGTCTATTACCCACTATTTCGTCCATACTGGCTCCAGGAGACAGTTGGCCGTTGCTGGAGGGGACGGGATGCACAGTCCAAGTGGCCGTGCTAGGCTCGAAGAGTGGTTCCATGCACTCAGTGTGGAGCGGACTACGATCCAGCCACCGCCTTGTGTGCGATTGATTCCCAAATACAGCGTGCTTGTGTTGGCCTGTGAAGGAGTGTGGGCCGGCTCCGTTGATGAAACGTGGCTCCAATCCACATGCCTCTCGGTCTTATTCCTTCGGGTTTACACTGAATATGGGGTGTGTGGATGGAACCATGGGTAGTGCAGCGCAAGCCATCCATGGTCCCTCAGTAGGCGCAGGCGTCCTGTGGCTGGCCACAGTGACAGGCAAATCCGAAACCGGATGCCGTTAACCATATATTGTGATCCAAACTTGCTTTGATTCCGGGATCATTTGGCTGCGCCTCATTCAACGTTCCACCAGTAAGCGTTACACTGCCTCTACTCACTATTGAGAAAACAGATAGTCTAGTTCAACCTGTATAGCATTAGCAGGTAAATAACAGCTCTAAAGCATTCTTTTCACCCTGGGCCTGGTAGCATACCACCAGCATTGCTTAAACTTGCTGGGCACGATATCCTTCTGTTCCCGTTGAACATACTGACCTTTCAATTAAGGCCTGTGTATAACCTGCTAGGTGGAAGCGGGACACCGTCATTATCCGACACGCAAGCGGATCACGTCACGACCTGGCAAATTACCGCCCCATTAGCCGTAATTCCATACTGATTCTAATCATGGAAAGAATAATCAAAGAAAAAATCATGCAGTTTCTAAATTCACAAAATCTGATTGACAGGTCACAACACGGATTACTCCGTGGTCGTTCGTGTGAAACATACCGAGTTGAATTTCTTGAAAATGTAACCAAGTAGGTTGATTCCGGACAGTCTTTTCTTAGCCATGGAAAAAGCATTCAACTCTGCTTTCCATGCAGAAGTTCTAACGAAGTGGAATTCTTATGAATTTGCTAACCCATTACTAGCATGGCTGTCATCATTCTTGTCTACATGCATCCAATGTCAGAATTGGAAACTGTGGATTTGCACCTATTACAGTAACCAACGACGTCGTACATGGAAGCGTTCTAGGCCCACTGCGATTTATACTTTACAAAAATGACATTTGCCGGATCTTTAGACATGGAAGACGCTTTCTTTTCGCGGATGATTTTAAAGTTGTGTTCGCGTTTGACAGTAAAAATGATCCAGACTGCGCTCAAACAATACAGATGGAGTTCTAGGCCCTTCAGCGGTGGTGCCAAGAGTGGAAAATGTAAAGTTCTCTTCTTCCGATGCAACAATATTAATGCCATACTGACGTTAGCTGACAAGCCAGTTACCTGCTGCACAATAATTTGTGACCTCGGAGTTCGTTACTCAAGCTCTTCTTAATTTCTCTGAACAGGTACACTATGTCACTGCTAAAGCGAGATTTATGCTTGAAGGACTCTAGGGTACCTATGTATAAAGCATATGCTCCTCCAATTATAGAATATTGTCCATTGGTATTCACAAAGTTCAAAATGTCCAACAAAATCAAGCATGTAAAAAGTGCAATGATCCTTCACTAAAACGTTACTAGGGTGAGGCTTCTTGACTTGTCAACAAAGTGTAAACTGCTGAGGCTGGAATCATTATGGTTGAAAAGAATTAAGATCAACTTAATCTTGCTGTATGATTTAGCTCATACTAGTCTTGGGGAACCAGATACGGCGTAGCTTGGTACTTTCCATCAATATCCAAAAAGGAATACATCATCTGGCTTCTGCGTCCCACAAGATATACAACGTTATGAAACAAGCTGCCCGAACTCATTCGGTGCAACAACCCAAAACATGTATTTCGTGCTCAAATGTTCAACCACCTCATCGTGGAGGTTATAGATATACTAAGCGAATATATATTAATAGATTATAGTTATGAGAAGGGCCCTATAGAACTTTGGATGTCGAGCCTCACATCGACCGTATTTTAAATAAATTGTGCTCGACTTATTCCTCACCGGGTACATTAACCTATTTACCTCGCTTTTCTATGGTTTTTTCATCTTTTTCTATCTTCAATGTTGTATTTACCGCACTTGGTCTACCGGGTTGTCTAACGTTAAAAGGTTTCCGTTCACTTAGTTTCACTGGAACTCTTAACCGTCCTGTACTGGTTACTGATCATCTGATTTTCTTTATTGCCTTGTCATTTTAAAACTTCACCTCGGTACTCCATATCAGAAAATTCCAGCTAGTTAGTCAACTATTCCTCTGATGAAACCACAAATGTGATCCAGACTTTTGTCACTCCACTTCACCTCATCTTGGCCCTCACCATCTCTTAACTTTTATAAAACTTGAACGCTTGACATCCGTTAAAGACAACACCGGCAGATGGTGGATTGAGAAACAATATCCCTTTTCGGACATTATTATCATCTTGCTTTTCACTACTTCATATTCACTTAACCTGGACTGAAAGTTAACCGCTCCTCAGTGGCTCCTGTCATCACGGATAGCCGGACCTCCAGAACCTTTGACCACTACTTCACCTTACCTTGCTATCCCCACGAAATTCTAATTTACCTGGCCCCATTCCCCATCATGCGTCTGTTGAACCTCAAGCCCAGTGATGGGTGGACACCCAGCTCCTGATTTTTCCACAAACCTGCTATTCCTCGTTTATACTATTATTCGTACGTTCTCACTGGCGTAAGAAAAATAGCATCATTCAGAATAATCACAGATGTGATGGTAGCTGAGGCACACAGGCCTTACTGAACGCCGTGTTACTCCGGATTACAGCGGCCATATAAAGCTCTCCAGTACAGCTTATGACCGCATATACAACAGAACCCTGAAATAGTAAGATGAGCCGATATAAGAGCAGCAATTCGAATGTTACAACGGCCAAATAGGTGAGGATAAATAATCTCCCATCCTTACAAAGCCTGGTACTTTAATCCGTAGCAGTCCAGATGCAACTTGTGTTTTTTACATTTTATTCTTAGCTGCACATCAGTAACCACAAGCGTTTACCTATTATCTGTGAACCTGATTTACCTCAGTAGATACATGTAAAGTAGCCATGATGTTAAATGTTGTAGTTGGTTTTCTACGATTCCTGACAGATGTGCTCATGGCAAAATAGCATTTTCCCTTTACCACATCTGCGTCATACGCTGACATGTTGACATTTGCCAAATAATGCCCATTTCGCTCTCACTGTACCTAGCGCCAGAGTTTGCCATTTGTTTTTTTGTTTTCATGCAAAAGTATTTCTCACACAAAGTAGGGCTTTTAGCACGATTTCATATTGTTAGATGCTCCAACTCAACTAGTATGGAAATTACAAGAGCACTTGCCTAATTTATGTATTCCTTGCGAATTGTTGTCTATATTTTTGTATTATCCCTTGCTAGAGATTCACACATTATTTGTTTTACTGGTAAACATTTTAAAGCCGTTTCTTTCTACCTTGATATTACTGTGGTTCTAGTTCCTTCTTTAATCCACTATGAACTGAAAGCTCTGAACATGTTTCGGTGATTGATTAAGTTGGATTGCGCGTCAGCGGAAGTATGTAAGACTGGCTGGGTCACAAAAGTCCCATTTTCGCCTTCAGGTTAGACTGCGCTGGTTCAGATCGACGGGAAATCAGTTAACGAAAAAGCTGACCCGAATACATTTTTCTGCACTTCTCACTAAACAACGTGCATATGCGAAACTTTAGTAAACATAACATTATACATATTTCTATTCCAGATGTGGAGGAGATTTCTGAAGAAAATATAACGACATTCTGACCGTTCCTTATGTGGGAATAGTCTCTCGCACCGTCTAGAATTAAAAGATTTATTTAGTTATTTTGCGGCACAACGAATAGAATGATAAAATACTATTCATCAGCATATAATGTTAGTGTTTCGCTGCTAAATAGCCATCAATATTGTGAAGTACCTTTGCATCTTGCTTCTGAGTAAGAAAACTCGACCTATCTGCAACTCAGAGCTTTTTTGCGCGTATAGGCTACACCCACAAACACGAACACCCGGTACGGAATGCACATAAGAAAGCGTCATCAAAAATGGCAGCCTGCAGCTCAGCTGCAAGCGATTTGACTGACAGTCAATTGATTAACAGTCGCCCAATCAAGAAGAAGTTGCAAGCCGCGGCAATCGTCGACGTGAATGCTAACGAAAAAAAACATAATTGGCGTAGTGGCATATACACAATCGTACAGACAGTATTTATTAGAGGTGAGAAGTAGAGGGTTGGCGCAATACGTAAGTGGATTACACAGACGCTTGTACCCAAAGCGCCCGCACATTTGAAAAACCAGACGGTTACAAACCTCTGGTTGTAGATATATATAAAAAAACTAGACAGGATCTGCTTGGCCTGTTTCAAGCGATTTCCATGATTCGGCATCCGAGCTAACTTTGCTTCACACACAGTTCAGCACCATACACAACATAGCGACAAGATGACAGCATGCATGTCACTGATGCCGAACGCGCATCATATTTTCTAATGTCCCGGGACAGATAATAAGTGGGTCAACACCCCGGACAGCAGAGCAATCGTTATTCCATCGAACTGTTAGGTCTGCCTATCGCGTGCAATTTCGGTAATTCCTAACAGGTTCTTCGCATAACTTCCCATCCAACAGGGAAATCAGAAGACAAAGACACGGTTGGAGGAATGCCTGTTAACAAGAGCAAACCACCAAAACAGTCTACTCAGCTTGATTCCTCACCATCATTTATTGTTTCGGAAGTGATTCGTTTGTGGTTAATTCAGAGTTCGCCTAATTAGAGTTTCACTCAGACGCAATTTAACAAGCAACTTCTGATAATTCGAATGCTTGGTCAATTGACCTTACAAAGGGTTGGAAGCTGGTTCCTCCGGGAATGGCATCAATCTGCCATAATACGAACCTAATGCGTGCTAAACCAAAAGGCCACCACTAATAAGGAGAAGGCGGAAATGCGAGTGCGACAGAAATCAGTTTAGTTAATCTCGTTTACGGACGTAACCGGCCTGTAGATGAATCATTGAAAACAATTGTTTGCCTCAGACTGATGTTCTAGACGTAACAAACTAAATTACAAGCCTGTATCTGGTGGTCATCTGCGCACTTCATCATTGCGGCTATGGTGATGCCAGCTGAGACAAAGGAGAATCCACAATTAACGACTATCGAAGGCCACGGATCGAAGGGGCCGATTCTCACTCCAAAAGACAAAAACGACTATATGTGATTTGTAAACACAGTCCGCTAATCAAAGGAAATTCCCTTCTTGCACCAATGGTGTCTAGTTCTGTTGAACCAGCTCTAACTCTCGCAGTATGCGAACTGACTTGAGTAGGCTCACCAAATGCCGCTAAAGTTGCCGCCAAGAAAAATGAGTGGATTAGAAATCTCCAAGTTCTCACCAGCAGGACTCAAGGAACAAGCCAGTGACTGGTGATTCTGAAAAAGCAATTTGCACATCGAAGGTACACTGCACACGCTGACAGATAAAACCATTATACAGAGAGGACTGTGTCACATCGCAATAGTCACACAGAACAACATCGTCCGGGTATTCCGAATCAAACAGTTCTCCTTTGGACAGTCTGAATATCTACTCAGGGAGACTTTACAGGAGAAGTTAATGAATAGGAAATACCCCGGTGAATCCCACTTGTTGCCTGGAATCCGTCCGGCAAGTTGCTGTGAACCCGGGCGCAAACTGTGTTCCAGTACAGAGAATGCAAAGTGCGCACACTTCCAAGACTTGGACTCAAGACGTCTACGCTGTGTGAAAACGGCGTAATCATCAACAACCTAGACATGGTGATTGTTAGTTCAGTAACGTAAAGCTCGGTCTCATACACACCACAACGCCAAAAGCAAGTCCGTATCACATTCTTTGCCGGAGTTTTACTCATGAATAATAAGGCGAACTAGACAGGGCATATAGAAATTGAAGACGTGTATAGAGGGCTCGCGAAAACTTACCTTTCTACAATTTATGAGGGATAAAGCGAACTGGAACCAGATGTGGAACTCGCGATAGGAAAACTTTAAAGACTTCTCCAAAGTCTAAAAAACACAATCGATAATGTTGCTGGAGGCATCATGAGCATCACTGTACGGTCATTCGCGGTCACACAACAAAGGCGCATACAATGCATAATATAAAAAGCAGGGTGGGAGAGAGGAGCTTAAAGGCAACGCCGAATCACTGGTGAATGGGGATTGAAGCTTCCAGAGTATAAGGAGACTCTACACTCATGCAAGGCAAATTGCCACCAACTAACTGGCGTATAAAAAGTGCTATAACTTAATGATCCGCGTGACGGACCGGGCTGAGGCTTTATCGCCCATAATTTATGCATAAAAGCAGCCCTAAAAAGTGCACAACATATGTTAAACAGGTGATGGCTTATATGCTACATTGTTACACCGGCACGCGGGGCCAGAGGGCATGGAAATGCGGGCGAAACCAATCGAGGGAATACCCTGCATGGAAGTAGGTCCCCTAAGGACGATTCCACGGATGGCCGTATTAATTTAACTGAACATTTGTTTTAATCTGTATCACTTATTGTTACCGGTTTTTCAATTTCCCTAATACCTAAACCTGCCAATTTCTTTAATATCCGTTTTGGATCCATTGTATAAAGCGTGAACGATTACTTACTTTGTGCGATCCTGTCTTGTCCTTTGTATTGCGGCACAATAGCTGAAGTGTTTTTTCCACCTGCAGCTAACTGGTATAATGATGGTGATGCGATCCTGCTGTACACATTGATCAAACCACATAGTTGGACTGTGACTCATACCGCCGAGGAATATATCATTTATTCATTTAATAAAAACAAGTACGGTAAGCTTATTCATTTCAATGAAAAATCACGTTGACCCACAACACCTAGACAAAATTCACCACAAAAAGATATTGCCGTTGGATGAGAGCAACAATGTCAACTATGGTCTGTATAAGCAACGATTCCGATAATGGCTCGGTTCAGGAGAACGTAAGTGGAGTACGTCGGTACAATCAGCCGATATTTCGAGATACAACGCGACTCAGTGAAGAGTGCATGCCAAGATACAAAGCCCACCTGCAATACTGGGAGGAACTTTCTGGAACAAAACTCCTCGAAAAACCGAACTGATAGAAAGATTGCAAAACACTGCTACAGAAATACTGGGAAAGTAACTTGCCTTGGACAACAGCCCAAACCTGCCGGTTTTTGAAAGAATAATAGTCAACAGGTTATAGACTGAAGAGGCGTTACTCAGCGACTGCATGAAACGAGCATCAGACGTCTCGGTTGGCCGATTGAGGATCATTTCCTGGCTAGCCTAAAAGGATGAACCGCAAGACAACGGGGGTAAGGAACAAAGTGATTAGAATCGTCCGAAACCATGGGAGATCGGTTAAGGAGAGTGCAGCGAGTAATGCGCCAAGAACAGCCATTTTCTGGAAACCGATAGGTTATTTTCACACAAAAAGAGGTGTTTAAGGATGTCAGTGTGTAGGATAATTTCATACGACTGGAATTTCGGTTGGATGATAACCAGCTCTAAGAAAAGTTGTCTGGAATTTAAAAGCTGACAAATTAAATTTTACTCAAGCGGGCCAGCGAAGTGTGGCTTTTCATAAATAGCTGGAAATGACTTTCATCACGTTCAAACTGAAAAATAATGATCATAGGAAAAAATGATAACGGAAGTTTCATGTAATGAGAGTAGTGTAGAGCGTCCATTGTGTTAGATGCCACCTGTTGAGTGGCCCTGTTTTATTAGTAACCTAAAACTGAAGCAGAATAAAAAATTATCAGCGACGAGTTCCGTGATAAGTTATAAAGGCACAGGTATTCGTAGTTCATTACAAGTGACGAGGAAAAACACCAAAGAGGGTAGCAACGCGGGGCGATTCTCTTTCTGGATATAGGAGATGAAGACAAGGGAAGGTATGGAGTAGATACCAAGTCTAAATATAGAGTTACTCCTGGTATCGGCAAAAATATCTGTGGACTTACAAAGTATAAAGAGGTGATAGTGAACTCACGATATGTTCCGAAATTAACAACATTAAAATAGCCTCTGAGTATAGGCTATTTGGGACAAATCGACCGGCCGGATATCGCAAAGGCAAGGAGAGCTGCAGATGTTAAAAATGGAATAAAATAAGGAGAAAATAACAAGATATTCTTGTAAAGGAACATAGAAAGAGGTTAGAGGTCCGTAAATGTCGGAAGTATGACTATAGGTTGACCACTGCGGTGGGACTAACATAACAACTGTTATCTTGGGGTAAGAATGTTGAATACAACCAAAGAAGCAGGATTTCCATGGCAGAACAATATTCGTACTGTGGTGTCTTGGATTCAGACGGTAAGACATTAGCAGTATTAGGAAGCCACTGTCAGTAACCCGAGGTGAACAACGATATGGAAAAGAGCATAAGTAAACTCACAGAAAGGCTGAGTTGCGTTGACGCTTGTCGCGTTCCCGACGTCTCATCGGATGTTGCGGAGTCACAGAGGAAATAGTAACGCGCTTGTATTCGTTCCTTCATTTCGGACGTTAGATTTGACTACTTCAATTCTTTGTAAGTACTTAAATTCTTGTTCATCCCCCTGATTATTATTACTACTATTATTCTTGGTAGTAGTAGTAGTAGTAGCGCGCTTGCTGGTGTCGCGTACTAAGGGGATTGAATCTAACACACATTGATGTATAGATCGAAATAAAATACTGCTATCAATCAGGCCAATATCAAAGGACGGAAGGCTGGTGGCAATGGAAATCGGGGAATGCAAGTGGAAAGGATAGAGAGGTATCAGGAGTAACCTGTCTCCACTTATCCGCCCAATTGTATACATTAAGCACAGTGGCACTCAATAAAATCACGAAGACTGATGCAGGATGAAATTAAAAATTGAGAAAGTCGTAGTTGCGAGTGGGTCGGGACCTTGCGGGGGAATCAAGTTGTAGAACAATTAACATCCTCAAATGAAGCATTCAGTCTAAAAACCTGATGGCAATGAACCGGTTTTCATCACAGCTCTAAGCATCATCCTGGAAATTCACGAGATTCGGCTCATCTGATCTGTAATCCATGATCAAGTAGGTAGGATTATCTTGCGATCCATCTGAACGCATCACCCACTGTAACTCTATGGGTTGGAAGGGTAAACAAGCTACGTGTTTCGCCTACGTCCAGTCTCGTTGCGACAGATATGGCTTTGCACAAGTGCTCAGCTCTTTGAGCCGGGAAAGGTGCCTATGAAAATGGGGTAAGGTTAGTGCATATCGGTGTACAGCGGTGTGAGTTCTGAGCTAAAACTACAAAGATGGAAGACGTTACCACCATCTAGCGTATCCCGCACGCGTGCGAATGCAGTTTCTTACCGCAGCCGCTTTGAGGTAGACGCATTGAAATCAACCAAGATCGGGCTGCGTAACCTGTTGCGCGATCTCCGATAAAAGAAAGATGCCGGGCACTTCGGAAGCATGGGTGAAGATGGCAAAATTCCGATAGTATCGCAAAGGAAAAATTAACAATGCGGATTTAGTGGGATGCAAGAGGAACAGATAAAGATGTCGGAAGACTCGGGAAGTATGCTGTTTCGCTTGTCTACCTAACTATGACAACAGACAAGGATATTTAATGTGCGATGGTTAGTAGAAACAGAAGATACGCTTTCTGCCAATAACCAGATTGTTTGTGGATTTGGTTACTGCAAGGACCTTCATATCTATACAGGTGAACGATAGAATTAAACAACAAAGTGGACGATCCCCAAATCTGATCACAAGGCAGGGTTAACCAGGTAACGCATAGGATGGACCAAACTGGCAGAAACAAGAGCTACCCACCTCCAACTCAACTAAGACGATTGCAAACGGAATTTGTTGGATCGATGCGGTAGCGATGGCGTCCTGAGTGTTCAGAAACACTGACATTGGTGGTGGTAGACAAAACTCTGCATCAGGGTTAGGTCGAGTGTGGCTAAATATAATGCCTAAATCTAATGTACAAGGCAGTGCATAGCAGCCCAGAAATTTGTCCGAAGAGTCACAGTAACGGCGGGAAGACCACTGACATATGGATCTAGTGGAAATACTCAAGCAAGTGTGAAATCACCGAGTATTTACTGGTCATAATGGCAACCGTAAACGAACATTGCAATTAACCAAGGGAATTGGGACAACGCTCGCCGGCATACAGATGTTATGGAATCGCGGGCGATATACAGTTGTGTTTTGATCTGTGCATATCGTATTTCATTCAGTGGTAGGTGCTAAGACATCCAAGCATGTGCCGCTAACAGATGCTAGCTAAACGTGGACGATGTCCCGGCGGGATTTGCGATATCTCGATCGGTACCATCAACAGTGTTTGCGGCGGATTCTGCGTATCGGTTGGTGAGACAGAGTTGAAGACATGGAAGTGTTGCGCAGGAGTGGAATGCATTCAGTGGACTGCATACTTTTGCTGACGTTTGAGGTGGCTCGGTCATGTGAGCCGTATGGATTCGACGCGGATACCGAGTCAGCTGTTAGATGGTCAACTGAGTGTTGGGAAGCGGCATGTAAGGAAATCGAAGTTTCGTTGCCAGGGCATGATCAAAGTGAGCCTCTCACGTTCTACTATTGAGTTCAGTTGAGAATGAAAGGAGCAGATTGACGTGCATGGTTCCATCTGATGACGAAGGCAGTTGCCGAGGTGCAGAAATCCCTCGTGCATGCAGAGAAGAAGCAGCCATCGCGGAAGCGACACTCACCGATGGGTTGTACTCCATCGACATCAAGCGCATGGTGTTGCAGCACATGCGGTCGCGAGTGCGAGTCAAGTAGGTCTAGTGAGCCACAAGCAAGGCCACTCAGGATCAACATCGAAAAGACGAAAGATCCGGCTGAGAAGGTAAGCAGAACCGGCGCAGCGTTTGTAGGTACACTGCATTCGATTTACTTGCCGCGTGCTTGCGTGCGGAGTTCCTTTATTTCAGGTGATTGGTTTGCTATATTTTGTTAATGCTTACTTTGTTAATCATTTTTGTTAAAAGTCTGTCTGAATAAGATTATTTTTACTTACACAGGTCACTTAAGCAGATGGCGGTTAAATCCGTTAATTTCAGGTTGGCATCAATAGCAGATATCTTTCACTGTCTTCTTGACCTTATCACGGATTTCTTAATAACCAATTTGTTACATTTGCTTATTTAGCCAAGGGTTAAGTCGGTATATTCGTATGCCTTAATCGATAACTATTATTTGATATTGTCATTACTAGTGTTTAGCTGTTGTTTGACATCCCCGGTGTAGCTGCGCTTGATGTGCATGTTGACAAGGTGCCTACCTGTCTATTACCCACTATCTCGTCCATGCTGGCTCCAGGAGACAGTTGGCCGTCGATGGAGGGGACATGATGCACTGTCCTTGTAGCCGTGCTAGGCTCGAACAGTGGTTCCATGCCTCAGTGTGGAGCAGATTACGATCCAGCCACCGCCTTTTGTGCGACTGATTCCCAAATACAGCGTGCTTGTGCTGGGCTCCATTGATGAAACCTGGCTCTCATCCACATGCCTCCCGATCTTACTCCTTCGGGTTTACACTGGATATGAGGTGTGTGGTTGGAGCTGTGGGCGATGCAGCGCAAGGCACCCATGGTCCCTCTGTATACGCAGGCGTCCTGTGGCTGGCCATAGTGAAAGGCGAAAGCTTGTCGTAAGCCCTAACTCTACCCGAGGTCAGAGCATATAGAGCACGCAGTACGGAAATGTACTTCCTAAGAATGCCATCCCTCAATAGACAATGCCACAATGCAGCCCTGTCGAAGGCAGCACGGACATTCAGAAGGACAATAATAGTTGGCTTTTGGCATACATGGCGGATCTCGAGAATCTGGTCGATGCAGCTACGACCAGAGCGAAACCCAGCCTGTTCATCTTGTCGTAGTGATTCACGCGTTGGGGACAGCGTGAGATAAATGATGGACACCAAAATATTGCAAAAAGACGGGAACCAAACTTATATACTTGTACTTTGTGTGCAAGCACTTTGAAGATGGAAATGACTATCGACTTACTCTAGGGTGATGGAACCGCCTACCATGCTGGAATTTCCTAGAACAAAGCGGTGAATTCTCGAACAGGCAAAGAACCCCATCTTGAAATAGAGCAGATAGATCATCAGGGCCGGGTGCCTTACAGCGCTTTAGGCATCAGAGTTCACACCAAATTTCCCGGTAAGAGGGAGGATCAGTGGAGATAGTCCACTCATCACGAGTGCGCACCCCAGGGGAAACAGACAGAGATGGCGGCCAGGAAAACTGCAGTGAAAATGTTCAGCCCATCGCTCCAACTGTCGTTGAAGATTAGTGATTAGGGAGCCATCCTCTTCGCAGATTGTTTCGCTAACTCCAGATCGGAAGCCTTCAGTGATTCGGATGAGGTGGAACATTGTTCTGGTATTACGACAGAGATTAGCAAGTTCCATCTCACTAGCGCGTTCACATCACCAGGTCGCAGGGTTCCTACATAACGCTCGAACCAGGGATCGGCGTTCCTCTCTAGAGCTGGTGTCGACCGGGATCAAGCGGCGTCCGTCTATCAACAACAAAGAGGCAGAGGTGATCCAGTTTTTTCGGTGGGTGACAAGCAACTCCAGAACTGACAGTACAGGCAGAAATTAAGGCGTGCTTAATGCGCATCGATTGCGTATTCAGACCACCGTCAGAGGATGAAGCAAGCAGTGTTGATAGAGAAGTCTGGTACTTAGCTAACGTCGCAGGATGTTGCAGATTTTCGACGTTCAGTCGGTAGTGCAAACATCTTGGTGATCCTCCGAAACGCATTCAAATCTTGGCGCGAACCAGTGCGTGATCGGAGTCAAGACAGATTGACAAGTACGATCGACAGTCTGTTACGCTTTCGCACCATCTGTACCTTCTTGCTATGTGGTCAAGCTGGGGCCACTCCTGCTTTGGAGAAAACGGACGCCAGGTAGCAGTTTGCCTCTTCGGGTGTCGAAAACTGATACACGAAAGAAACAAACGATGATCAGAACAAAGAGTTAGTAGGCTGTCTCCATTTTCTGATCGACTGCTATCGAGGCCAAAGCTACCCGCAAGATGGTGCGTGCTTGCTTGGTGGCAGACAGCTCACTCGCGCGTTGAAATCTTTGGTAAGATTGACAATGTCAGACTTCATTGTAGAACGCAGAAGGTCATGTAGGTATTACTTATGAATGGAAGGATGTTGGTGAGTATTTTGTTCGTCGCAATCAGCCGACAATTCAGATATGTCATGTAGGTGTTGGTAAAAGCGGTCCTTGACTGCATCCGGGCTGCAGTCTGTAGGATCGTAGGCGATGACAAACAGGGCGCGCGTAACATCTCGACGCTTACTTAACTTAAATGAATCTCATAGTCTGACTGCACATAGCCGACTGTTGATTGGGATCCAGTCAAGCAAGACGGCCTCAGCCATGTCACTCAGTGCAACCCCAACACCAGCTTGGCCAGAAGCGGTGGCCTCTGGATCTCCGGAAAGGTGCAAGCGGTATTTCACGTCAGGGCTTGCCGGAGATGTCATTCTGATGAAGGCACAGGTGACTTGCAACCTGATTTCCGAAAGGCAACATATGTCCACCGAGAGTGTCTCAAGATATGCTGATCGTCCGATCTGCATCAGAGTGAGCACATTGAAAGCTGCAAGGCCGAGTGAAGAACCAGGTCGAAGGAAAGCTTGAGCATCGGTGGAGTGTGGGAATGCTGTGATCACCGGGCAACGAAGACCAAAAGCTTGGCTCAGAACTCTTTCAGATGCGACCAGTGAGCTGTTGTTGACGGTGACCAGAGAAGACAGGTGTAGTTACGGAATGCGACCTGGGGCGATGTGTGAGTGAATGTTGAGCAGCGGAGACAGTAAAGCCAGCAGACATAGCAAGAATGAATGCAGTAGTATAATCCATGACTCGTCAGTGGGCGTCATACTACCCGATTGCCCGGGACGAAATAGAGGGTTGTCCTAGGGAGCCCCACCCGAACCTTTGATCCAGAATCTAACCTACAAGGCAGCAGGGCGACATGAGAGTATCGTAACCCATAGTGAGCCGGTGACCAAGCAAGTGGTTCACACGCCTTAAGGATCAGGGGCTCAACACACCCTTGAATTGCAACGCCACTCAGAAAGGCAAGGGTTAGTGTCTTTATTTAGTGGCGAGTCATCCGCCACGTCAGCGTCGTTAAACGGACATTTGCGACTTCTTATAAGGAGAACGCTTGCCAGGCCAAAACCCACCACCCCTTGGAACACTGCCGCTGAACCATTCGTTGGAATGGGATAATTCCGAACCATCTAACTGGCACCACGAGGTTGTATGGCAAGTCAGCAAGCACCGGTGGTCAAACACGGCCAAGCGTTTAATGTGTTCGCAGAGAATTGGAAAGATTTATGATCCATACATTGATACCAGCCTTAGCGCAGGGTCATACACTTTACCTTTCACTGACAGAATGATATCCCGCCGTATCCATAGATGGTTGCTTCTCTGGAAGGCCAAACGGGCCTTGCTGATACGAGAATTAACTTTTTCAGTGATGTGACCACCGGAGATGACACAGCTACCAAAGTAAGTGAACCGATCCACCACTTCCAGTGGTTGTACGGTGATAGCTAGAACCGGAGGTGTGTCGGTCCAGTCCTGCAGCAGTACTTTGCACTTCGAAGCTGCCGAAGCGTGCGGCGCTATGCATCAGTCTATCCAGCAGTGTTTGCACAGCCACTGCGTCGGACCCAAGAAAAGCCATGTCCTCCGAGGCAATGACGGTTTCCAAGTTCGGAATGAAAGGAGTTAGGAGTAGACCAGAAGTGAGTGCTGCTACAACTGTGTCAAAAGACTGCTGGCATTTCTTTGTCCATTGCCAAACGTTGTCTTTCGTCAACAACTGGTTCAGCGGACCTCTGTTTTGGTGCGGGCTTGGTAGGAAAACACTGTAGTGAGTCACGAGAACGAGGGACGAGCGAAGCTATGCGACGTATTCCGGAGGCTTCAACTGTTTAATGGCTTCGATAGTGGTGGGTCTGGGCTCCAGCCATGTCGGTTTATAATAAACCCAAGGAACTTAACACCATTTAACATGAACTCACATTTCTCAGTCTGTAATCGAAACCCAGCTTCTTCCAACAGTGAAAGCACTCTCCAGTGCGTGCATCATGTCTTGCGGGTCTGCGCACATAATCAAAGCGTCATTCAGGTAGACTGCGGTATTGGGGATTTCGTTAAGCATGGTATCTATAATGCGTTGTAAAATGGCCGATGCGGTTTTCACCCCAAATGGCAGCCGGTAGTACCGGAAAAGTCCGAGGTGCCTATTAACCGTTAGTAATGCTCTGCACTCTTCGGCAACTCAAACTTGCAAGTAAGCGCCAGCTAGGTCAAATTTTTCGAAGCATTTGCCCCTGTTGAGTTTGGAGAACAAGTTTTCTGGTACAGTTTCTCCGAAAGTACTGATATAGTCATATTTGCCGGGGATTTTAAAACACCAAGTGAGCACCACCTTGGGGTAAGTTTTGGTCTCGGTGGCAGTCGATCAAACTATGGAGACAGAATGCTTGTTCTTTGCTCTGACCATCGCTTGTTTCTCTCGAGCACTAGTTTTCGGCACTCGACAAGACACGCTGCTAACTGGCGCCCGCCCTAACAAACGCAAGAGTGTAGCCAACTCGATCACATAGCAATCAGCTACAGACGGCGCGGAAGCATAACGGACTGCCGATCGTAGTGGTCAAGTTATCTAGAATCCGATCACGCGTTGGTTCGTGCTAAGATTTGCATGTGTTTCGGAGGATCACCCAAGCGCGCTGGCAACCGACCGGACGTCACAAATCTACAAAACCCTGCGATTTTAATCAAGTACCAAGCCTCACTGTCAACCTTGCTTGGCTCAACTAATGGCAGGGACCTCGATTCGCAGTGGGCGCAGATCAAAGATGCCTTAGTTTCCGCCAGTATCGACACTTTTGGAGTTGTTCGTCACCCCCGAAGCATTGGATTTCCGCCGTCGCCTTGTCCGCTAATCGACAAACGCCGCTTGATCCCGTCGGATTCCAAACACAGTGAAGAACGCCAATCTCTGGGTCGACAGTTGCACAGGAGTCTGCAAATGGACCGCGAAGCTTGGTGGTGTGAACGAGCTAAGGAGATGGAGCTCGCTAATCTCTCTGGTAATACCGGAAAACTTTTCCAACTCATTCGAGTCACCGAAGGTGTTCGATCTGGTATAAGTGAAACAATATGCGAACAGGATGGCACCTTAATCACCAATCTTCAACGACGGTTGGAGCGATGAGCCGAACATTTTGGCTCGCAGTTTTGTTAGCCCCCAGCTCTATTTACTACTTCTGGCGTTCGCACTGGGGCCGAGTTGTCTACCCCCACAGATCCTCCCTCTTACAAGGAAATCGAGCAGGAGCTCCGCCATAGGAAGCGTTATAAAGCCCCTGGCCCTGATGGTCTTCCTCCAGCTCTTTTCGAAGGTGGTGGCGCTTCGCTGGTTCGAAAACTCACTGCTTTCTTCTCGAAAGCTTGGTCCAAAGAGGAAGTTCCATCATCTTTGGGTGAATCGATAGTCGTCGCCATCTTCAAAAAGGCCTTGAGCACAATCTGCTCCAACTACAGAGGCATAAGCTTAGTCCCCATCGTTTGCAAGCTGCTAGTATCCATCATGCTTCTCAGGCTATCCCTAACGCGTGAGTCGTTGCAGTGAAAAGAACAAGCTGGGTTTCGCTCTGGTCGCGGCTGCATCGATTAGATCTGCACACTCCGTCAGATCCTCGAGCTCCGCCATGTGCATCAGAGGCCAAAGATTGCTGTGTTCCTGGATATCCGTGTAGCCTTCGATTCTGTCGATCGGACGGCATTGTGGCACTTCCTACTGAGGAATGGTGCCCCCAAGAAGTTCGTCTCCATACTGCGCGCTCTCTATGGTCTGACCTCAGGCAGGGTTAAGGCAAGCTTTCGCCTACGTTTGTGGTCTCCAATGGAGTTCGACAAGTATGCCCTATCTCTCCGTTCCTATTCAACTTTGCCATTGATGATGTCCTAAAGAACGCTCTGGGCGATTCGTTGAACCCTGGCGTTGAGCTCCTCCCAGGTAGTGGAGTTGTTGATTTGGATCATGCTGATGATATCGTCTTGCTGGGTGACGATCCACACGCAGTCTAACTTGCACTAAACCGCTTGGTGATTGGAGTATCAAAGTATAGTATGTACTTTTCGCCATCCAAGTGCAAGACTCTCTTTCAAGACTAGCAGGTGACCCTGCCTGCGGTCACTCAAGGTGGTGAGATACTAGAGGTTGTGGAGAGCTTTGTCTACTTGGGAAGTTGCATCACTGCTGGCGGCGCTGTTGGAGACGAGATTTCGATGTGCATCTCGACAGCACCCCTCGCTTTTTCTAGGCTGAGGCATTTGTGGCGTCGTCACAACATTCGCCTCTCCATCAAAGGACGGGTCTATTGTGCAACTGTTCGTGCTGTAGTATTGTACGGATGCGAGACCTGGCCCATTCGTAAAGATGACTTGCACAGGCTATACGTCTTCGAGTACCTCTGTCTGCGGTCCATTGCCCGTGTGTGGTGGCAGCACCACGTAAGCAATGTGGAAGTTAGACAGCGTGTCTTGGGAGGAGGAAGCCACTCGATTGAGGAGCTCGTCTCACTGCATAACCCGCGGTGGTTGGGACACGTTTTGCGCATGCCTGTTCAGCGTTACCCGCGTTGTGCGTTGTTTGCGGTTGCTGGACAGGGCTGGAAGAGACGGTTTGGTGGACAGCCTGCAACTTGGAGAAGCCGCATGAAAACGCTGACGAAACAGTTGGCCTCGGCCGATTGTTGTCGACTATATACCTCATTATTTATACACAAGTATGTAAACAGACGAATGTGCCATATAAACCATGGCGGTAGGGAAAGGAGAATATAATGCTCAACGAGGAGAGGGAGAATAAAACGTTAAAAGAATGCTTTTTTCAGTTACACACACGCCGTTTTGAGTATTTATCATGTTTGGATCAACATTAAAAAGTACAGGATGAAGAAAAGGTAGAACAGCATTGACGCCACTGACTCCTATTGCGGGTCATATCCTCCAAGACTTCCAAGCATTGGGAACCCGCTTCACGTGGTCCCCAACCTGGAAGACGCGCGGATCCGACGCTACACAAGAAGTTAGAACCTGCATACTCCTTTTCCAGATCGCGTAGCAACCTGTTTCATGCTGACGGACTGATTTTATCAACTTCCCGCGTGACTTGTAGCAGCCCCACCCTACGTCTCTAAACCATGTCACGGTATTAGGTTGCGGTCTCCGAATAAGAACGAGATGACCACCCGCCTTGTCGATGTCGAATCCAAAGCCTCAGTGAACGATCTGTGGTACCACTTCCGTGAACAGGTGACTGCTGCTGCCGAAGAAAGGATCGCGCGCAAATTCACCCTTCCATTCAGAGGCGAAAACGTGTCAGAAGTGTGTGCGCGAAGACTGGTACGGATTTTCGAGAAAACATTCAACGCCGCGCAGTTAAAAGTTGTCTTCACAAGCAAGCCGCTATTTGTTCCTAGTTTCAAAAACAAAGCGCCCGGCCATCTAATCTATGGTAATTTACCGGTTTACCTGTCCCTGCGGGCCTAGGTGTGTTGAACGCACGACCAGGCATTTACGCAAACGAATCAAGGAACATCTACGAAATGGGATCATGAAAAAACATGATAGAACCAACTTAAATGCGATCACAAATCATCCGATTAGCACTGGCCATCAAATCGATAAAAGGACTGCTTTTGATATCATGTACAAAGCACCTTTCTGGCATAACCATCGGCTGAGTGCGCGACTGCGCGCTACAGCTCTCATGGCCATCATCCAAGTGGAAGAGTCAGACTTAACCCAGCAATCCCAGGTGCCATCCATCACATGATCGCCAGACGCACATCAAAAAACTCGATGCGAATGTTGTTGACCAGTTGTTACTCTTTGTACCCACAAATGATTTGTCAGCTTTTTACCGTGTATTTCTGCACTGAGCGGGATGACGAATAAATCGAATTGTCTGCTCTGAAATCACCGTTTGCGTTTCTCTCCGGGACAAAGAATATATATATATATATATATCATGTGATCTGCCAATTAATCAGAAGGTATAGATGGTGGCGAACTATTTCTCCAAGCCGCTGCGAGGTATAGAAGCTAATCGAAAGTACTAACGAGAAAGTACTAACAAACTAACCGTCTGGGTTGCCGGTTGCCGATCCGAAACTAAGTCATATTGCTCATAATCGCCAATGCACATACCACGTAACAAAACCTCAGCAAATTGGCATGTGAGCCATTGTCTGAGGGCTTTCGAAGATGGCGTTTCTACCCAACGTAAATAGTGTCGGAATTTGGCCACAACGTCGGAAACAGTTCTGGAAAATGAAGAAACAGTAAAGGAGAATGTTCATTTAAAACATTAGACAAAATTAGGTTGTATTTTGTAAGAGTGATAACGAGTTTCATGGGACCGTGCTGAAATCTTTGGGTTAACTACGTAGTGAAATGGGATGCAAGGAGGACACGTTTGTGCCCGATTTGCGATGGGCCGAGTATGCGGTCATTTGTGGTGGCACTATCCATCGCAGCGGGACTGAACCTTAAGGTTGTGCGATGGTTCATGTACCTCAGCGATCTACGGAGCTATGCTGGGAGGTGTTTTGTACTATCATAGCAACCTATACCAGATTGGTCAGTAGTTAGAGACCAAACAAACTCAGGTATCTCGGTCCTCCAGGTTTGGAGTGAGGGTGGCTCCTAACTCCATAAAACGAGCTCTCTGTACTCCAGTGCGAAAACCCCGCGGCCTTGCGGTAAGGTTTTTGAAAACAAAGGCTTTGGTTGAGAACCCCAGTTGTTCTTCTGTCTAGACCTGGGCAACCTGACAATATCCAGCCCACACAATCAATACAACGATATGAACTGCACATCATTTCCCGATGCTTTAGCCGTCACAGAAGATAAGAAACGGTGGCAAAGTAAGTTGCCAAATTAAATATTGGGTCTTTATACAGTCTCTGAAACTTATCGATGCTCGCCAACATGTTCCAGCTGGGGACGGACACGAGACTCGCAAAGATCTCAGGGCAAAACTGTGTGCTAGTCTGAAGAGAGACCAAGAAGCGTGTTGGTATCATCGTACATCGGAGATGCAACTTGCCGCTGCTCTCGATAACCATCGGATGTTATTCCGTTTGATACGCGAAATGCGCAGAAAGAGACCCGGTGTTAGAGAGACCATACGTCATAAGGATAGACGGTCGATCCGCAGTCACAAAACGCTCGAGGCGTTGGGCCGAACATTCAATCGACTAGATCTACCAGTTTCACCTTCGGACATTGATCGTCCTTCTGTCTATATCGTCCAACGGGACCCATTTGCACGCGCGGAAGTCGAAAGTGAAATCAGACTGTTAAAAGTAACTGTGGTCGCATGAGCGGATAGAATCTCTCCAGCTTTCTTCAAATTCCGGGGAGGTGCTCTTGTAGATGACCTACACAACTTACTTCTGAAACTGTGGGAGCAGGGAACTGTCACAGCAGACTGGGGCTGCTCCGAAATAGCCCCTATGTTAAGGGGGCTTACGTTCTGAATGCGGCAATAATAGAGGGATCAGTCTTATCTCAATAGCCTCTGTCAATCTTTATAGACCTGCTGACACAACTGAAACCGAGATTCCAAAGGAGCAAGCCGGGTTTCTTCGCAGTCGCGGCTGAGTTGACCACATCTTCATACCAACTCAAGTGTTGGAGCACCGCGATATTTATCGGAGAGCCACCGTAGTCGCGTTCCTCGACATCAATTCGGTTGACTGATGTACCCTTTGGAACTGCCTATATGGGAAACGTAGGCCCGAAAAATAGGTAAACATTATCAGATCGGTTTACTCGCATAGTTCGGGCTAACGGCAAACTGACACTGCCCCTCAATATCTCCAGCGGTGGGAAACAAGGTTGCCCGCTGTCACTAGTCCTTTTACTTTTCCAATGACAAAGTAATGAAAACTGGCGTGAAGCTGCTTGTAAGTGAACGATGTCTTCACTTGAGGATGTCGACGACATCGTCCTTATCTGTGACAGCTTTCAAAAGTGTCAAGTAGCACTGGACAAATCACCACTGGCTGCCAGTTGTTTCGGGCTATGATTTGCAGCGTCGAAATGCAAAATACTTCCCCCAGATTGGAGGGAATCCAAACTTGCGCTGAACCTTGACGGGAGTCAGCTTGAAGTCGTCGAGAAATTTAAGTATCTAAGCAACTATACTATCGCCAATGGAATGGAAGATGAGAGCACAAACGGCATAGCAAAAGCTCGAAGCGATTTTGTCGATCTCCGCCACCTGTGGCGCCGGCGTGACATCACTCTCGCCCTGGACGGCAGAGTTTGTAATCCAGCCGTCCATTCAACCCTACAAGACGGTTGTGAAACCTGACCCATCAAGTCGACTAACGCAAAAAGGCTAGTCACGTTCGAACATCGTTGTCTTCGCAGCTTAGCTCATGTCTGGTAGGAGCAACTCGTAAGCAATGAGCGTGTCCGACACCGCGTATTTGGTTAAGGAAGAGCGAGTGAACCACTCAGCGTAGTTATAATCACGCTCCGATGGCTGGACCACGTGTTGCGTGTGCCAGCCCACCGACTCCCGCGTCGTGCGTTGTCTGAACGCCGAGGATATGGATGGAAGAGGAGAGGGAGCCCAGTGATGACTTCGTCAAGAGGATTGAAGTCCTTCACTACGAAATTAGCGTCAGTTGGTGTCGTCTGACTACGGGGCTGGAGACCGTATGACGAAGAACACGTCTGCTTGGATACAATAGTTGATATGGCAAGGAGCAGACCTTAGTGGTGTTTGCATTGGCAGTTTCTCTGTACATCCCCATCTCGCGTACCCTATCTCACAAACGACGATCTCTGACTCATAATATGTTACTAAGTAGGCTGGCTTGCCGAACAACTTCCTCGTGGTGCCAGCTGGGTGGTTCGGGATTTTCCCGTTCCAGCAAATGGTTCGGCGCCAGCGTTCCAGGACGTGGTGGGGTTTCGCATGGCAAGCGTTTTCCTTATAGAAAGCCACATGTCTGTTTAACAACACTGTGACGTGGCGGACGTGACTCGCCACTAAACAAAGTCACTGCCCCTTGCTTCACCCTGGCGAAGCATTGTATTCCAGCAACTTTGTGCTGTAATTCTGGGGATCATTGGCCCCTGTTTGACAAAGGAACAAACGAAGGGCGTACGAACTGAGCAATCAGTCACCGACTCCCAATGGGCGCGATTCCCTGAATTCGCTCCGCTGCCTTGCGAGCAGGCTATTCGGCCAAAGGCTCGTGGTGGTGTCCCCTACGTCAACAACCTACTTCGGGTTGGGCAACCGGGTAGTATCCAGCCATCTGACGAAACAATGGGCTTTAATGTATTGTGTTGCGTTTTATTTTACAATTTCTGTACCTTCTTCTGAGTCCCATGGTTTCTGATGGCTCTATGTCTATTCGTGGAAACTGTTATAAAAAAGTGGTGCATTGCGTATTCGGTCGGTGGCTGAGTGGTCTGAACGCTTGGCTTGCAATTACAAAGTTACCGGTTCGAATCTGCGTAGGGGCGGGCGTCCTCGCGGTAAAGTCAACCCATGCGCGGCTAGAGGTGGTTGCGCGGCAGCGAAGTACCGTTACGGCGTATGGCTGACGATTTATTCATCTTATATTTAGTCCGTTGCCAGTCTTTTGAAGCCCATAACTTTCAGTATCTTGCTCTTTCGTAAGTCTTAAATTTACACATTGCGGCACAATAGTTGAAGGGTGTTTCCCAGCTTCAGCTAATGTGTAACGATGATAATGTGAAACGACTATCAGAACTGTAACCAGGTATACGGAAACTGCCAGAAATTGAAATGTATGTGTACCGTGAAAGAAAGTGCATGAGGGAGAAGGAAAAGAGGGATCAACAGTACGCCGTACGGAGGCTTCCGTTGCCAGCTGATTACCGAAGGTCGTGTAAGAGCCAGACACACAGTGCAGTCGCAAATACATGCGAAGGCTCGAAAGGGCTACTTGTGGACTACAAATCAAACGCTATATCTCCTCAGCCACGTGTCGAGAACGGGAACGGTCGAATACAACTGAGATGGAATAGATGTTTCACTGAAAGTGATAATATCTGGCTGATCAGGCTGTCGATTTGCTGCCAGACGATACCGTACCGAAATACTCCGATGGGAATAAATATCCCGTGCAGTTCAACCGGTTTCATGCTAACGTAGATAGATAGTTATGAAAACAAAAGGGAAATAGTTAGGTGAAAGGCCCCATTGAGATGAAATTCAACGGATCAGAATCAAACACTGGCACCAGTGCGATAGGTGAGCTTAGAAAGGAGAAGGGCATCCAAACTAATGGACAGGCTGTAGTGAGCAATAGTACACAACCTTACCAGCGCACCATACCTCTAGATAAAGCAGAGAAAGCCATCAGCAGTACGTCGGTACACAGTACCGACACTTCGTTGCCGCGCAACCACCACCGTGCGCACGTCTGCTAAGGGTACTGAGAGGGACGCCATGTTCTTAAGCAGGCTCAAAGCGCGCCGTCAGATTCCAAGACAAACTCCTTAACTTTAGGCTACGGGCCGGCTATCCCTTCAGATAAATTATTCCTAAATAATAGTGAGCCGTCTCAACGAGACGGGACCATAACGTGGTGCGACGGTTTATGTACCTCCTTCACACTCTGAGCAATAATGTGTGGTGGCTCTGGGGCCCTTGAGACCTACTCCTACCAGCTGACAAATGGTTAGAGGTCAGATAAACCCAGTCTCCTGGTCCTCCAGAATGGGGGTTAGGAATGGGATGGCATCTATTTCTGAAAATATAAATCATTGCCACCTCCCCACTGCCTTGCGGATAGGCTACTGAGCCAAAGACTTTGGTTGAGGACCCTAATCGTGATCCTGTCTAGGTCTGTGTGTCCTGGCAATATCTCAGCCGACATACAACCATGACAATATCCTCAAACTCTTACTACATCAGGAATCGGAGATCGCACAAATTATCAAGGGTCACCTAATGTGCTGCATACAGCAAAACGGATAAGCGAAAACATACAACTCCTGGCGCCTCACTTCTTTCTTTACCATCTCTTCCTCTTACTCCTAACCAGACCTCAAGTACTAATCTTCCTTCTTTAGTTACCAGCTTAATTGACAGCAACCGAAGTGCCACTAGAGTAGAACAGTCTGCAGCCATCCTCCCGCAAAATTCACCGGACGCTTAGCAGCAACAGTCAATTATAAGACCACGCTGTCCCGTTTCCCTGGCGGCGTTCGACGCTCGCAATCTAAGATAAATCGGTCAACACGCTGCACTCGCACGCACGTTGGACACACTAGGTATGGATGTGTGTTGTGTGTCCAAAACTAGAATCAATGAGCTAATAGGGATGTGAAATTAACTTCGCAAGACTTGTCCTCTCGCTATTGGTTGCACGCATCTGGACACTGACGCAGCACTCACGGGTCAAGCTGGCGTAGGTATCATTCTCAGATATAAGGCAGACTAGATTCCGGTGAACAGCCGTTTGTGTGCAGCCCGTTTGAGGATATCAACAAAAGTTCATTCACGAGATAACACGAAATGCTGTTTGTTCGTGATTTTCGCTTATGCTCCCACCGACTGCAGTTCTGATGCTACATACCATCACGAACTGAACCCGCTACTACACAGTACAGGGAATATGAACGCACAAGTAGGGCGTTTGAGATCTTCTGGAGCTCAGCTAGGTGATAACTGTGGGCTTAACTCCGAACAGACTGACAACGGCCAGCGTCTGATGCAACTGTGCGCGGAGCACCGGTTGCTTCTTAGTAGCACTGCTTTTAGACACAATGTGCGCCGAAGTACCATTTGACATCCTCCTGTAGCTGGTCAGCCATGGACCCAAATTGATTATGTTACCATAAGTTACAGGTGGCGTGGTGCCATCCTAGATTGACGCTCGTTATGGAAAACTTACGTCGAATCTGATCATGTCTTAGTACCCTATCGTTTCTCCATGAACCTTACCGGGAGACGCACCAAGCGTCTCCCCCGATTGGAAATTGAGAAGCTATCTCAGCACCCGGCTAGGCAAAGCCTATCAAACCGAAGTTTCACTCTCGTGTCCTAATGACAATGAACTCCAGTGGAATACGACCTCGGTCGCCATGCACGAGGCAGGAGCATCACCTTGTGGCATTAACAATCGTCACCGCACCAGTCACTGGATATCCGAGAGGTCGGTGAATCTGTTGGAATCCAGAAAAAACCTCCCGGCTGGCTCTGAGCACAATATGACCAGACGGACTATTAAACGCGAAATAAATCGGGGCTTGCGTGCTGACAAGGAAGCCTGTTGGACCAGTCGGACCCAAGAAATGCAGGAGACAGGAGCAGTAGGCAATTACCGCAAACTCTTCCAGCTGATCCGCACCACTGGTCCCAGGAAACCAGGCGTCAGTGAGACAATCAGAGACAGCGCGGGTGCACTGATACACAATAAGGGGCGCCGTGTGGCTCATTGGGCGGAACACTGTCAAGACCGGTTCAGTTGGCCCCTGATCCCGGACATCTTCCTACTCAGACGATGCAGGAAAAGCCATGGACGATTAGTTTAGAGCCTCCATCAGAGGCCGAAGTCCGAAACGCGATCACAGACCTCAATCATTTTCGTGCTGTTGGTCCGGATTTCTTCCTACCTGCACTATGTAAGGATGGAGGTGAGGTCCTCTGCAAAGCACTGACCTCCCTATTCGAACGTATTTGGAAGGAAGAGAGTGTCCCGGCTAGTTGGAGCGAATCCATTATAGTGGCAATATACAAGAAGGGCAGTCGCACAGACTGTGCGAACCACAGGGGTAGTAGCCTAACACCAGTGGTGACAAAATTACTGGCCCCGATTCTTGTTCGTCGCCTCCCTGTAGAATCGGAATCACGGATTAGGGAGGAACATACAGGTTTCCGCCCTGGACGTGGCTGTATAGACCATATATTCACTTTGCGGCAGGTGCTAGAGCAGCGCCACGCATACCGCAGACCGACAATAGCTGTGTTCCTCGATTACAAGAGTGCGTTCGATTCAGTCGATCGATCGATTCTGTTCGAAATACTTGCGCGGAAAGGTGTTCCTACGAAATATGTGAACATCCTACGTGCTCTATACTCGAACACTACAGGCCGCGTCAGGATCTACGGTTTCCTATCGGATAGCTTTCTGACCACAAGTGGCGTTGGTCAGGATTGTCCGATTTCCCCATTTCTGTTCAATTCCGTTGTTGCTTCTATCATGGAGTGTTCCCTTGCGGAATCTCACGATGTGGGCGTTGAAGTGCTGCCTGGTGAAAAATTAGTTGGTCTAGATTATGCGGACGATATCGTCTTGCTTTTCGACAATGTTGCGGCAGCAGAATCAACCCTGAATAGCCTGTCTAGAATGGTCCCGTTGTTTTGTATTCGCTTCGCACCTTCAAAGTGTTGCTGCAGGACCACTAGCCACTTGATGACATCTTGACCTTTGATAATGAGGAACTTCAGGTGGTTGATCGATTCACTTACCTTGGCAGCTGCATCAGCAACGATGGGCGCATAGAAACTGAAGTCAGTTCATGCATTGCAAAAGCCAGAACTGGCTTCTTGAACCTGCGACATCTTAGGCGACAGTGAGTTTCCCTCATCTGAAACGCCGTGTACACAGGGCCACAGTGAGGGCCGTCCTGCTCTATGGTACTGAAACTTGACATCTTCGGTCTGAAAATCTGAGGCGCCTTCAATTCTTCCATCGGCGTTTTCTGTGGAGCATTGCTACTGCCGGATGGAAACAGCTTGTCAGCAACAATGATGTGGGGAGGCGAGTATTAGACAGTGATATGCAAGCTAGTTCCGTAGAACAACAGATAGCACTGAATAAGTTGCGTTGGCTTAGGCACGTGCTACGTATTGCTGGTCACCGCTGACCTAGGAAGGCCTTGTTTAGTGTGACAGATACAGGGTGGTACAAGGCTCGAGGTAGAGAAAAGTTGACTTAGCAGCGGGAAAAGAAGTCACTGGCGATCAAACTGGTGCCGTCGTTCCGTCTCGCCTTCCGGGCTGTAGCCCACGTGATTCGCTCGAGACGTTACAGGACATGGCTCGTAGTCATTACTAGTGGCGCGTCTTCTGCCGTCTCCTAGGCAGAATGCCTGTTTAAAGTGTGTCTGGTGCAGTTATCTGCAGGTTAATGGCTGATCATGAAGCGGGGCAGTGAAAACCACAAGGAAGCCGTCTCGAAGATGCTGCCGTATATTTGCACGATAGCCAGCTGTTTGTGACGGTACATTGTTAACACAAGGTGCAGGCAACTTGGCCATGGATGTTTTTAGGCATTAAGATTTCCATTGGTGGTGGATCGGTTCAGACTGTTAAAATCGCATAACGTCGCTAACGCGGATAGTAGTCCTCCAGATCTCTAAAAATTCGAGGGACCTGCTCTGGTGGATGCTTTACACGAGTTTCTAATGGAACTTTGGGAGCAATGGACTGTCCGGACGGACTGGAGCCGTTCCGTCATAGTCCCAATTTTCCAGGGAGGCTCCCATTCGGATTGCGGCAACCACACAGGGGTCAGTCTGATCTCAGTTGCCTATAAATTGCTTGCCTCCGTCGTTCTCCACAGACTGGCGCTTGTGAAGGCCAGATCCGTGAAGAGCAAGCTGGGTTTCGTCGAAATCGAGGCTGTATCGACCACATCTTTACCTTGCGTCAATTGTTGGAGCACCGCTATGTTTATTGGCGAGCCGCGGTTGTCGTGTTTCTCGACATCAAAGGTGTATTCGATTCGGTGGATCGATGTGCCCTTTGGGACTGCCTGCTGAGAAAAGGTGTGTCTGATAAATATGTAAATATTATCAAAGCGCTGCACGCGCATAGTGCGGGTTTATCGCAAACTGTCGCCGCCCTTCAATATCTCCAGCGGTGTGTGACAAGGTTGCCCGCTGTCACCTTTCCTCTTTAACTTCGGCTATTGATGAAGTCATAGAAACAGCGTCCGCTGCACACGACCAAGAAGGTGTGCAGCTACTTCCTGGTGAACGACTTCTTGACTTGGAGTATGCGGACGACATTGCCCTCAAATGTGGTAGCGCCTAAAGGTGCCAGACTGCAGTGGATCGATTAGCACTGGATGTCAATCGTTTTGGGCTATGCTTTACTCCATCGAAATGTAAAGTTCTCCAAGATTGGCAGGGACCCACCCCTGCGCTAACGCTTTGCGGTGATCAGCTAGAAGTCGTTCAGGAATTCAAGTATCTGGGGAACAATATTAGCGCCCGTGTGATCGAAGCTGAGAGTACGAACCGTATAGCAAAAGCTCGAGGTGCTTTTGTCAATCCCCGCCACCTGTGGCGAAGACGCGACATCACTCTATCCGTGAAGGGTAGAGTGTATAATGCAGCCGTCCGTTCAACCCTCCTGTACAGTTGTGAAACCTGGTCCATCAGATCGACAGACATAAAGAGGCTAGCCACGTTCGATCATCGCTGCCTTCGCAGCTTAGTTCATGTCTGGTGGGAGCACCGCGTGAGCAATGAACGTGTTCGGCGTCGCGTATTTGATGCAGGAAGGGCGAGTGAACCGCTCAGCACCATTATATGACGCACCAGGCTCCGATGGCTGGGCCACGTGTTGCGCATGCCAGTACACCGACTCCCGCGACGTGCATTATTTGCGCGCCGGGCGTGTGATTAGAATAGGAAGAGGGGAGGTCAAGTGATGACTTGGTCGAGAGAAATGAAACCCTCACTTCGATGTTGGAGTCGGTTGGTCATCCCGACTTCCCGGTTGGGGTCCTAAGGACCATGAATACGTTTGGTTGGCCACACTTGTGGATATGGCTTGGAGTCGGCTCCAATGGCGTTTGTGTTGTGCGTTTCTTTGTTCATCCCCCTCCCCCTTAGCCTCCTCTTCAATCACGATCTCATTCGTTAGGCGTAAGATAACTCTCATTTGGCGGCACGATAGCCGACTATTAGCTCACCGGAACGATGTCCAACCGTCATTGGGGACTCAGCCAGCGTGCCTCCCTTGTTTTTTCTTCTTGTCTTTTGTATTGCGGCACAATAGCTGCCGCCTGCAGTTAACGTGTATAATGATGATGATGGATCGGTGCACTTAGCTTGGTAGCTGTGTCACATCACTGAAGAAGTTACTTCGCATATCAGCAAGGCGCAAGTGGTTTTCGGAGATTCGATCATCTATCTATGGGGACAGTGGGACATCAGTCTATCAGTGAAAGGTAGGGTGTATAACGATGCGGTAAGGCCAGTGTTATTGTATAGTTTAGCAAACTGGCCAATTCGCGGCGAAGACATGAAACCTTTGTCCGTGTTTGACCACCGGTGCTTGCAGAGTATTGCTCACGTCCGGTGGGAACACCGGGTGAACAATGCTGAGGTCTGCCAGGTACTTTTTGGCAAGAAAGCTGGTGCATCACTCGAGCGTTTGCTGAATCTTAATCGCTTACGGTGGCTAGGCCATGTTCTTGGTATGCTTGTTGACCAGGTTCCTCGGTGGGCATTATACGTCGTGGCTGCACCAATTTGGGTGAAGCCGCGAGGTGGTCAGTCAATGAGGTGGCATAGAGGCATGAAGAAACTGACTGAGAGACTTGGTCAGGCTGGTGTGTCACGTCTTCGTGGATGGGGGTCTCGGGATGGTACACACTAGTGATTGGAGACCGTATCAGACATGACGCAGTCACGAAGTCAAAGGCGTTCCTGCATTCGGTTTCTTGGTTGTTAATTGTTGTTCCATTCTGATTACTGTAACGCACTCCCGCTTGCTGCCATTTTCTTTAAATTCCATTTGTTTTAACCTCACTAACCTACTGTTATTATGCATTGTTATTCTTGCGATGTGAGTCGTGGCAACTGGATCCAACGCACTTTGGTGCTCGGATCATAGTTGTTCAGCTGAACCGATCAGTTAGAATTCCTTCAGAAATTCAACTACTTCGTCAGCTTTATCAGCCCTATAGAATCGAAGATGAGGTCACAAACCTCATAGCAAAAGCTCCAGGCGCCTTTTTAAACCCTCGCTACCTACGGCGTCGGCGCGACATTACTCTCTCCCTCAAAGGTAGAGTGTACAATATAGCCGTACTCTCTACCCCGCTGTACGGTTGTGAAACTTGGCCCATCAGGTCGACAGACATAAGGTGCCTTTGCAGTTTGGCTCGTATCTATTGGGAACACCACGTGAGTAGTGAGGGTGTTCGGCGCTTTGTGTATGGCACGGGAAGAGGTAGTAAACATCGCAGCACCGTTATTTCACGAAGCAGGTTCCGATAGCTGGGCCATATGTTGCGTGCGCCAGCATATGGACTCCCGCAACTTGCGTTGCTTGCGTGACCGACGACTTGTCAAAAGGAATGAACGTCCTTACATCGAAGTTGGCCTCAGATGGGGCCCGAAAGGCAATGAAAACTATTGGCTGGATACACTTGTTAATATGGCTAGGAGCCAACTTCAATGGCGTTTGTACGCTGAGTTTCTTTGTCCGTCCCTCTCTCGTTTACCCTCTCCCATCAACCATGTCTGACGCATAATATAACGTTTCTTTGCGGCATATCAGCCGGCGGCTAGCCCTCCGGAGCGATGTCTATCCGTTACTGGTGGCTCAGCTGGCATGGCTGTGTTGTGTCTTCTTTTCCTTTATTATGTAGTGCGACACAATAGCTGAGGTGTTTCCACCTCTAGCTAGTGTGCATAATGATGATGATGAGGACGAGCAACTCCTATAATGCCAGGTCGCTAAAACTTGGGTAAGAGTACAGACAATGAACAATGACGCAGGACGATTTATGCAAGGGTTGAAACAAACCCAAAACTCATATATAAGACAATCAGACGACCTTGCATACCTTAGACGAGTTACCAAATCAGATGCCAACGCGAAGTGCATTCAACAAAACTTGAAAACTGCATTGAACATAGGCTATCATAGGACCGTCCTGAACCCATCAAATATAGTTATTATCTATGTCAAGTATGGCCATGGAAGTCACAGATCTGTAACAGAAACCATCTTCTGCCCATTGTTAACAGTGGATTCATGACGACTATCATAGACATATTGCCCATGATAAGAGCAACTGACACAATCAAGCTCAAATGATTTATTACGATTTGTGAGCTGAGGTGCGGTGCGGTGAATCTAGGTGCACTGACACACATCGCGATGACAACAATAACAATTGTCATAACGCAAATACAGTGATGGGTTGGCTAACCATGAATGCTCGTTTGGCTTCTATGCGATAGTGATTCGATAAATCTGGACATAAGGTTTCAGAAAACTTGGTAAAGGACCGGTTAATGTATTTATGGTGATAGACAACGTTTCGCATTTGACACAAATGCTTCATCAGGACATAATGTTGTATAACACAACCCAACGCAACTGCACTAATACTATGTATTTCAAATAGCTGAATAGCAATGAGGTCTTTGGTTTGGTACTTAGGAACAAAAAACTGTAGGTGAACGCGATAATCTAAAGTTATGAACTCATGTATGAAAAATCCAAATAAAATGCAGACATTGCCGTACAGTTTTCGATTTTCATTAAGTACCCGACTAACTGGTAATCACCTGAAAGGCGCTAGATAATGCGATACATATCAACCAACACCGTGGATGAAAAAACAACACATTCAAAACAGTGGCTGAAGAAACATCGACGTATCGAACGGAGCATTGGAGAAATTCAGCGATTGTTAGGAAGAGTGTCAAGCACGCAAAACAGCAGAAGAGTGGACCGGTAGGGTAGACGAAAACCCCAGTATAACACTCCTTTTGCGATCGCATGGCGGCGAAGCCCCAATATGAAATACTGATAGACCGTTAGTACCTTTATCTCCCAGCGGAAAAGTCTGGCGTATGTTGTGACAGATGTAGCAAGTTCAATTCAAGAAGACCATACGCACCATCGCCGGCCCGTAGCCTTAAGGATCACAAGCCTGCGTTGCAATCTGAGGGCACGGGTTCGAGGCTGCACAGGGTCCGGGCGACCCTCGCAGTATCCTTAACCTCGTGCGACTGGTGGTGGTCGCGAGGCAGCGAAGCGTCGGTACTGCGTACCGAAATAGTGTCGATGCCCTTATTTTATATGCATCAACTCACATAAATCTGTCAGTTCATTGCTTCATGCCTCCGTGGTACAGGCTGCTAGAGGTATTGTCATCAGAGTGAGGATAAGACAGAAAATCAGTAATCATGAGAACGCGATTTACCAATGCAGGCAGTACCGCCCAAAAAGGGTCCGTTGAAGTACAATGGAGTGGTGACAATCTGCTGGAGAACAGCGGCATAGTTTATTCGATGCTTCCACCAGACATGAATGATACTGTACCAATACTGGTGCCTAAACCTGATTCATCTCGCAGTCTACGACGAGCATTGACCATATGTAAGTACAGCTACAACTCCACACTGCAGTATTGCGCATTCAAAATGCGATAAAGTATTGCCACTCCCATCTACAGATAGTTGGTGATTTGAAATGACATTGATCTTGCTGAGGCGTGCAGTGGTAATACGAACACATAGATACGTCAAGTAATAAAAAACGTGCTTGTCAGCCAATTATGAGGAACGCTGATGACTCACTACTAGTAAAGCGACAAAGTCTGTCAAATCGGTAATACAAACTTTATGCACGTTAATTGTCGAGGTAAGCTCAGGAGAAGGGTTTCCATAGAATCGTTGCCGAATTTGCGGCAAAGAGCTACAAAACATAAAGGAATATTCCTGATATACTTAACATGGACTTTCAGGTAGGAGATTATGAAGGGCCGTTTATATGTACGACTATAAAACATTTGATAAAATGTTAATATACATCCTGTTCATCCTCGCCCGGAGCGGAAAACCTAGGAATCTCTGAAGTACGAGGCGGTGAGTATTTTAGTATTAATAGTTGTTTATAAGACTGAAGCCTAGACAAATTTTCACATTAATCTATTTGGTCACTGTTAAGTGAGCAGTGCCGGTGTCAACCGTTAGCTCAAAGCTAGCTCCCCGCTGATCAGGTTAGACAGTTCGTGTCACTGACATTTTCAAATAATATGGGATTACTTTTTTTAAAATAAGACGGGATAAGAAAATCTTCGGCAGCGATAGCACTAGTCATCACAATCTGCGATCGCGTTCGTGTTGACTGGGCTAGAAAAGAGCGGAAATAGAGGTTGGGATCAAGTGTATACTGACTAAAACTTTTGGAACTATAACACGGATCAGTGTGCAATCGTAACCCCAATAATTATGAATTCATTGTTGTGCCGTGGATAGCATTTGTGCCTGGAATACGACATAATTCACTAATCGAACTGCGAGTGTCATCCCGATTACTAAGATCGCAACGGGAGTAGCAGAATTGCAGGTCGTATTACAAACAATAAGTACATAAATCGAATCCCCCGTCTGACAACCCCCTACTAAACTGTCGGTAATAGTCGCATTCAACTTCATCGGTTGCTTAAAATTTAACATGTGTAGCATCCCAATAAAAAGTCTGAGTGCAAGCCACTAAGAGAAGGCATCAAATGTAGCAATTGGAACATTAATATCCTTCAGATGCATAAGGCGGGTGAAGTATTAGTAAAAATGCTACGATGAGAGCAAATGAAAAAAGCTCACGCGAATGACAGAGCTACGTGGTCAAAAATTACCTTGGAACGAAAGTCATAATTCATGAATTGGTGAGCTAAATGAATGAAAACTATCTGAGAGCCAAAACATAATCGAAGCAAATGAACAAAAAGAAAGCAGTAGCACTGCGCTTAGAAACCGTTCACCATTTCATCGAAGTGACCGAGGTCTAGAAAACAAGGCAAACTCTTCAGAACGAAACATCTTATGGCATAAAAAAATAGGATTTCTTGGAAAGGGTAGCCCCTCACTTCACCTGTCCAATTTTACCAAAACGTTGTAGGTACGTGGTTAGCAAATAGAATACCATTGTCTTTCTACCACCTCTTTACCAAAAAGAATGTTATGCAAGTGCACTACGACTACAATCAATGTGTTCTCACCACTAGCACATGAAAGCGAATTCAATTATGCAGTGCTTTGGAGTTGCCTGCTTACGTTCGTGGGTGGTGGCTTCCTGAATGGTTCCAGCCAAAATGGGTCGAGAAACAGGGGATAAAGTGAACAAATAGAAGAAGAGGGCTGAAACTTAGGTCTGATGAGTTGTTTGAGAGATTACACCTTTACACGGAAATGTATTGCTGTGATACCCAAAATTTGAAAACAATCGTAAGACGGAGAAAATTTAGTCATACGATTATTGTCTCAGGTAGTGTGCATCATGTAAATGATGAGCTAAGAAGTTGTGTAGTGACGCACAAAGTGAAACTAAATAAGTGTTTCTGTAAACTAAAACATATGGGTTCAAGCTTCGAAAAGAAAGCGTCTAAGATGTTCTTTAGGGTAAATAACAACACATCGGATAGGAGCACAACTCAGGAACTTAAGTGAATGTTAGAAGTGAAAGTACATTTTTCTATTAGAGTCAAAACCAGAATAGGTGATCTGAATGTGAGAGAGAAGCCACCCAAATACAAGTCGATGTGACTCAATGGTTTGCATGCCTGGCGTTTAATCGTAAGGTCATCGGTTCGAATCCCCATAGGGGTGGGCGTCCTCGCGGCACACTCAGCCCACGCGTGACTGGTGGTGGTGGCGTGGCATCGAAGCGCCGTTACGGTGTACAGCTGACACATTACCTTACAAGTCGAGGTGAAAGCCAATATTAATATACCGATAAGATGCAAGAAGCGAGGACGTTATGGATAAAGAGGCTGTCAACATATCCACAATAAAAAATAGAATGCAATCTGAGACGAGGTGTCGTCAATCCGGCTGCAAATATGATTCACTTAGAGTCGCACAGCAGTTTAAATTGAGCTGTCTCCAACTATGCGCGTGACATATCCCATTTATTAATATTGTTGTGATGCCGCTGAATGTACGACTAACCTGCTGCTACCATGCAGCTGACCGTTGCCAAAAATGTGTTGTGGTTTCCGCTGACTTTACGGATAACCTGTCTGAATTTGCTGTAACGCCCCCAAGCAATTCAACCCGCCACGAAATGAGAACACCAAGACCAGCCGGTCCGAGGGATTCGGATTCTGAATCCGATTGTATGAGAGCATGGTGCAATAAATAGGTTGTAGGAAACCACTAACACAACCAAATTGGAGATGCTAATTAGTATTAATAAGCACAAATGGCTCAAGTACATGGTCCAACTTGCCGTTGATACCTCAAAGATTCACATTTTGATATGTATTCGCTTTCGATCTCTAATTGTGGATCGATCCACTGTTGCGGCTCTGCTCTCGGCCTGAACGCTGACTTACTGTAACAAATGACGGCCAAAAGACGACCCCAGAACAAATATATAACATGCGAATGTTATGATTTTCGTACACACAAACTGCGAATCCATGTACTCCGCGATAGAGTACAGAAGCTGGTGGAGAGGCGAGGTCAATATCGCAGAATTGCTAAGGAACTGAGCCATCAAACACCCAGAATGCCAGCACTCCACTGAGCCCCACCCCGCGATATTCTAATGACACTCCAAAATGCAACTTGTGCATCAGAGATGGAGAGAAATTTAATAAGACAAGCTTGGGAAAAAATACCCGAAAATAACCAGGAAATTCGATTCCAGATGGCTTAAAATAAGGTGCGAATAGCATAGTGTAACGAGACACATAGCACAGCAAAGTAAAGGCGAGTTTCGGTTGTGACGCACTTTATGAGTATCAGAATCATGCTACATGACGAAAGAAGAACAAGGTGGTGAAGTATACCGCATCACGTGAACGACAGAAGCATGTACTCTGATGATATAGGTAGATAGGCACTTTGTCTAAACAGATGGACGGCCACTCGTCCCATATGAAAGTGAGCTTGGTTATTCGCAAAGAGAAAATAGAAGTAAAAATGAAATGACGTAATGTGTCCAGATAGGCGGTCAACTATTATGATGCAACATTAACACCAGCGATCCTTATCTGTTAATCTACTTTAACAAAACCGTATTTTCAACTAGCGCGAGTGACCGATACACTGCCGCTGGGTGACCGTTTCTGTGCCCCTGTCCGTCCCGGTGAGACAATTGGGATGTATTTCGGTCAGTTAAAACATTTCAGCAGAATCGATATCCTCTGAGCGTGGACGGTGCTACCGGGGAAATGTATTCACTGCATAACGTAGTGCTGCGCCGGAGAAATGTTTTCTAAGTGACCGAAATTCATCCAAAAGGCGTTTCACGGAAAAGACTAGGGGCACAAAACAGGTCACTGAGAGTGCTCCAACGGACACTGCAGCGCATATTTTTCGGCTACTCGTGCTATGCGGGCGACCGTCACATTTTGGTGTTTTGGTCACAAATAAATAAAAGGACAAAAAATGAATGACGTAATTTGTCCAAGTATCACATTTAACATTATGATGTATCGTTAACACTATTGTATTAACTCGTAAGATGTTCGTTTGCAAAAAATAGTACACCTCGTAAGCGTCAGTGACCGATTTGTGTGGTTCTGATGAGGCACATTTTGGGCAAAACACAATAACAAAATCAGTCTTTGGTTACCCAAGAAACGAATAACAATAAGCACTCGGTACAGCTGTGTACCGCGCGTCATGAAGCCTTGGGAATGGAGTTCCGATGAGCGTAGACATTTGATATCAGGAAAGGCGCATTAACGATATACGTGAAAGACACACTGGAACTTTTTGGGTGATAGTTATCTGACCGAAGATTGAGTCTGTATTTGGGACGGCTAGGGGTAGAAAAGTTAAAGCTGAGGGAGCTTTAATGCTTACTTCAGCGTAAACTCGTGTTGAGCATGTAAACATACCGCACGGAGAGAACGGCAAAAAATGAAAACTACAACAGTTATCAAGTAAACCATTTGAAATGTGGTGTTAGGCGCAACGAAACGCGAGTTGGTTCAATGTATATATGGCTGGCGGTATCCGGTTCAGGATTTACCTGTCACTGTGCCAACCAAAGGACGCCTGTGCCTACAGAGGAACCATGGGTGATTTGCGATGCAATAAACACAGCTCCATCCACCCACGCCATATCTAGTGGAAACCCGAAGGAATAAGACCGGGAGGCATGTGGATGGGAATCACGTTTCATCAACCCAACCGGCCCACACGCCTTCACGGGAAAAAGCAAGCACCATGTATGTGGCGAATCAAGCGCACAAAAAGCGGTGGCTGGACCGTAGTCCGCTCCACACTGAGTGCATGGAACCAATCTTCGAGCCTGGCACGGCCGCAAGGACCGTGCACCCAGTCCCCTCCAGCAACGACCAACTAACTCCTGGAGCCAGTATGGACGAGATGTTGGTTAATAGACAGGTAGGCACCTTGTCAACATGCACACCAAACGCAGCCCCATCGGGGACATCAAACAACAGATGATCTCTTGAAATGAAATTATCAAAGACAATATATCTGTTAAAGCATACGGCTATTCGGACATAACTTTTCGCTAAATTAGCATATGGAGTAGGTTGGTTAGCAACGCATAGCCGATAAGTACAAAATGCTCACAAGCTAATTAACGAAAATGCTACAAACGCGAAAAAGTTAATAAAGAAAACCGCAATTAGCGTAAGCAACGTGTGCAAGTTAAGAGAAGATTACTCAGATAAGCAGACCTAATCAAATAAAGTGGAAGGAAATTTACCCAGCATAAAAAGACCTAGTTCAAGTGTAAGTTAGTTTGGCCCAACTGCGGTGAAAAAGCAACAGGAATGCAACATCAACCTCAGCATGGGGCCATTATATATATATATATATATATATATATATATATATATATATATATATATATATATATATATATATATATATATATATATATATATATATATGGTGCGCTGAGGCTGGTAGTGGCTAGATCCTGACAGATGGTCCACCCACTGCTGCTACTGTTGCGCCATAGTCTCATGTCCTGGGCGCCTCCACGTGGCGACCGCTGGGTGGGAGTTAGGTTTCGCCCTTCTCCCTGCTAAGATCCAGGACACCAATCCGCATGAGTCAGCTAACTGACCATGTGCTAGATCCGCTGCCTTTCGGGTGTTCATTTAATCGAAGGCTTTGGCTGAGGACCCGAGTCGTTCTCCTGTCAGGATTGGGCGCCCTGGCAGTATCCTAGTCCATCCTCTCCGGAGGTTAGGAAGTGGTCGATGGCCCACTTCCCGTAAAACCTAGCCATGGGAGACAACAGGTTACGGGTTATATTCTCAATGCTCGATTGGCGTAGAGCACGAGTGCCACGCATTGTCTCTGACGGTGGGAGGACACCTCCGGGTGTTCAATGGTTTGCTACTGCCCGCCTCAAGCCAGGCAGCACCTGGTCAAATTTGTGCAAACCCGCCAAAAACCCACCTGCGTCTGGCCGTGGTCGCAGGTGCGTATCCAATTACGGTCGCAAAACATATGATAATTGTTCCAGAACCTCAAAGGCTGCGTGTGACGGCCGTCAAGCAGATCCCAATCTGTCTCTGCAATCACATTCCCGAGCTGGATCTGCTCTCCATTGCCTTGTGGGTCAGGCTATTGAGCCAAAGGCTCCGGGTGGAGTCCCTCAAGCAAACCTCCGAAGGACAACGACCACCTCGCGTGCGATTGCCCACCAATGCAATCGTATGCCTGCGCGCAAAGCACTCAGCATCGGGTGCTGGAACGTGGGCACACTACTGGACCGGAACTCGAGCGAGCGCCCGGAGCGACGCACTGCACTGGTCGCAATGGAACCAGGGCGCTACCACATCGATATTGCGGCGCTCAGTGAAACTCGGCTCGCTGAGCAAGGTAAGTTACATGAAGCAGGTGCTGGCTACACATTCTACTGGGTGGGGAACGCCGCCTCAGCACCACGTGAACATGGGGTCGGATTTGCAATATCCGACCGCCTGAATGGCCAGCTGGTGGGTGAACCAACGGGCATCAGCGCGCGACTGATGACTGCTCGCCTACGACTCGGAAGAGGTAAGTTTGCTACTTTTATAAGCACGTACGGTCCGACCATGTGTTATCCTGATGACACACGTGATCAGTTCTACACTGAGCTAGCCTCCGTGATACGGTCTGTGCCGAGGAGCGACCGACTATTTCTGCTGGGTGATTTCAACGCGCGCGTTGGGCGTGATGCATCAGCGTGGACAGATGTTATCGGTACGCATGGCATTGGTTCAGTGAATGCGAACGGTGACAGGCTGCCCTCACTGTGTGCCACTCACGGCCTGACGACCACGAACACTCGGTTTGCACTGAGTGCGAGTGATATAGCAACTTGGACGCACCCACGGAGTGGTCACGCTCACCTGCTCGACTATGTCATTGTATGTCAGCGTGATTTGCGTGAAGTGCGCATGACACGTGTACTGCGTGGAGCTGAGTGTGGCACTGATCACAAGTTGGTGCGGACCAAACTGTACATATATTTTCGTAAATCGATGTATTGCACTCCCGCCGTGAATCGGCGTAAATTTAACATTCTCTCCCTCGGTACTGTGGCGAAACCTACTGAGCTGGAGAAGGCGATGGCTGCACGCCTGTGTGATGATGTTGACTGTATAGCCACAGTGGGCGACCTGTGGCACCACATTCGCGACCAGGTGACAGCTGCTGCGGAGGAGACCATCGGGCGCGCAAACTGTAAGCGGCCTGATTGGTTTGATGACAACAATGTGACGATTGACGCATTGGTGTCAGAGAAGAATGCAGCATTTGCTGCACATGTGGCAGACCCCAGTGGCTTGGGGAAGAAGAGTCAGTTTCGCAAACTTCGACGGCGACTGACCCGAGAGCTCCGTCGCATTAAAAATGCATGGTGGACGGAGAATGCGAAGCAGATTGAATGCTACGCCGAACGCCGTCAACACAAGGAATTCTTTGACTCCTTGAAGGCGGTGTATGGACCGAGATTGGAGTCGCTGAGGACAATGATCGATGGTAGTTCAGGCGCTACCTGCACCCAGACTGCAGACATAATGCAGATCTGGCGTTAACACTTTGACTGTCTCTTGAACAACCGTTCAGAGATCGACTGGCCTACATTGAATGGCCTCAAGCAGCACGACGTGAAGGCGGATCTGGCGGATACGCCGAGACTGGATGAGACGCAGAGAGCACTTGCTCAGCTGCGAAACGGCAAATGTGCCGGAGGTGACGGGATCCCGTCTGAAGTATTGAAACACGGCGGACCCGCGTTGTTGACTGCGCTGCACCACTTGGTGCAACGCGTGTGGATTGAGGAGGAGGTGCCTGCTGAGCTGAAGGATGCCCTTGTGCTACCACTGTACAAGGGCAAAGGTAGCAAGCAATGTTGCACGAATTATCGTAGCATCAACTTGCTGAGTTGTGTGGGCAAGGTGATTGCCCGAATCCTGCTCAATCGCCTCGTGAGTCAGATTGTGGAACCAAACGTGGCGGAAGAGCAATGTGGATTCCGTTCGGGTCGCAGCACAATAGATATGGTGTTTGCAAGAGAAGTGCAGAGAACGACACCAGCCATTGTACTCGCTTTTTGTTGATTTCACCAAGGCATTTGATACGGTGAACCGCGAGGCACTGTGGCTGGTGTTGGGTAAGTTTGGTTGCCCGCGTAAGTTTGTAAGTTTAATTGAATGTCTGCACAGTGGTATGCGAGCGAGGGTGCAGTTGAGTGGAGAGACCTCGGATGACTTTGCAGTTGTCTCTGGTGTGAAGCAAGGCTGTGTGTTAGCTCCTGCCCTGTTTAATATCTATCTTCATGCAATGTTGTCTTGTGCTTTTGTCATAATCTTCTCACGAGACGCAACTCCAAAAATAACAATTCACTGCTCCGCAAAACTTCTAGCCCAACCGAAGGAAAAAGCAGAACGCCAATGACCCTGACAAATAACGTATTAATCGCAGCCAACGAACACTGTACAACGACTGAGGAACCTGTCTGTATTTATAGGTCTCTGCTGACCTTCGACTTCTAGAATTGGAAGGTCAGCTGCCAAGGTTAGTGGTTCCCCATATCTTTTCCCGAGAGGTCAGGTGGATTTTGATCACGTGTAGAAGAAGAACATTCAGGAACGTTCGAAATCGATGCGATAATCGTTAATAATCGATTAATCGCTAAAATAGGGAATTTCCAAGGCAATTCTTACTTTCTCCCGGACACCGTCT
>OX104064.1:193502261-193541190 GCA_944474145.2 Dicrocoelium dendriticum | reverse complement strand
ATCGCTGCTCCAGTTGTCTGCAAACTCAAGCATTTTGTCAGATTTTCAATCATTTTCATTTGCGCCTCCATTGAGCTTGCTGTTGAAAAAGCAGCTTTTGAAATTGTTCGGCAGAAAAATTCATCACATCTCCACTTTTCTCCGTCGCCATTTGTTATAATCTTCTCAGCTTTTGATGCGGCTTGTGCTTACGGTGTTCGTGTGGAGCACCGTATTAATGGTGGGTTGCCGAACATCCGTCGTTTCGGTGCGAGAACTCTAGTCTGTGAGACAACTATCCGTATGTTGCTGTTTGCTGACGACTGTGCGTTGTTTTCCCACAGCGCGGATGAGTTGCAGCACATGACTAGTGCTCTGGCTTCGACAGCGGCCAAATTCGGGCTCACCATCAACACAAGCAAAACTGTCTGTCTCTTTCAGCCTTCACCGGAGGTGCAATCTTCAATATTGTCGCAAATCAGCATTGGTGCTGAAGTATTGGAAATCACCTCCCGCTTCTGCTACCTTGGGAGTGTGATGTCGACTGATCAGCAGCTACACGTTGAGTTGCGTAGTCGCGTGTCGAAGGCGGCAGCGGCATTCGGGAAGCTTGGGTACCGAGTGTGGAACAACCATCAGCTTAGCATTGGCACGAAGCTGATGGTGTACAAATCCATGGTACTGTCCGTTCTTCTATACGGCAGTGAAACGTGGACGATGTACCGTCGGGATGTGCGATATCTCGAGCGGTTCCATCAGCAGTGTCTGCGACGAATTTTGCGGATCGTTTGGGGCGCCAGAGTCGCAGACACGGAAGTGTTGCGCCGAAGTGGGATGTATGCAGTGGACGGCATACTTTTACTGCGACACTTGAGATGGCTCGGTCATGTGAGCCGTATGGATTCGACGCGAATACCGAAACAACTTTTATACGGTCAGCTGAGTATTGGGAAGCGGCACATGGGGAAACCAAAGTTACGTTACCAGGATATGATTAAAGTGAGCATCACACGTTCTAATCTTGATTGCAGATCATGGGAATCGAAGGCGGTTGATCGGCGCGTATGGCGCGATCTAATCACGAAGGCAGTTGCTGAGGTGCGGGAGAAAGCCCTCATGCATGCAGAGAAGAAGCGGCAAGTGCGGAAGCGGCAAGCACCGATGAATTGTACTCCATCGACATCGAGCGCATTGTGTCGTAGAACATGCGGTCGCGAGTGCCTTAGTCAGGCAGGCCTAGTGAGCCATGAGAGAGGTCACTCGGGACCACTGCCGAAGCGACGACGTGTGCTGCAGTGAACGTAGGCAGCACCGGTGCAGCGTTTGTAGGCACGCTGAATTCGATTAACTAACCGCATGGTTGCATGCTAAGTCTCTTTATTTCAGGTGGTGGGTTTTCGGTTCTCTTCTAATGCCTTTCTCATATAAATGTCTAGTGGGCCATGAGCTATGCCATTAGGGACCACTACAGAAGCGACGACGGGTCCTACAGAGAATTACGGCGAGCCGGCACAGCGTTTGTAGGCACGCTGAATTCGATTTACGAACCACGTGCTTGCATGCTAAGTCTCTTTATTTCAGGTGGTGGGTTTACAGATTTTACCTTAATGCTTTTCTTTCTCATATAAATATCTCCCTGTACTCTATCTCATTAACTTGCACACATCGCCTAAGACAACTGTATTCGATTTCCATAACATTTTTGCGTTCGTGGCATTCCGTGAACTATACTTCCTGACCTCGTGCACTTAGCTAGGATTTGTTTGTAATCAACTTATTACATATGCTATTTAATTAAGGTTTATATCACCGTTTCCTTATGCATTAATCGAGTTTTTCTCTTTTTCTTTCTCTCTTTCAAGTGTTTGGCTGTTGTTTGATATCCCCGGTGTGGATGCGCTTGATGTGCATGTTGACAAGGTGCCTACCTGTCTATTACCCACCACCTCGTCCATACTGGCTCCAGGAGACAGTTAGTCGTTGCTGGAGGGGACAGGGTGCACGGTCCTTGTGGCCGTGTTAGGATCAAAGAGTGGTTCCATGCAGTCAGTGTGGAGCGGACTACGGTCCAGCCACCGCCTTGTGTGCGCTTGATTCCCAAATACAGTGTGCTTGTGTTTGCCTGTGAAGGAGTGTGGGCCGGCTCCGTTGATGAAACGTGGTTCCCATCCGCATGCCTCCCGGTCTTATTCCTTCGGGTTTACACTGGATATGGGGTATGTGGTTGGAGCTGTGGGTGGTGCGGCGCAAGCCATCCATGGTTCCTCTGTAGGCGCAGGCGTCCTGTGGCTTGCCACAGTGACAGGCAAATCCGAAACCGGATGCCGCCAACCATATATACATATATATATATATATATATATATATATATATATATATATATATATATATATGGTTGGCGGCATCCGGTTTCGGATTTGCCTGTCACTGCCATTGTATTCACTTGTAGTAAGTAATCAGATTGATTTTTCGTCACTTTTAATCGTTGTTGGCTGAAATATAGGCTTCGATATGTTGCATATGAACGTTTCGGTCTGCTTTTGATTATTCCAGCATGCATGTGAGTGACATATATATATATATATATATATATATATATATATATATATATATATATATATATATATATATATATATATATGTCACTCACATGCATGCTGGAATAATCAAAAGCAGTCCGAAACGTTCATATGCAACATATCGAAGCCTATATTTCAGCCAACAACGATTAAAAGTGACGAAAAATCAATCGGATTAGTTACTACAAGTGAATACAATGGCTGTTGAACTATTCGCTGAGCTTGGCAAGTTTGTTGCAAACGTTTCATCACCAATCGAGGTGACATCATCAGTGCGCAGTTGAGCGCCGTGCAAGCGCGTAGAGTAGCTACTCTACGTTACTCTACGCAATTGCACGCCACTCGACTACGCACTGATGATGTCGCCTCGATTGGTGACGAAACGTTTGCAACAAAATTGCCAAGCTCAGCGAACATTTCAACAGCTATCTGTACAACCTGAGCTACCAATCTTCAATTCTATAGACACTTGAGTACAATAACATTTTAAACAAGTTGTTACCGTGAAGTTACTTGAATCAGCGAGAAAACGTACCCAAATTGGCGAACAAGCGTAAACAATCGCTGAATGCCAATAAAAACGACTTTGGGAAAGCTGACAACTGCGGAGGATAGATCGGAATTGTTTTGGTACAACTCTTGGAAATGACGACAGCAAAGTTCCAATGAAAGGTCGTAATGAGACAACGCTTCTAGCCTTTCGTTCTCAGACAACGATCTGCGGGACATTTTGGCGAATTCTTCACGGCAAACCCCTTAAAATCAATGAATCAATGAAGGTAAACAAACCTATAATGGCCAAACCTTCACTCACAAGTCGTATATGTCGCGAACTGTAGTTCTCTGCCCTGATTGAAGGAAGATTCAGCTTCTGTAAAAGTGTCAGTGATTCCGCGAAGCCTCTGCCAATATACAGCAACTTCCCACGTAAAATGTTCGCCTCTAGCAGATACTGGTCATCGGGAGTTTTTAGGGCTTCCAGTAAAAAGATACCAGCGCGTTCAATCTCCTCATCGGAAATATATGCGTGCTCGAACACTTCCAAAATGTTTTCACACATGACCAAGGAATATAAGTAGGCTAACAGAGGATGAACTAAAAGTGTGCCGAATCACTCACCCAGGCCCGAATCATTCTTATGAGGTAACAACAATTCTAAAGCTTTACTCCAGCACTCCTCACTTCTGCATTTTTCAACCTCATTTTCGACCTTGCTCTTTCTCAATTTGACAGATCTCGGACCGGACATGTTAAGAGCGCAATGCACTGAAGGGAAAAGAACCGATGATAAGTGAGTCGACTACGCGAGTATACGTACAATAACAGGAGAAATTGAGAAATGAAAGGTAGCGCCAAAAGAAATCACAAAAAGGATCAGGCGCCGGTGGTCAAAGGCAACTACCGCTTTAATGTTAGCAACATATGATGGTCCTTGTTTCGAAATGGACTTAGGTTAGAGCCATCTGACTCCACTCCGCATTAGGTGCGGTATTCCTGTAAGCAACTTGTCAAAAGCGCCTGTGGTAATTTCGTGTTTTATCCGACAATAGTTAACCGTCATGGTGAACGGTTCAAGCATAAGGAAAACGTCGGAAGACCAATATCAAGTGCCTGGTATTTGTTTGTGGCTGGCTTGCCTAACAATCTCCTCGTGGTGCCAACTGGGTGGTTCAGGATTTTCCCGTTTCAGCAAATGGTTCGGCGACAGTTTCAGGACGTGATAAGGTTTCGCATGGCAAGCGTCCTCCCTATAAAACGTCACATATGTCTGTCTAACAACACTGTGACGTGGCGGACGTGACTCGCCACTAAACAAAGTCACTGCCCCTTGTTTCACCCTGGCGAAGCATTGTATTCCAGCAACTTTGTGCTGTAATTCTGAGGATCATTGGCCCCTGTTTGACAAAGGAACAAACGAAGGGCGTACGAACTGAGCAATCAGTCACCGACTCCCAATGGGCGCGATTCCCTGAATTCACTCTGCTGGCTTGCGGGCAGGCTATTCAGCCAAAGGCTCGGGGTGGTGTCACCTAAGCCAACACCCTACTTCGGGTTTAGCAACCGGGTAGTATTTCGCCATCTGACGAAACAATGGGCTTTAATGTATTGTGTTGTGTTTTACTTTACAATTTCTGTACCTTCTTTTGTGTTCCATGGTTTCTGATGGCTTTATGTCTATTCATAGACTGTTGCAAATATATAATATTTGTTTGTGGCTTACAACCGCCTCCAGATATATTCGTACCCGCCTACTCAGTAAGGTGGAGCAGGATCCTACCATGAATCAGAACAGCCACTCCAGAGTGCCACCGTTTGTTGAACATGAAACATAACACCGCCATGACTGGACGAGAAACAGTTCCTGGCTTCGGTAACGTGTATGCTAGGACAAAAAGCACCCCAGCAAAGCCCAATAATTCCTCTGGAAGCGGCACCTTCAACAAACCCCCAACAGCCTGCTTCCAGTGTGATGGTCGGCAACTTATAATTTTGCATAGTAAATGATTTTTTGCTTCATAGTAGCCGGCAGGTAGCTTACCGGAACGATGCCCATCCGTTACCGGTAGCTCAGGTGCCTTGCACATGTTGTATTTTATTCCCTTTTTTCTTTTAGGTATTGCGGCACAGTAGCTGAGGTGTTTCCCACCTCCAGCTAACGTGTATAGTGTCTGGTTGGCATTATGTCCGACTGTGCCCATTCAAAAAGCACCGCTGTCAGAAGTGTCACAAAAGAGGACACAAAGAGGATCATTGCTGCACATACAATGGAGCACTTCCGAAGGCCCCGTCTAGCCAGTTCAAAAAACCGGAAGAAAATCTCTGTACAAAATAAATCCTGTTATGGCTACAATCGACGCGGACGCAAAACACCGGCGTACATACGTGTGAATATAAACACTCTCGTGCGTATCCAGCTCAATACAGCATTTGATATCATTTCATTGTCGCAAAGCACAAGGAAGATGAATGGTCAATCTTCTCTAAAGCCGACAAACCGTACAGCACTGAATGCCCCCGGGTGGAGTCCTGAAACTCACAGGTGAAGTTATATGACGTATTTTTCAATAAGGTGCAATTCCGTGCCATGTTACCTTGCTAATCGGCCAAATCTAAACTTATTGGGACTCGACTGGATCGTAAAAATGAGGCTTTTGGATGTCTCACTTAGCTCTGTGTGTTCCATCTGCAAGCACTCATCCCAGTAATGTGCTGTCAGAGCATCTACGCCGTAAATTCACTCAAGTATCCCGGAATGAACTTAGTTGCCGAATTAAAATCAAGGCAGTATTGTTTCTCCGACACAACGCAAAACATGTCTTCCGGCCCAAAAGTCCAGTAGCGTGTGCGGCGTTACCAACCGTTGATCAAGAATAGTAGAGACTACAATAGACTTGTTGTGTTTCCGTTGACGGTACGGATAACCAATGCAGCCAATCTGGTCACAATACAGCCATTTCGCAAATCAGAAGACAAAGGCCTCTGGCAGAATTTGTATGGAGCACCCGGAAGACAGAATGTACGGCCAAAATATGGGTTCAAAATAAATAGTTCAGGAGAGAGAAGACCTAATTGAAAGTTCCTGACTATAGTAACTACTAGATACGCAAAAACTCATTTGTAAGCTGACCAAGTAGTGCGCCTACTGGAGGGCTTCAAGGCAGGTCATTCTGATTGCTCCACTTCTCAAGGTAAACCGATACTACTGGCTTACCCTCATTGGCTACAAGCAACATACGATCATTCTCCGGGCTGCTTCAGACAGAGAGAGCTGGCTTCGATGGCTGCTATGTACGGGCTCCGGTAACACATCCTTCGCGAAAAGTGACGTACAACTTCATCCTGGAATCCAGCTGCATTCTGACCACGAATCTCGGTATCCGATCAGTCCGTGGTCCTGGTTGCATGCTAGTTCCTTCTGTGGTCACTGGACAAGGCTCAGTAGGTGGCTCCTGAGTTCCAGGGCGTATGTCGAAATTGTCCAGCAGAATATCCAGCGGCAGCGATCGTTCACTGGTACCTATCTGAATGCTGGTAGGCCGCAGTTGGTCCAAACCATAGAACCCACTAGAAATCTATACAACCCTTGTCCAAGTCTGCAGTCGATTGAGCCTGTGGTCCACTGTGATGTTCTAGGGCGATAGTCTTTGACTAAAACACTATCCTGGGTGAGATAGACGTACTTGCGTCCTGTGCCGCTGATTGAAGTAATTTTCCATTCTCCTATTCCTCTCTTGCTTCGGAAGCAGCAAGGAATTCAGAGTACGAAGTTTTCTACCCGTAAGCGCTTCTGCTAGGGACACCTGGGGGTTCGGAGTTGAACTGTACGGTAGAAGGAAAACATCAATATATCTTGGGTAGTTACTTGCCACCTCATCTTCAGCAACGTCCGTATAAAGTTATCAACAAAGCGCTCAGTTTGCCCATTAGACTGCGGGTGGAACAGCAGCGAGCGGAGGTGTGTGATACTGTTCTGCGCACAGTATTCGGCGAACTGCAAAGATGCGAACTGAAGGCCATTGACAGTAACCAGGGTTTCTGATGTTTCATGCTGGCCGAGAAGTCTACTCAGTACACTAATTGTTACGCCACTTGCTATGCGTTCCATGCAAACATCCCCGGACACTTGTTGAAGGAATCAACAACGATGAGATACTGTTGTCCATTCACGGGACCAAAGAAATCCGCGTGTACTCGCTCCCACGGTTTCGCTGACAACTGTCAAGAAGACAAATCCGCTTTTCTGGGCGCCTTGATTACAAGCGCACATTTCGGAGACGATTTCGCTACCTGTTCCAATTCCGAGTAGATATTTGGCCAGTAAATGTAACTCCGCGCAATCATTTTCATTCTGTTAATGCCAGGGTGTCCACGATGAAACTGCTGCAGAATTATTTGGTGAAGCTCCATGGGAATAACAACTCTTTCCGCTAAAAGTAAACAACCACTGACGATGGATAATTTGACTTTTCTCCGGGATAGACTTTGCAATTCCCCATCTAGGTTGTCCTTCGGCCACCGTGAAATCTGACCGCTTGTTGTAGGACAGGATCACGCATTGATGCATCACGTTCCCTCTCAAAAGTTACCGAAAGTTCTAAGCGTTTCCAATAACACCTGATCCACTTCAGACTCCAGAGAAATCGCTGCAATGATAGATTCTTCTTGTTAACGCTGCTGGCTTTCCAATAGCCGGGAAAGTGCATCATCTTGAGCAATGTCTTTTGTAGGAATGTACTTCAGCGTAAAGTCGCAGCCGAGTAATGTAGTAGCCCACCGCTGCGACCTGCTTGCTGTATAGACAGGGTTGTCCGAGTTCGATCCGAAAATTGCTAACAGCGGCTTATGGTCAGTAAAATGTGTAAATGTCCTTCCATACAGCATTTTGGGAAATTTTTTTACAGCGAAGACTATCGCCAAGGCGTTATTCTCTATTTGGCCATAATTTCGCTTTGTGGCAGCCAGCGATCGGACTGCATGTGCGATTGTCTTTTCTGAACCATGTGCGAACTTGTGGACTATGACTGCACCAATGCCGTAACTCGAGGCGTTTGTGGCCACCAGAATCTTCAAAGTACGGTCGTAATGTGTCAGCAGAAGATAGGAACATAGTAGCCTTTTTACCTCATCAAACGAGTTCTGGCGTTCTTCGGACCAGTTCCAGCGTTTATGCTTGGTCTTCAGGTCATTGAGTGGACCACGCAAGGGATGCATGTCCGGCAGGAAAGGGCTGTAGTGGCTTATGAGTCCTAGGAAGGACCTAGCGTTGCAACATTTCTGGATGGCGGCATCTTCTTGATTGCCTCGATGTCCGCTGGGTTTGGACGTTCCTGTCCATTATAAATCCGAAACGTAATCTAGTCCATAAAAAGGTACACTTCTCAAGTCGGAATCCGAATCCATATTCCTCAACACGGCTAAGAACCCGATTTAACTTTTCGAATAGGTCATCAGTACTGCCTCCGACAACAATCATGTCGTCTAGCTATGCGGCTGCTCCATCGATCTCTGTTAGCACTGTGTCCATGATCTGCTGAAATATGGCTGGTGCTGACTTGAGTCCAAAGGGGAGACGGTGATAACGGTACAAGCCTCAATGCGCATTGATGATGAGTAATTCTCGTGAAGCATCATGTACATCGATCTGCAGGTATGCATCAGAGAGATCCAGCTTTGCGAAACATTTACCATCATTCAATTTTGCGAATAAATCATCTGGGAGCGATAAAGGGTAGTGATGGGCGTTCAATGCAGCATTTAGACCCGTCGAGAAATCGGCGCATATTTGAATCTGACCGTTTGGTTTCTTATATTACTCATAAGTAGCAGTAGTTGTAATTTTAAGTTATTTATCCCAGAAGTTCACAAGCTACATAGAACAGCCTAGTCCGTAAAAACACCACACGCGTTTCGCCCTACTGGGGTTCGTCAGTGGTGCGTATTCCCTCAGTCCCCTACTGAGGATCGAACCCATGACCGCTAGAGGTATGTGCCAACTGGCCACAACAATGGGAGCCGCCCAAGACTAATTATCCGGATGTGTAACTCCTGCTCTCTCTAAGCAATCCAGTTTCTGGTCAACCATTGTTGCTGCGTAAGGTACAGGACGTCTCGTACGAAACACTGGAACAACATCGGGCTTAAGAGATAGTGAAGCTTGCACTTTGGTGCACTTACCGAGAGCTTCCCGAAAGACTACTGCATATTTCTCCCGTCGGCGCTCGATGGCTACAGTTTTAGGAGCTGTTGTCTTGTGTATCTGGACACTTGCACAAATATGGTTGATCGGAACATCATGTAGGTTGAAACGCTCGATTCAGTCCAGACTCAGAAGATACGAATTCTGCTGGCTCATTACGAAAATTGTTCCCTATGCAGTATAGTCTGCATAACGACACTCACAGTCGACCTGACTAAGCAATTTCAACTCGGCACCTGATGCAATTTTCGCCTGCACTTTTCTGGTGACCCGACAAGTCTCCAGAGCCTTTATGATATGACCGTAAGGTCTGAGGCCGTACCGATTTGTAAACGCGCCTATCTTCCAACGATGTACTTTCTACAATCGCTAGCATCGTCAGTAAAATTGGCGTTCACTCTCTTCGCGAAAAGGCCATAGGTTTTCTTTCGTGCATGAACTGGTCTGAAAGATGGCTTGGACCTGCAATGAGTTTCTCTGTGCCCACGTCTACGACATTTCTGGCAGATATACTTGTTGAACGGGCACCAGTTAACAAAATGCAAGTCTCCGCATTGCCAACATTCTGATGGTGGTTTGCCTTGAGGAGTCTCCTAGTGATCAGCGGCAGGAAACTTGTTCCTCGAAATCTGTTGAACAGTGAAATCATTGAAATGCGCCTTTGTATCCTCGACCATAAATGTATCGTGTTTTAAATTGATGGTTCTCTGGGCCTCCGCAATGACAGGTTGCAGTGTGACATCCTGATCTCGCCCCAACAATTCGAGTATTCTGGTTCGGATCTCGGCATACTTTGGAGATTCCAGGCTGCATACCAATATCAGACACTCAAATTAGCCATCAGCAAGTGATTTCAGTTCGAATTTCTGGCACTCGCTTCACTGTGGCTGCATGGACAATGAGACTGTCGCTGTCCCTCTTGCACAGCCTCAAGCAATTGTACCGATTGTCGAAAAGCAATGTCTAATCGCCGAACAGTTCCGTAAGTCGGGAAATTGTTTCATCAAAGCTGAAAAGTTGAGCATTTTTGGGCTAAATGTAATTGAGGTACCTGTCGTGCCCCAAAGTTCCGAGTTTACGTGGCAGTAGCCGTACTTTTGACGCATCATCAAGATTTGCCAGCTCCGTACTGAAAATATATTCGTAAAGTCTGAACAATGCATCAAAAAGCAATCCTGAAGCAGGATCAAAAACGAACTCACGGAAACCGATGATTATTGCATCAACTGAAGGCTTTTCAGCATTGTACACTGATGTAGACTGGAGCGGTAGTGTACGTGTGAAAGCCTCGATCATACGCAGCTGTGTCGCCTCGAATTGCTGGTTCTGTTGAAGCAAAATAGCTTTCAGATTTTCTACTGAGATTGACAGCTTGAATAACTCTGCCCCGTCGCAAAAAAACGTTGTTTCCGCTGACAGTACGGATAACCAATGCAGCCAATCTGGTCACAATACAGCCACTTCACAAAGCAGAAGACAAAGGCCTCTGGCGGAACATGTGTGGAGCACCTGGAAGACAGAATGTACAGCCAAAATATGGGGTCAAAATAAAAAATGAATAGATAATTGAAAGTTCCTGACTATAGTAACTACTAGATACGCAAAAAACTCGCTTGTATGCTGACCAAGTAGTGCGCTTACTGGAGGGCTTCAAGGCAGGCCATTCTGATTGCTCCACTTCTCAAGGTAAACCGATACTACTCGCTTACCCTCATTGGCTAGCCAATTGGCTACAGACAACATACAACCATTATCCGGGATGTTCCAGACAGAGCGAGCCGGTTTCGATGGCTGCATCTAGCATCTTTCAAAGTGTGAACTACTAAGTATTGATCGCTCCAATTGTATTGGTCAGAAAATCTGTTATGTTCTTAGGTACTTCAATCAACCACAATGTCAACACACGGAAGGTGAGAAGACGAACAAGCATTGATGGAAGATGTATCTCCGGGTGGGAAAGTCCAGAGATTAAACGTAGTGCAGTGGAAAGAACGTCACAGTCCAGTGATGAGCTGAAATGTAGCTGTAGTTAATGAACACAAGTGTCAACAAAAAGAACGAATTCGTTTGGAGGCAAACCTCCTAACAAAACCAAATGGGAAAGTCCGAATTTGTAGACTTCTCCGCCAATCTGAATGCTGGCTGGAAAAACCATCACTATCCGTCCCCTCTACCAGATGAACTGTGCATAAGACTTAATGGTGGCAAATGTTTCGCCAAACTAGACTTGTTGGGCGCATATCTTCAAGCGGACGTTACTGAAGATTGTTAAGAGCTGCTGACCACCAATACGCACCGCGTTGTTTTGATACACACGGCTGCCATTGCGGTAAAAATGGTAGCTGCCATTAATCAATAGATCACGGACAGCATGTTCCATTCGTCCCAACATATCTCGACGATATCATTATCATGGGCATTGATCCGACGGATCTAGGGTACCGGATTGAAAACCTGCTTGATGAGGTCCAGGATCATGGTTTCCGTCTGAGAATAAAAGTGTCTTTTACATAGATTCGGTAAAATACTCGAGATTCATCAATGATTAACATGGTTGAAGACCAGATCCCGCTAATATTGAGACCATCCAGAAAATGTATCCGCCACATGATGTGACAACGCTACGAGTTTTCTTGGGATTGATGAGTCACTACAGTGCACTTTTGCTAGCAATGCGTGACATACGGGGTCCATTGAACGCATCACTTCTAAAGGATTCCAAGTAATGCTGGAACATAGAATGTTACCAGGTCTTTGACTGGATCAAAGTCATGCTATCGTCAGACCTGTTATCGATCCATTAGTATCCGAGCTAGGATATTATTGTTCCTACAGATGCGTCTAGTTACGGAGGCGGAACATTTTATCTCCCCGCTTTCCTGGCGGAACTAAGAAGGCAATCGCTCAGGGGGTCCGATCGTTGACGCCCACAGAATCAATAACAGCCAAGTTGAAAGAGGCATTGACGATCATTTACGCCATCAAAAAATGCTTTATGGTCGCCATTTTACTCTGGCCACGGATCACAAGTTCATAATTGCTCTCTTAGGTTAAAGAAAGGCATGCCCGTGTACTCTGCAAATCCCATTCAGAGGTAGGTCACAATTGTTTTGGGATACGAGTTTGAAAGCAAGTACCAATCGACTGGGAACATTGATCAGGCTGATGCTTTGCCATGCCTCATGGACAAAGATCGACAGGAGGCACAGGACGATCGAGCCTGAAGTTCGTTGCGTTACAGCAGGTGAACTTAAAGCCATCCCAGTAACAGTTTCTCAGATAAGTACCGCAACAGCACATAAGAAATGCTGCAGCAAGTGTTCCGCTTCCAGAGATAAAAGTGGCCTTAAAAGTTTGAACACAATGGAACTGAAGCCGTTATATCAACGTCGGAACTGCCTGTTAATTGCCACGGATGTCTACTTTTCTGCACATTGAGTGGTGTTTCCCATGGAACTTCAACCGAATTCTGAGACAGTTCCACACCGGACACCCAGGAATAAAGTAGATGACGGCATTGACCAAAAGCTAGGTATACTGGCCTCAAGTTGATGATCAAGTCGAAGAACTTGTCCGCTCTTGCTCAATATGCGTACTTGCATCGAAGCTGGCAAGGAAAACAGAGCTACACTGTCAGTCGGATCCTGGAAAACCATGCTGCGACAGATTAGCTGTGTTCCTCATTCTCGGCTGACATGTATTGTATTGATCGTGCAACCATGCTCGAGGATCCATGCAAAATATGCAGGACTAAGTAATGGAAAAATTCCTTATCATAATTGACGTCTACAGTGTAGTCAGAGGTTCTGTAGGTGCCATCGATTACTGCTTCAGCGACCATTACTGCATTTCGTCAGGTTTTCAGTCGCTTCGGGTATCGAGACACATTAATGAATGACAACAAAACAGTTCACTTCAGCGATTTTCGTCGACTTCTGAAAGAAAACGGCATAATCTACATGAGGTCACTTCCATACCATACATAGTCGAATGGCATAGCAGAGCGATTCGTGCATACCTTCAAGAGAGCAGTACTGAAAGCGAAAAGAGAAAGACCGATGGCCGAGTTCTATGATACTTTTCTTTGCCTAGAGGATAACTCTAAATCCGAAGGTGCCTGCTGTTAATTCCGAAGTTTGGATCCGACAGGCCTATCAGTTACAACCCGTTCGTTTCCGGATGCATCGCCAACGCTGAACATGTTGCCGTCAGATTGCTCCTCGATACGTTCCGTAACAGCCCATAAGACTCCAAACCTGAACAGGAGACTACTTCTTACATCTATATCGGAGTCACGAACAAGAAGATAGACGGATAGAAGCCGGAAGCCAATGATTCCGAATTAAATGAAGCCCGTTAAAGAGTGATGTGACTCATTCAAAAGGGAGAGATGTTATGGGACGCACAGCCTAACGAAATCGGACGGATACAACGTCCAGCATTCCAGCTAGAAGGTGAATATTTCAGCTTACGGTCGGACCTTGGTTCAACCAATGACATCTCACCGCATGACCAGTTTCAAGGTCAATTAGAGGAAAGACTGTATAAACCAACGAAAGAGTACCCTACATAGCTCGGAAAAGTGTTCCTTTTAGACATCTTTCGAGTCGAGCGTACGGGCTTTGAGGTCAGCACGTACGTGATTCACAACATGGTGCATCACATTCACCAAAGCGGGCCAGCCGTGTTATGGACACCAATGGCGGTATCCCGTCGGCTCCGGCACATTTGTCGTTTCGCAGCTGAGCAAGTGCTCTCTGCATCTCATCCAGTATCGGCGTGTCAGGAAGACACATCTTCATCTCTTGCTGTTTCAGTTCGTGTAACGTAGCGCAGACAATCTCTGAACAGCCGTTCAAGAGACAGCAAAAGTGAGTGCGCTAGATCTGCATAACGTCTGCAATGTGTATACAGACACCGCTTGTAGAACCATACACCAGCACACTCAGAGGCTGCAACGTGGGTCCATACACCGCCTTCAAGGAGTCAAAGAACTTCTTGTGTTGACAACGTTCGGCAGAACATGCCATTTGCTTCGCCGTCTCCGTCCACCATGCATTCTTGATGCGACGGAGCTTACAAGTCAGGTGCCGTCGAAGTTCGCGAAACTGATTCTCCTCGGAAGCGACAGGGTCTACCACATGTGCAGCGGACGCTGCATTCATATACGACGCCAATGCGCCAATGGTCTCACTGTTGTCATTAAACCAATCGGGCCTCTTACAGTTTTTGCGCAAGACAGTTTCCTCGGCAGAAGCCATCACGTCTTCGGATGTGGCATTAAGACCGTCTGACTGATGCGATGCGGTCGGCATCGCTAAGGCGGGTGTCCACTGCATGCTCCATTTCTATCCTCTTCTTGGCAGTACCTAGGGAAAGAACGATAAATTTGTGCTGATTTACGGCAGGCAAGCAATACACCGATGTACGAAAATATACGTACAATATCGAAGCAAATGTTGGTAGCTCAGGTTGTTCAGTTGGTTGTCTGATTGTTCGCTGAGCTCGGCAGGTTGACTGCCGTATGGTCAAATTAATGATAACAGATGCCCATAATCGCCTTCGAAAGTATGAAAAGGTCATAAATGACAATAAAACTGACTGCCTTATTGCGATGGGACCCCAAAAACTTGCAGAGCTTGAATCCGCGATTCAACGTCGAGTAAGCAACATCAGAAGCCAGCGTAACTTGGCACTGAATATCAAGTTGGATAAGCTTACAAGAAAGTCTGACCACCCCAACAGTGAAGGATGGATCAAAAATTTGTCTAGCCGTCAACTCAGCACAACGGAGAACATACTAATCAAAGGACTAAACTTTAACGCAAAAGATGCATCATCTAAGGATTACTTGGCAAATCTGGAACAAGTTTTGAACACAAACAGACTATCAGAAGAATCGCGGCAACAAATTAGACAAACAGTTGTCCCTGCGATAACTCGTAACAAATTCACACATACTCTTGCAAAAGAAGAACGGGAAGGACTCAGAAGGCTACAAAAGGAAGACAATATTGTAATCCTACCAGCTGACAAGGGACGCATGGCAGTAATAATGGATAAACCAGATTACGTTGCAAAAGCTAAACAACTCCTTTCCGACACAACCACCTATCGTCCCACAGATCAGGATCCTAGTACAAAACTGAGTACTCAAATCAACACAGCATTGAAGAAACTACAAGCAACGAATGAGATTACCAAGCAGGAGCGATGGAAGATGAAAGCTGAGGATACAAACATTGCAAGGTTCTATGGACTACCAAAGGTACACAAAGACGGAGTCCCATTGCGTCCAATCGTCTCGTTACCAGGAACCCCATCGTACAAATTGGCAAAGTGCATGTGGAAGAAATTAAAACATCTAATTGCCGGCTCTGAACAAAGCATCATCAATACTGAACAATTCATCAACAAACTGAAGTGTGTTACAATAGAGGAAGATAAAATCATGCTGTCGTTTGATGTCACCGCGCTCTTCACGTCGACCAGTCACGAACTTGCAAAAGAAACCATGACGGAATTGCTTCGAAATATACGTACAAATTGATCCGCACCGACTTGTGGTTAGTGTTACACTCAGATCCACGCAGTATACGTGTCATGCGCACTTCACGCGTCACGCTGACGTACGATAGCATAGTCGAGCAGGTGAGCGTGGCCACAACGTGGGTGCGTTCAAGTAGTTGTATCAATCGTACCCAGTGCAAACCAGTTGCCCGTGATCGTCAGGCCGTGAGTGGCGCACAGTGAAATCCGCCGGTCACTGTTCATATTGGCTGTGCCAATACCATTATCATTATACACGTTAGCTAGAGGTGGATAAGATCTCAGCTATTGTGCCGCAATACATAAGAAAAAAACCTACAAACGAGGCACGCCAGGTGAGCCACCAGTAACGGATGAGCATCGTTCCGGAAAGCTGCCAGCAGGTATTGTGCTTCAAAAAAGTATATTATGTAAAATTTGTGATATGCTATGAAAGGAGACCGCGGTTGGGGGAGACTAAGCGGGAGGGATAAATAAATCCATAACACAAACGCCACTGAGGTCGGCTCCTAGCCACGTCAGCAAGTGCATCCAGCCAAATGCGTTCATCGTCTTTCGGACCCCAATCAGGAAGCCGAGGGGCTCCAACAGAAGCGAACTTCGAACTAAGGGACTTCATCCTCTTGACCAAGTCATAGTTTGGCCACCTCTAATCCATCCAGGCTCTGGTCGCGAAAACAACGTACGTCGCGGAAACCGATGGGCTGGCATGCGCAACACGTCTCCCAGCCATCGGAGTCTGGTGCGTGGAATAGCGGTGCTGAGCGGTTTATTTCCTCTTCCCGTGCCATAAATAAGTCGTCGAGCACGCCTGCTGCTCACATGGTGTTCCCATCAGATATGAGCCAAACCGCAATGGTACCGGTGGTCGAACGTAGCTAGCCTCTTTACGTATGCCGATCTAATGGGGCAGGTTGCACAACCGTACGACTAAATTGCAAACTCTATCCTTCAGAGAGAAAATAATGTCGTGCCGGTGCCGTAGGTGGCGATAATTAGCAAAAGCTTCTCGAGCTTCTGTTCAATGGTCCTGCTGATCTAATGGGCCAGGTTTCCCAACTGTACGGACCGATCACGTCTGTCCACATCGAAGCATCACGCGCGTTGAAATCACCCAGTAGGTATGTCCGGCAGCTCCTCGACAGATTGTATCATGGAGAATAACTGAGTGTAAGTGATCCTTCGTGTCAACAGCACAACACGTGGTGTGAGGATACGAGCTAAGTGGCGAAATTACATCTTCCAATTCGCTGGAAAAGTATCATCAATCGTGGGCTAATGTCAATCGGGTCTATCATCAGCTGGCCGTTTTGGCGCTCAGATGGTGCAAATCCGACCCCATGTTCACGTGGTGCCGCGGTGGCGTTCCCCACCCAGTAGAACGTGTAGCCGGCAACAGCCTCACACAGCCTGTCTTGGTCAGGGAGTCAAATTTCACTGCGTGCGGCAATGTCGATCCTACGCATTGCTACGCAATGCTACTAGCTCAGATAGTATACTACTTGAAGAGGATATGAACGTACAAGTAGGGCGTTTGAGATCTTCTGAAGCTCAGCTAGGTGATAACTGTGGGCTTAACTCCGAACAGACTGACAACGGCCAGCGTCTGCTGCAACTGTGCGCGGAGCACCGGTTGCTTCTTAGTAGCACTGCTTTTAGACACAATGTGCGCCGAAGTACCATTTGGCATCCTCCTGTAGCTGGTCAGCGTGGGACCCAAATTGATTATGTTGCCATAAGTTACGAGTGGCGTGGTTCCATGCTAGATTGACGCTCGTTATGGAAAACTTACGTCGAATCTGATCATGTCTTAGTACCCTGTCGTTTCTCCATGAAATTTACCGGGTGGCGTACTAAGCGTCTCCCCTCGATTGGAAATTGAGAAGTTATCTCAGCACCCGGCTAGGAAAAGTCTATCAAAACGCACTGCAAACCGAAGTTTCACTCTCTTGTCCTAATGACACTGAAATTCAGTGGAAAACGATCTCGGCCGCCATGCACGACGCAGGAGCATCACCTTGCGGCACTAGAAATAATAAATAATAATAAATCGCCAGCTGTACGCCGTAACGATGCGTCGCTGCCACGCGACCACCACCAGTCGCGCTTGGGCTGAGTATATCGCGAGGACGTCCGCCCCTACGCAGATTGGAAACGGTGACCTTATGGTTGAAAAACCGACGCGCATACCACTCGGTCACCGGCCGAATGTGGCACTAGCAATCGTAACCGCACCAGTCACTGGATATGCGAGAGGTCGGTGAACCTGTTGGAATCCAGAAAAAACCTCCCGGCTGGCTCTGAGCACAATATGACCAGACGGACTATTAAACGCGAAATAAATCGGGGCTTGCGTGCTGATAAGGAAACCTATTGGACCAGTCGGACCCAAGAAATGCAGGAGACAGGAGCAGTAGGCAATTACCGCAAAACTCTTCCAGCTGATCCGCACCACTGGTCCCAAGAAACCAGGCGTCAGTGAGACAATCAGAGACAGCGCGGGTGCACTGATACACAATAAGGGGCGCCGTGTGGCTCATTAGGCGGAACACTATCAAGACCAATTCAGTTGGCCCCCTGATCCCGGACATCTTCTTACTCAGACGATGCAGGAAGAGCCATGGACAGTTAGTTTAGAGGCTCCATCGGATACTGAGATCCGAAACGCGATCACAGACCTCAATCGTTTTCGTGCTGTTGGTCCGGATTTCTTCCTACCTGCACTATGTAAGGATGGAGGTGAGGTCTTCTGCAAAGCACTGACCTCCCTATCCAAACATATATGGAAGGAAGTGTCCCGACTAACTGGAGTGAATCAATTAGTCGGGACACTTCCTTCCTGGAGTGAATCAAAGTCGGCCGGTGGCCGAGTGGTCTGCACGTTTGCTTCGCAACCATAAGGTCACCGGTTCGAATCCGCGTAGGGGTGGGCGTCCTTGCGGTATACACAGCCCACGCGCGGCTGGTAGTGATCGCGCGGCAGCGAAGCGCCGTTACGGCGTACAGCTGACACATTATTATTATTATTATTATTATTATTATTATTATTTATTATTATGGAGTGAATCAATTATAGTGGCAATGTACAAGAAGGGCAGTCGCACAGACTGCTAACCACAGGGGTAGTAGCCTAACGCTAGTGGTGACAAAATTACTGGCCTCGATTCTTGTTCGTCGTCTCCCTGTAGAATTGGAATCGCGGAGTAGGGAAGAACATACAGGTTTCCGCCCTGGACGTGGCTGTATGGACCACATATTCACTGCGGCCGGTGCTAGAGGAGCGCCACGCATACCGCAGACCGACAATAGCTGTGTTCGTCGATTTCAAGACTGCGTTCGATTCAGTAAATCGATGCATTTTGTTTGAAATACTTGCGCGGAAAGGCGTTCTCACGAAATATGTGAACATCTTACGCGTTCTATACTCGAACAATACAGGACGCGTCAGGGTAAACGGTGACCTATTGGATAGTTTTCCGACAACATGTGGCATTCTTAAGGGTGGTACGATTTCCCCGTTGTTATTCAATTTCGTCGTGGACTCTATCATGGAGTATTCTCTTGCGGAATCGCACAATGTAGGTGTTGAGGTCCTGACTGATGAAAGATTCGTTGATCTTAATTATGCGGACGATATCGTCTTGCTTTTTGATGATGTTGGGATGACCCACTCAACCCTGAATAGCGTCTCTAAAGTGGTTCCATTATTTGGTATGCGCTTCGTACCTTCAAAGTGCAGTGTTGCTGCAGGACCACCAGCCACTTGATGACACCTTGAGCTTTGATAACGAGAAACTCCAGGCGGTTGATCGATTCACTTACCTTGGCAGCTGCATCAGCAACAATGGGCGCATAGAAACTGAAGTTAGTTCACGCGTTGCCGAACAACCTCCTCGTGGTGCCAGCTGGGTGGTTCGGGGTTTTCCCGTTCCAGCGAATGGTTCGGCGGCAGTGTTCCAGGACGTGGTGGGTTTTCGCCTGGCAAGCGTTCTCCCTACAAAAAGCCACATATGTCCGTTTAACAACACTGTGACGTGGCGGATGTGACTCGCCACTAAATAAAGTCATTGCCCCTTGCCTCTCTTTGAGTGGCATTGTAATTCAAGGGTGGGTTGGGCCCCTGGTCCTATACGGTCCTAAAGGCACATGAACCGCTCGTTTGGTCACCGGCTCCCAACGGGTTGTGATACCCTTATGTCGCGCTGCTGCTTTGTAAGTTAGATCCTTGATCAAAGGCTCGGGGTAGGGCCCCCTAAGATAGCCCTCTACTTCGGTCTAAGCAACCGGGTAGTATCTCGCCCACTGACGAACCATGGACACACAACCACAACCATTCACTCGCTGTTTTGCTGCTACCATGCTATTCACTCATGTCACTATGTCAACTGCACCAGCACACACCACCATTTTACCCACCCTTCCCATGTACCATTCACACCCATTTTTACCTGATTCCTCTATGGCGATCAACCCCACCTACACTGATGAACCTGTTCCCGTGACATCTGCCAACTCAACCACATAGTACTCAACAGAGAGCTGCCAGTCCCAAGGTCGCCCATCTTCGCTCCGGCAGCCCGGAACGCGGTTCAAACTTGCAGCCTTCAACGTACGCACATTACTGCAGATCGGTCAGCAAGCTGGACTTACACGCACGCCAGAGACCCTTGGAATTGATATCTGCTGCCTAACTGAAACACGACTCCAGGACGCTAACTCCGACTACCAGCTGGTGTCACCGCTCCACCCACGCACCCGCTTCCATCTACGCCTCTCTGGTGACGCCGAGTCTGCCGCATCTGGGCAAGCTGGTGTTGGAGTCGCCCTCAGTGCTCGAGTCGAGACTGCTTTGATTGATTGGATTCCGATCAATAGCCGCCTTTGTTCGATGAGGCTCCATGGCTCTTGTAAAGTTAACAGACGTCGAGTCGAAAAGCGTGCTCTCTTCGTAATCTCTGCCTACGCGCCCACTGACTGTAGCTCGGACACCGTCAAAGACCAGTTCTACCAGAACCCTCATGAACTGCTCCTAAGGGCTCTTAAACAGACATCATTGTTTTGGCAGGTGACTTCAACACGCGTGTCGGTCGTCTGCTGCTATGTGAGCGCCACCTCGGGGGACCACGTGGATATGATGATATTCGCTCAGACAATGGAGAGACTGCACAGTCTGTGTGCTGATCAACTATTCCTCTCCAGCATCAGCTTTCGTCATCCTGGACGCCAGTACGCCACTTGCCCCCCCCCCATCATCAACCCAGCGTTGGTCACAGATTGACCACATAACTATAAGTCGCAGGTGGCGCGGCAGCGTACGCGACTGCCGATCATTTTGGTCAACATGCGTCAATACTGATCATGCACTGGTGTGTGCGACCGTTTGCATGCGTTTCGGTGGTTCGCCTAGATCAAAACACACCTGACTGAACACTTACAAGTTGGAGGACGCAATGGTAAAGAAAGAGTATCAATAAAGGCTTCGCGAAGATCTCGCTCTCTCTCACGCTCTGAATGTTGATCAACACTGGTCGAGTCTGCAACAAACCTTGCTGTCGGCCGGTTTGTCCAGCTGTGGCCTCGCTCGCTCCACTCCCAAAAGCTGGACCTCGGGAAGATCCTCGGAATTGCTGGATCGCCGACGGGTGGTGCCTGCTAGCGCAGAGTATAACGAACACCGCCGTTCTATTACGCAACAGCTGAAAGCAAGCCTTCGCTCTGATTATCATAGTTGTATAGCAGCGAAGCATCAGTTCAACTGGCTGATGTACTGCTGTCACTGATGATGTCGAAGGGTCTTCATGCTCTTGACGAAGTCATCGCTTGACCCCAACTCTGTTTCCATCCACACTCGCTTATCTACTCTTCCTCTGTATCATTCTTCCCCGTTTTTGTCTGATCAATAAAGGATGAGCAGCATTACTACCTCCAATATCACTGTTGCCGCTCCATCCTGACATAATCACACAGCGCCAAACCGGGATGGAACAGTCCCGGATTCTACCCTCTACGCTTCTGCAATCGAAGACACAATTCACCTTGGCGTCGTTCAATGTGCGCACTTTAAAACAGATTGGGCAGCAAACCGGTCTCGCGCGCACTCTAGCAACTCTTACAATTGATGTCTGTTGTTTGTCCAAAACACGACTTCAGGATTCCAGCACAGTCTACCTATTGTCGTCACCAGTTCACGCTTATACTCGTTTCCACCATAGACTTTCTGGAGACACCGAGGGTACCGCTTCTGGGCAAGCTGGTGTTGGGGTCGCCCTTAGTGCCAGAGTCGAAGCTACCCTTCTCGAATGGATTCCGATCAACAGTCGCCTTTGTGCTATCAGGCTCCATGGCTGGTGCCGAGAAGATAAACGTGCTCTTTGTAATCTCCGCCTTTGCTCCAACTGAATGTAACCCAGATACCGTCAAGGACCAATTCTATCAGAACCTTCATGATTTGCTCTTAAGGGTCCCCAAACGGGGGGTCCCCAAAACGGGGGATTCCAACTCGCGTGTTGATCGTTTGTTACCGAGCGAACGCCATCTTGGAGGTCTGTATGTATACGGCAACTTTCACTCAGACAATGGTGAAAGACTACTCAGTTTATGTGCTGTCCACCAACTTTACCACTTCAGCACGAATTTTCGCCACCCTAGACGTCACTATGCTACCTAGCACGATCCAATATCTACTCAACGTTGGTCACAGATTGACCACATCGCCATAAGTCATCGCTGGTGTGGCAGTATTCATGGCTGCAGTCTACTGGTCAACATGCGTGGAAACTGATCATGCGCTAGTGCGTGCGTCGGTTTGCATGCGTTTCGGTGGCTCGCCTAGGACTAGACAAACTCGACTTACCTCTGGTAAACTGGAAAACTCTGCTGTGCAATTGGAATATCAAAAGCAGCTTTGTGAGAACCTCACTTCTTTGTCTCCTCGTTGATCAGCATTGGTCGCGATTGCAACAGATTATGTTTTCAGCGGGTTGATGCAGTTGTGGTCTTGTTCGTTACACAACTAAAAGTTGGGCCTCGGCCAACTCCGCGGAACTTCTCGACTATCGGCGAGCTATACCCGTCAGTGTAGAGCACACTGAACTCTGCCGTTCTGTTTCCAGACAACTGAAAGTGATTCTTCGCCGTGACCGGGAATCCTGGTGGTCTAAACAAACCAAGGAAATGGAAGTTGCTACCTCTGCTGGTAATAGCCGCAGGTTGTTTTATCTCACCAGATCTACCGGACGCAAAGTTCAGGCTATCAGTCAGACCATCTGAGTCAGACGGTACAAAGATCACCAATATACGCATCGTTGGGTAGAGCAGTTTGCTGTACAGTTTAATTGCCCAACACAACCTCAGGTTACACATCCACCGCATCCATCCACATCCATCCTTGGTCAGTCCGCATAGATCCTCTCACTGAAGCAGAAATACGGAGAGAAATCCAGAATCTGAAGCGCCACAAAGCTCCTGGTCTTGACAGTCTTACTCCGGCATTATTCAAAAATGGGAGAACTTAGTTGTCACCGAATTTCTATCACTGTTCACAAAGGTATGGAGCGGTGAGGTTCCTAACACATGGGGAGAATCTGTTGTGGTTCCGATCCACAAGAAGGGCTCTCGTAGTGAATACACCAACTACCGAGGAATCTCATTTGTCTCTGTCGTGTCCAAGCTCTTTGTGTTCATTCCGCTGCGTAGGCTCTCAGTTACCCGCGAGAGTTTGTGTCGTGAGAAACACGCTGGCTTTCGTTCTGAGCGTGGTTGCATTGACCAAACTTCACGTTGCGTCAAATTCTCGAATATCGCCATATCCACCGAAGACCAACAATGGTGGCGTTTTTGGATATCTGAGCCGCTTTTGATTCAGTAGATAAGTCGGCACTGTGGAACTATCTGCTACGGAAAGGCATTCCCGACAAGTTTGTCATACTCTTGAAAGAGCTGTATAGTCACACCTCTGCAAAGTTAAAACTTATGGAAGGCTTTCCTTTTCCTTTCCCGTTACTAGTGGAGTGCGCCAAGTTTGTCCTATCTTGCCGTTCCTGTTCAAGTTTGCCATTGAAGATGTCTTACATCGCGCATTGGAAGGAGCCAAGAGCTGCGGCGAGTATCTTCTCCTCGGGAGCGGAGTCGTGAACCTGGACTATGCTGATGACATCGTTTTGCTAGGGGACGAATCGCAGGTTGTCCAAAACGTTCTGAACCGCTTAGCGATAGAGCCATCTAACTACGGTCTGTATTTTGCTCCATCCAAGTGCAAAGCTTTGCTCCAGGATTGGTAGGCTCCTGTACCTACGCTCACCATTTCAGGTGTCAGTCTGGAGCTCGTTAACAGCTTTACTTGCCTCGGGACTTGCATTACGGCTGGTTGCCGTAATGGCGAAGAAATTTCACAACAAATCGCCAAAGCTCGCCTTGCATTAACTAACCTGAGACACTTGTGGCGTCATCGGGATGTCAGTCTCAAGCTCAAAGGCCGAGTGTACAATGCCACAGTCCGTGCGGGACCTGGCCTGTTCGATTGGAAGATTTGAGACGACAATCAACTTTCGACAACCGCTGCTTGCGTCCGATTGCTCGCGTATGGTGACAGCACCATGTGAACAACGTGGAAGTTAACAGCAGAATCATGGGAGCGGACAGTCCTGATCTCCAGAGCATAACCATCCAGTACCAAATGCGTTGGCTTGGTCACGTACTGCGCATGCCTGCCCACCGCCTTCCGCGTCGCGCATTATTTGCACTTCCTGGACGCGAATGGAAAAAAGAGCCGCGGCGGACAACCGATGACCTGGAAAAGGAACATGAAGATCCTACTTCGTGTCTAGCGTCAGTTGGATCTGTGCGTCTTCCAGGCTGGGGACTGAGTGAAGTGGATTCCCAATGGTTGGAAATCTTGGAGGATATGGCCCGCAATAGGAATCAGTGGCGTCAATGCTGTTCTAGCTTTTCTTCATGCTGTACTTTTTAATGTTGAACAAAAGATGAAAACTGAAAAAATACTCAAAACGGCGTGTGTGAAACTGAAAAAAAGCATTTTTCTAACGTTTTACTCTCCCTCACCTCGTCGAACATTACATTCCAATTTCCGTACCACCATGGTTCGGATGGCACATTTGTTTGTTTACAGACTTGTGAATAAATAACTTCCATGCACACCGGCGGCGCGCAAACAACGCACGTCGCGAGAGTTGGTGGGCTGGCATGCGCAACACGTGAGCCAACTATCGGACCCTGGTGCGTTACATAACGGTGCTGAGCGGTGCAGTTCTTCCTGTGCCATAAACAAAGTGTCGAACGCGCTCATTGTTAGCACGGCGTCCCCAACAGATATGAACCAAAGTGCAATAACACCGGCGGTCTAAAGTAAATGCTGAACTAATGAGCCATGTTTCACGACTGTACAGCAGGGTAGAAGGCACGGTGTAGTGACCTGGAGATTCCCCCGTATGACTATGCAAACCATTCTAAAATATACTAAAAGTATAGCTTCCTTATGTATTAGGAAATTAAGCGGTTTCCCTGTTGGAACGTTGTTCCCGTTTGTTTGAAACACGAACACGATGGCAGTGGAACTAAGTGGACCGCTGACGATGGTGTTTTAGAAGTCACTTGGTAGCTGTACATTACTTTCTGAATGGAAGGAGGCTGTCATCTGTCCTATCTTCAAAAATGCCGACAGGAGTCTGTCAGCCAGTTATAGGCCAGTCAGTCTGATCAGCGTCGTGGTCAAACTGCTCGAAAGGCTGTTGAGAGATTCGTTGGAATGTCACCTGAATAGATTTAATCTACTCAGCAGTGCACAACATGGATTCCGGAAGGGGTATTCGTGTCTGACGAATTTGTTGGTTGCTCGTGAAGCTTGGGCCGAGGTAATGCACAATGGCCACGTAGTGGATGTGCTTTTCGTAGACTTCTCGAAAGCATTTGATAAGGTACCCCACTTGAGGCTATCGCAAAAGCTGAGCTCCTACGGCGTATCTGGCCGCGCCCTTCACTGGGTATCTGCGTTCTTGCAGGGAAGAGAGCAGTGTGCACGTGTGGGTCGCAACTTATCCTTTAGGCAAGCGGTCCTTAGCGGTATCCCACAAGGCTCGGCCCTTGGACCGATGCTGTTCTCCACCTACGTAAACGATCTCCCTGGAGAGCTTGGGGTATCATTCCTATTGTTTGCTGATGACCTTTAGCTATGGAATGTTGTAAATGTTCCTGGGGTTCTGAGGCCATACAGCATGCACTGGACAGACTCTGGGACTGCTCTACTTTGTGGCTACTGCCCATAAATCAGGCTAAGTGTTCCGTCCTTCGTATAGGAGCAACCTTCCAGCCTTCGAGCTACTTACTCGGTGGGGTCGAACTCCCCCTTGTCTCCAAAAAGGTAGACCTAGGCGTCGTTCATTCATCGTCTTCGCATTCTGGTGACAACTGGAAGAACGCCGCAAGTGGGGGCTTCAGAATGTTATGGTTAATACGCCGTTCCTTCGGGGTCCTAACTGTCTACATATTTGTGAAGATGTTCTCAGCTTTCGTTCGGCCCCATCTGGAATACTGCGTCCAGGCTTGCCCGCCCTGCCTTGTTCGGGACAAAATGGAGCACGAGAGGGTTTTGAGAGTAGGTACCAGATTGGTCGAGGGGTTACGGGGGCAATCGTACCCCGAGCGTCTACTTAGCTTGGGTATGTATTCAATGCACTACCGACGGCTTCGAGGAGATCTAATCCTTACTTACCCTCTTTTAACAGGGAAGGTTGGACCGGACTTGAGCTGGCTATTTAGCCCGACTAGGTTGACTTGTCTTCGCGGTCATCCCATGAAGCTACACAAGCCGCGTTCTGACCGGATCAGGGCGGAAACTCGGTTATCGCGTAGAGTTATCGAGCACTGGAACTCGCTTCCAGAAAGTGTAGTCAGTGAATCTACGGTTAAGGGTTTCGAGCGTCAGTTAAACGCTCTTTGGTGGCAACACGAAACCTTTCCCTTCTCCTGACCATATCCATCTTCAAACTTTTAGTTCTTATTCTATCATTCTCTTCACTTGTTGGTGTTATGCTTCATTTAAAAGAATTTCATTCCCCTTTATCTTCCATTTACTTTCTACTTCTTTCTTACTTCACGTGACCTACACAGCGGGGATTGCTAGTGCAGGGAACGTGGGCAGTAATGGGTTGACCGGAATGTTTCGGGTGTTTCCTTTTAGATCTAGCACCTTAGCATTTCCTGGTTCAACGATCCGCTCAAGAAGGAACACTCAAGGGATTTTCCTGTCGTTTCAGTCCATCTGAATCTGAATAGTTCAAGTTCAAGCGGGACTGTGACTGTTCCTTCTTCAGCGGGTCGTTGAACCAGGAGTTGGCAGACTTTGAAATACTGATGGACCTAAATCAAAGACCGCATCATACCCTGTCCAACCAATTAATGCCCATGTATCCTGCCCTAGCAGTCCCTGCAGGGCCGGTTACGTGAAGTAAGAAAGAGAAAAAAGTAAACTCAGAAGGCAAAAGAGAAGGTGGAAAGGGCTAACCAGTTAAAATACCAGGATATTTGAGTCATTAAAAGAACTGAAAAGTGAATGTGAGTCAGGAAAAAGGAAAGGTTTGCTGTTTTCACCCAAGAGCATCGAGCTGGAGTGCAAAACCCTTAACAGTAGGTTCCCTAACCACGTGGTCTGGAAGCGAATTCCAGTGATCTATAACGGCGCGACAGACAAGTTTCCGTCCTTATGCTATCAGACCGTGGTTTATGCAGTTTCAGTGGGTGACCGCGGAGATTAGGTAACGTAGCGGGACTAAATAGCCTTGACAAATCCGGGCCGATCTTAACCGTCAAAATACGATAAGTGAGAATTAGGTCCCTCCGAGCAAGCGTTCAGGATACGTCTGTCCCCGTAGACCCTACACTAACCAAGTGCCCACTCGTAATACCCCCTTTAAGGCCATTTTGTCTCGGATAAGACATGGTGGACAAGCCTGGATACAATATTCCAGGTGGGGTCGGACGAATGCCGAGAATAGCTTCACAAACTAATTGGCCGTTAGGATTCCGAAAGAGCGGCGAATAAACCATATCATACGAAACCCTCGACAAGCAGCCTTCTTCCAATTGTCGTCAGAATGAAGTGCTGATGTGTATACGACTCCTAAATCAACCTGCTGAGTGACAACAGGGAGTTCACGCCCGCCGACAACCTATCGGGTTGGAGGATTAGCAGCTCTGATTCGGAGAACATAGCACGGCCCTATTTATGGGCATCAACCATAAGGTAGACCATTCCCAGAGCCTATCCAAGGCACGCTGAATTGCCTCAGGACCCCCCGAGATATCCACAATATTCCAGAGCTTAAGATCGTCAGCAGACATTAGTGATGACACCCCAAGTTCTCCCGGCAAGTCATTTACATAGATCGCGAACAACAACGGCCCTAATACCGAGCCCTGCGGGATGCCACTAAGGACAGCTTGATGAGCGAAAGGCTACGCCCCACCCGTACGCAGTTCCCTCCCTTCAATGAAGGCAGATACCCGTTCAAGGGCACGACCAGATATCCCGTAAGATCACAGCTTTAGTGAGCATCGAAGATGTGGAACAATGTTAAAAGCTTTCGAAAAATCTACGAATAGCACGTCTACAGCGTGGCTACTGTCGACCGCTTCGGCCCAGCTTTCACGAGCTACAAGTAGATTAGTCTGACATGAAAATCCCTTGCGGAACCCACGTTACGCAACACTGAGAAGGTTGAATCTATCAGGTGGATCTCCACTGAATCCCTTATCAGCTTTTCAAGCAAGTTGACTACCACGCTTCTCAAACTGACAGGCCTGTAGTTCGCGGGCAGAGCGCTGTCACCGCCCTTAAAAATCGGACAGATGATTGCCTCCTTCCATTCCGAAGGTAGGATGCAGCTGTCCAGCGATATTAAAAACACGCATGTGAGAGGACCACAGCTCAGTGGCCAATTCACGCAACAGCTTCAGATGAATTGAATCAGGACCGGAAGCTTTAGAGGGATTAATGCCTTGCAGTAGGTCGAAGATCTGAGTGTCCGTTATGTTAAACTCAGCTAAGCAAGAATCCTCTGGAACTCTTGAAACCACTTCAACCTGTGGTAAAGTGGTCTCCCGAGAAAAGACCCCAGTATAATCACTAAATATACAAGCCCTCTCATAGTCGGTTTGCGCACGGATCCCGTCTGATCGCAATAATGCTGGTATAGACAGTTTTATCTCGCTGTGTTTTTTAACGTAAGCAAAAAACTGCTTGGGATTAGCTGCGGCCGAGTCCGCTAAACTCTGCTTGTACTGCAGACGAACAGTTGAGATGTTGCTTACACTTATTTCTAATCTCTCGATAAGTATCATAGGCACGCATTATACTCTTGCTTCGATAAATTTGGACAGGCTGCGTATCAGTTTTCATGGTACGCTAGGATGCGTATGCGATGCCATTACACAACGGAAAAGGGGACAGTGACTGAATTGTCCCATGGTAGATGTCAAGTGCAAGGTAGCCGTAGGCACTACATCGTATTAATGCGCCAGGACGTAACTTGCCAATGCAGCTTTAGTCGACAATGGTTGCTTCCGTGCGTTCACATTGTGCATGCATTGCACGCGGCAGGCCGACCGGTTGACGAGATATTACACAACAACCGCTGGGTTGTGTCGCATGCTCGACATCCGCGTGTAACCGCATCCACGTCGTCCGCGATCGTCCCCCTGCCGTCCAGTTCCACAGTTGCTCCCGTAACTAGGGAGCTGAAGCATCGCGAATGCAGTCAGGTTCTTGGTGGTATTCAGGTCCAGGTTTGTAGCCTTGGCGATGCAAACTATATGGAGGTGATGGATCAGTTGCGGGAGTTTCTACACAACCTAAGCAGTTCTCACGAGGACGTTGCGGTTTCCGCCTCCGAAACCATAATTGAATCAACAGCAGAAGGGATGAGTGAACCTAACAGGGAAGGCACAAGACGTAAGCAACACTTAGTGCCCATTCCAGATTCGTCCGTCGGTCATGAGCAGGAAAGGAAACAAGTTCGTTTTAAAAATTTGCACACAAAATCCGCCAGAGTGTATAAGCCTCCAAGGAAGCATCGTTGCCATGCAAAGCTCCCAGCCAATTACGACAATGACAAGTGCGCTTTGTGCCTCCAAGCTGACTGCGAGGCACAGGGTGGGCACGTGGTTGACTGGGTCATGTGCTCCGACTGCGGCCTTTGGTATCATCAGCTGTGCGCGTCGTACAATGGACAGGAGCATTTCACCTGCCATCGGTGCTCGTAAGTCCTCTTTTTCAAGTATTTTTTCGTTGCTTTATTACCACGCCTCTGCATCCGCTTGATCGTTAGGTACACCCACTACTCCCGTATGCGGTTACGGCACGTATGCCTACCTCGCCATCGGGACCACACATGATGGGGTGGTCAGGTGTACCTAAGGACATCAGAAGCACGCGCGATTCTGCCGCATTGTGATGATACACATTCCTTCCTAGGTTCCTTTATTACAACTTCATCTTCTAACCAACCTGGAGAACCTTTGTGCTTCGCCAAGCACCAGGATAACATGTATGGAAAAGGTAAGAAGTACGCTTGAAGTACCATCAGTGGTACACCCATTCGTTGCGCTCACACAGTATTTCTGATATCATCTTACCACCCAGCTTCTTAGTGATCCGCCGCGTGGGGATGAGTGTGTATGACTTCACCCATACGTGCGTGAGCATTTTGCCTGGACTGAACAGCTTATGGTTTCCTTGACCTTTCGTGCCGCTTCTAGATACTCGTGCTTAAACGACCAACCCAGCCATTTCGGCTAAGTAGTGTCACTTTGACCGCTAGTGAAACTATCTTTTTGGCTTACACAAGGTGTTTTAAGGGTCGTTTCTTCGGTCACCGTTTTATGGTCTTGGCTTATCTGCATTTCTGGCAGTCAGTTATCACATCAGCTATACGTGGCATCCTCATTGTTAGAAGGTAGCTGCTGGTGAAGCCTTGCGTAAGACTTGTTCCATTCCCCGCTCCTTCCGTGCACCTAATGGACCATATCCTTGTGATGCCATATACAGCTTCTGCGCGACCACACCCACCACACTGTGTGGAGGCTTGCACACCGAGTCTCTCTGGGGGTTCAAGAGGTCCAACATATCAACCACGTAACGGTGACACCCTGCTCATATACCCTACGGTAACCCGGTAACATGCGGTGACGTTTCCCGCTGGGTGACCGTGGACATTAGGGAACGTAGCTGGACTAAATAGTCCTAACAAGTCCGTGACCCTCTTACCCATCAAACTACGATAAGTGAGAATCAGGTCCCCTCTTATCCTTCCGTAGTGCATGTAGTACATCCCCATTCGGAGCAAGCGTTCTTGCAAGTGTGAATACAATATTCTAGGTGCCGTCGGACGAATCCCGAGAATAGCATCACAAACAATTTGAACGTTGAGATTACGAAAGAAGTGGCGAATAAACAACATCATACGGAGCCCCCCGGACAAGCCGCCTTCTTCCATTTTCCCCAGAATGAAGTGCTGATGAATGCAGACCCCCAAATCAACGTGCTGAATGACAAAAGGGATTGCACCACCGCCGATTAGGAGGATTAGCAGTTCCGAGTTGTATAACAGATCAGTTGGTCTCATTTATGCGGATCAACCATAAGGTAGATCACATACAGAGCCTTTGCAAGGCACCCTGATTTACCTCAGTACCCCCCGGAATATCCACAATATTCCAGTATCTTATACCTGTCCATACATGAAGTAAGCCATGTGAGCACATGAATGGCCTGATAACGATTGCAGCTACATGGAACACGAGACTAGAAGACAGACGTTGCTGGCTGCTCCAGTCGCGTTTCCTTTGTCACCGATCGCAGTACGGGAGTACGCTGTCTCGTTGACACCGGCGCAGAAGTCAGCGTTATCCCACGTGATTTTAATGATGTTATCGAAGAGGCGCGCAGCAAACGGCACCACCATTCGCGTGTATGGTCAACGCTTGCGCACGCTTAATTTAAATCTACGACGTTCTTTTAAATGGATCTCTCTTGTTGCAGATATCCAGACGCCAATACTTGGCCTTGACTTTCTACAGCACTTCGATTTGTTCGTTGACACAAAGCAACGTCGTCTGATCTGGCAGTTATAGGTACTTTGACCGACATTGAGTCAATCAGTTGTGTATACACCAACCAGTCAAGCTCACCTATCGGTCAGATGTTCCTGCAAGTCTTTCGTGTAATGGCACCGTTTCCATCCGCCACTGATGCTGCAAAAGATCACATCGTTACCAAAGGTCCGCCTGTTGTGGCCAAAGCCAGGCGAATGACCCTTGACAAACTAAAAGTTGCGCGCGCAGAATTCCAGCACATGATTGAACTAGGCATCGTTCGCCCGTCTAAAAGCGTGTGGGCGTCGCCGCTCCACATGGTGCCCAAAGTCAGGAGACTGGCGTTCATGTGGTGATTACTCTGCGCTCAATAACCTTAATGTTCCCGATCGCTATCCTATTCCTCACATTCAGGACATCACGGCAAGTCTGCGCGGCTCCCGGGTGTTCTCGAAAATCGATCGGGTTTGCGCGTATCAACAGATTCCAGTCGCGGAGGAAGACATACCTAAGGCTGCCGTAATCAAGCCGTTTAGGCTCCTGGAACTTTTGCGCATGCCGTTCGGTCTTCGCAACGCAGCCTCGACTTTTAAATGGTTCATCGATTCAATCACTAGAGGTCTAGATTCCGTCTAGCCATACATCGACGATATTCCAGTTGCCAGCGCATCCAAAGAACAAAATGCAGGACAGCTCAAGATATGTTTCGATAGGCTGGCCGCTAATAGCATCACTGTCAACCCTGCCAAATGCGCATTTCAGTAGCGTTCCGTGGAATTTCTTGGCCACCATATTGATCAGTATGGCATACGGCCTCTAGACGATAGAGTTCGCGTCATCAGACTTTCCGATCCTGACTACGTTAGCTGCTATTCGCCGTTTTAACGGCATGCTCAACTATTACCGACGTTTTCTCCCACCCTGTGCCAATTTGTTAAGTCCACTAACCGACCTAATTCGTTGGCGTAAAAACGGTCAGGTGGAACTGACTGCTGCTGCTGCCGAAGCGTTCAAGACCAGCAAAGAAACCTTAGCCAAAGCCGTTATGCTTCATCATTTCGATCCGAACGCTCCGTTCAGTATTGCTGTTGACGCACCGGACACCGCCATTGGCGCCGGCTTACAGCAACATACAAATGGATGTTGGAAACCTCTTGATTTCTACTCTAGAGGCCTACAACCTGCCGAAGTCAAGTACCGCACGTTCAGTCGCGAAATGCTGGCCATTTACCCTACCGTTCGATATTTCCGACATGTCCTTGAAGGTAACACCTTCATTATCTTTACCGATCAAAGCCGCTTATATCCGCGTTCCGAAATTAAGCAGCTCGACACTCACCACGCGAGGTTCGTCAGCTGTAGTTCACTGCCCAATTCTCGAATGATATCCGACACATTTCTGATCAACAAAACGTCGTCGCTGATGCGCTTTCAAGAGTATCTGCGGTCGGCCCTGCCAGGCAGACAATTGATCTGTCTGCTATGGCCGCCGCGCGATCTTTACTTTACTTTACTGTCATGATAGCGAGAAAGATGTTGAACATCTATGTAGCTATATCTCAATGTAGGACATGTCCCACTGACACAGTGTTACCTGTAGTAGTGAGCTAGCCCAGGTGAAAAAAGTAAAATATTTACAAGCATAGAAAAAATCTCCATGTACTTACGATATATTCTTGGATGAACCACATGGAGTCCTTCACCAGCTCCGCCGCCTATTACGGATGGGCATCGTTTCGGAAGCTGCAGTTGGTGGATTAACGGCCTCCATGGGTTATAATCATTGAACGATTCCTTCGTCAGTTTCCTGTGAAGGCTTCGTCGAATCTGGCATCCGCAAAGTGCGCGTCCAGGAATCGTTTGAATTCCGACACCGAGTTCGCTTCTACTGTCCGCGAGGGCAAACGGTTCCACATGTTCACCACTCGCCGCTCAAGACACAAGGGATGAGCTACCCACTTGAGGTCAGGGACTACCAGTTTGTACTGGTGACCTCGTGTGCTGCTTGACGCACGGACATGGAGCAGTGGCCTCAGCATCGGATAAGCACCCAGATGCAATACCCGATGGGTCATGATGAGGTCCACTCGCACGCGGCGGTAGGCTAGAGTATACAGACCCAATTGTCTGCATCTTTCTTCATACGGCACACCCTGAAGACCGGGAATGAGCCGTGTGGCTATGTGTTGTACTCTTTCGAGCTTGTGTATCTCGCCTTTCGTCAACGGACAGTAGGCGGGTGAGCCGTATTCTAGCACCGGTCGTACAATGGATGTGAAGAGACAAGTGGCAATCTCTTTCGACCAGGTGCAGAAGCTACGTTTCAGCGCCCACAGCGAACGCAATGCTGTGCGATACGTATTGTCCGTGTTGTCCAGTGACTTCATGTCGTAACGTTGTATAACGCCAAGGTCTCTGACACAATGCGTCGGGTGTAGAACTTGGCCGTCGAGAGTGTACGATCGGCCCGCTCCACCTTTACCGAGGCCCAGAAGTAGCGATTTTGCCGAGTTGATAGGCAAACTTACTTCGGCGGACCGCATGGAGAGGCGGTCGAGGTCCTGCTGAAGTATGTCAAAGTCGTCCGACGTATGGATCACCCTCCATAGCTTCAGGTCATCCGCGAACAAGGCACACGGCGACCGAAGGAGATTGGGCACGTCGTTGATGTGAATCAGGAAGAGAACGGGGCCAAGCACCGTCCCCTGAGGAACGCCGCTCGTCGACGGGTACCAGTCGGTCAGGTGGCTGTCGACTTGCACCCTCCACTTCCGTCCAACTAAGAAGTCACGGATCCATTGGTGCAGCGAGCCTCCGACTCCGCACTCCCTCAGTTTCTGAAGGAGGATCTCGTGATTCACTCTGTCGAAGGCCTTACTGAAATCGACGTATACCACGTCGACTGACTTACGTTGGTTTACTGCTTGCAACCATTCATGCCATGTTAGCAGCAGGTTAGTGATGCACGAGCGGCCTCTCGCGAAACCATGCTGTGCAGGCGTCAGGAGAGAGTTGGTCTCCAGTAGCTGGAGCAGTCTCTTCTTCACAATCTTCTCCAGAACTTTCGACAATACTGCGGTCAAACAAATAGGGCGGTAATTCTCCACTTTGCGTGTGTCACCGCCTTTTGGAATCGGTTTGACAACGGCGCATTTCCAGTCACAAGGCACGCAGCCTATGGACAGGGGTCGGTTGAACAGGTCGGTTACAGCAGGTGAGATCACAGCTGACAAGGACTTGAGGATCAGCGGATGGAGACCATCCGGTCCAGCTGGCTTCGTGCTGTCTAGGCAGCTGACTAGCCCATGTACCTCCGCGACGTCGCAGATCAAGTCGGTTAGCTCAGTCGGTGCGGCGACGGCAGAGCTTGGCGCGCAGGTTTGGTTAGTTGCGAATACAGAAGCGAAGTGCGCCGCTAATGCGGACGCACGCTCGGTGCTTGAACTTAGTGGTTGTCCGTTCGAACCCACTAGCACCGGCACATTACCTGCAGACTTCAGGCGTCGCTTCACGTACGCAAATATGCGCTTCGGGGCAGTTTTAGCTGAGCAAGCAAGCTGCTCCTCAAACTGACGGCGTTTTCGCGTCTTTGTGCTGTTGCACAAGTTTCGTTGTCGCTTGTATGCCTCATAGTCATCGGCAGGGCCAGACAGGAGGAACGCATTCCATAGTCGACGCCGTTGTCGAGACAGTCGGTTATACTCTTTGTCAAACCAATGGGGTTTCATTGGTCCAACTTTCCGAGTCTTGAGGGGTACAAATTGCGCACACAATGAGTGCACTGCCCCTTTAATGTTTGCCCAGCAAGTTTCAACGGATGAATCCTGTGGCATAGACCAATCAAGCTGATTGACAGCTAGGAAGAGGCCATCGAAGTCAGCTTTCCAATAGTTGTATGTTGGCGCCACTGGACGCACACATGGAAGTTGCAGGTCTATAGTGGCCATAATTGTCGAGTGATCACTGGCCGCCATGGGCTCAAGAACTTCTATGTCATGCACTGTTTGTTCGCAGCTGGTTAGCAGCAGGTCCAGGCATGATGGCATTGAGCGCGGGGTTATGCGGGTGGGTTGCGTGATGTGCTGCACCGTTCCGGTTTCCAGTACCAGTTCGGCGAATCTTGTCTCCACTTCATTATGGCCAGGGAGAAGCTGAACTTCAGGCCATAAGATTCGAGGAAGGTTAAAGTCGCCAGTGAGCAGGAACTGCGGGCGACTCATTTGGTTTTGGACGTGTGTGAGCCAATCCAATCCGTTACTCAGTGGGCTACGATATGCCACACCCACAAGCAGTTCGCCGCGTCGTAGGTGGATCGAACACCACAGCTGCTCAAAAATATGGAACGCTTCACGATTTTGCGTGTCATCCTTGCGCAGTGGCCATGCTAATCTTCTCTGTATCGTTCCAATTTTAGTATATGTACCGCCGAAGCGAGTACGACCGAAGTTTCTTCCGAACTCCGTGATTCTTCTTTGAATATATCCCCACACTTTTTGTCGTCATCTGATGCTACAATTTTATGCGCACATCTACCGGGCGACCTCGACCCGTCGTTCCAGAAACATTCCGCCCTATTGTTTTCGACACCCTCCACAATATCGTCTACCCAGGCATTAAAGCTACTTCTAAGCTTGTCTCTGAGAGATACGTTTGACCGGGGATGCAACGCGATCTTACGTGCCGGGCACACAACTGTCTTACTTGCCATCAAACCAAGATGCAGCGGCACGTGTCCGCTCCGTTTGGTCGCTTTCCGTCCGGTTCAGCGCGATTTGTTCATGTCCATCTCGACACAGTGGGACCTCTGGCCCCGTCCAAAGAAATGGTCTACAGTTTGACCATGATCGATCGTTGCACGCGTTGGCCCGAAGCCGTTTCCATCCCCGACGTAGGTGTAGAAACCGTAACGCGCGCTTTCCTCGAGCGCTGGGTCGCTTCACACGGCTGTCCAGCAACAGTGACGGCAGGCCGAGATCCGCAATTCGAATATTCGACTTTTAATGAGCTCCTTAAACTCTTTGGATGCCGAGGCATTCGCACTACCGTCTATCATCCGCAGGCGAACGGCACGGTGGTACGTTTCCACCGACAGCTGAAAGCCTCACTTAGCGCCGCCAGTGCGCTAAGTTGGATTGAGGTACCGCCTATGATCCTCCTTGGGATCCGCTCAGCCCTAAGGGTTGATCTACGTACGTCTAGCGCCGAGTTAGTATGTGGACAAACACTGCATTTACCTGGCGATTTCAAGTTCAAATTCAAGTTCAAGTGGGACTGGAACGATGGGATGAATCCCGTAAGTGTTCCGTCTTAGGCGGATCGTCGATCCAGGAGTTGATTCAGATTCAGATGGACTAAGTGTTCCTTCTTGAGCAAATCGTTAAGCCAGAAAATGCTAAGGTGCTAGGTCTTGACAGATCTAAAACGAAACACCCGGAACACACCCTGAGCAACCAATTACTGCCCACATTCCCTGCACTAGCAGTCCCCGCTGTGAAGGTCACGTGAAGTAAGAAAGAAGTAGAAAGTAAATGGAAGATAAAGGGGAATGAAATTCTTTTAAATGAAGCATAACACCAACAAGTGAAGAGAATGATAGAATAAGAACTAAAAGTTTGAAGATGGATATGGTCAGGAGAAGGGAAAGGTTTCGTGTTGCCACCAAAGAGCGTCTAACTGACGCTCGAAACCCTTAACCGTAGATTCACTGACTACACTTTCTGGAAGCGAGTTCCAGTGCTCGATAACTCTACGCGATAACCGAGTTTCCGCCCTGATCCGGTCAGAACGCGGCTTGTGTAGCTTCATGGGATGACCGCGAAGACAAGTCAACCTAGTCGGGCTAAATAGCCAGCTCAAGTCCGGTCCAACCTTCCCTGTTAAAAGAGGGTAAGTAAGGATTAGATCTCCTCGAAGCCGTCGGTAGTGCATTGAATACATACCCAAGCTAAGTAGACGCTCGGGGTACGATTGCCCCCGTAACCCCTCGACCAATTTGGTACCTACTCTCAAAACCCTCTCGTGCTCCATTTTGTCCCGAACAAGGCAGGGCGGGCAAGCCTGGACGCAGTATTCCAGATGGGGCCGAACGAAAGCTGAGAACATCTTCACAAATATGTAGACAGTTAGGACCCCGAAGGAACGGCGTATTAACCATAACATTCTGAAGCCCCCACTTGCGGCCTTCTTCCAGTTGTCACCAGAATGCGAAGACGATGAATGAACGACGCCTAGGTCTACCTTTTTGGAGACAAGGGGGAGTTCGACCCCACCGAGTAAGTAGCTCGAAGGCTGGAAGGTTGCTCCTATACGAAGGACGGAACACTTAGCCTGATTTATGGGCAGTAGCCACAAAGTAGACCAGTCCCAGAGTCTGTCCAGTGCATGCTGTATGGCCTCAGAACCCCAGGAACATTTACAACATTCCATAGCTTAAGGTCATCAGCAAACAATAGGAATGATACCCCAAGCTCTCCAGGGAGATCGTTTACGTAGGTGGAGAACAGCATCGGTCCAAGGACCGAGCCTTGTGGGATACCGCTAAGGACCGCTTGCCTAAAGGATAAGTTGCGACCCACACGTGCACACTGCTCTCTTCCCTGCAAGAACGCAGATACCCAGTGAAGGGCGCGGCCAGATACGCCGTAGGAGCTCAGCTTTTGCGATAGCCTCAAGTGGGGTACCTTATCAAATGCTTTCGAGAAGTCTACGAAAAGCACATCCACTACGTGGCCATTGTGCATTACCTCGGCCCAAGCTTCACGAGCAACCAACAAATTCGTCAGACACGAATACCCCTTCCGGAATCCATGTTGTGCACTACTGAGTAGATTAAATCTATTCAGGTGACATTCCAACGAATCTCTCAACAGCTTTTCAAGCAGTTAGCCCACGACGCTGGTCAGACTGACTGGCCTATAAGTGGCTGACAGACTCCTTGTCGCCAGTTTTGAAGATAGGAGGGATGACAGTCTCCTTCCATTCAGAAAGTAATGTACAGCTACCAAGTGACTTCTGAAACACC
>OX104064.1:193358840-193501762 GCA_944474145.2 Dicrocoelium dendriticum | reverse complement strand
TAAACCTTAGCATACTGTTCTCCAAGCAAACAAGCTTATTCGTGATCCATGACAACAGCAGTGCCGTCCGGGCCAAACAATACTGGGATGCACGAATTCAGGTTGCTTCGCCTTTTGACATAGGCGAAGAAGCGTTTCGGGTTTGATGAGGCTATACGAGCAAGCTCTACTTCATGCTGTAGACGAGCACCACGTAGATACTGCCTGCAGGCATTTCGAACTCACGATATCCCTTGAAAGTGCATAATGAGGGAGCAGATAAGTAAGTACGCCAACATCTGGTAAGTCTGTTACGTTGTTTGCGTACAGCAGAATCAAACCAGGGTGGCTTTGCCCTAGTTTTATTCCTGCCAGATAGTGGTATATGGGGGAGAGAGAGCTCACTCAAGTATGAGTTAAAGCTGTCCCAGGCCGTTTGAATATCGTCACTTTCCAAAATGACACAAGGCGACTTTGCGGCTTTGGCTTTCATTGTCTGAAAGTCTGCGCGCCATATATTTGGTAATCGGTCGGGATGATCATTAGTCTGACGACTAAGGGCGCACTTAAATGAGAGACATGCGTGGTCGCTAGCACCGAAAGGTGAGTTGTATACAATATTGGCGCCAAAATCAATGGATTTAGCGAAGATCAAGTCCAAGAGGGACGGGTTTTGACCCATCATGAATCTAGTAGGCCGATCGACAAATTGGTGACGGGGAAGCATGCAAGGCCAGCTCGAGAAGCTCGGTAGCCAAAAAATTCGTAGCCCGGTAAGACAGAAGACGGCGGGATATAAAGATTGTCTTGAGAACATAGCTATGTACAATAGCTATGTGAATATAGCTTGAGGACAATGGGAGAGAGTGGTGAAGCAGAGTTACACCACGTCGGGGCACAACAGCCAAAGCAGCGCGCAGGCAAGATGGCGAACCCGGTTCAAAATTGCAGTCCAGTATATATAGGCTTGGGATGGGTGCAAAGTAAAACAAAATGTGCACAAGTCTGAATGTGATGTTTGATGGGGTAAAATGTCATGGTCACTACAGGTCATGAGGTTGGCGTTTAGAGGAAACGTCTGAATGCCTGAGATATGTTGGTTTTAGTGAACATGACATTTTACCCCATCAAACATCACGTTCAGACTTGTACATATTTTGTTTTACTTTGCACCCGTCCAAAGCCTATATATACTGGACTGTGATTTTGAACCAGGTCCGCCATCTTGCCTGCGCGCTGCTTTGGCTGTTGTGCCCCGACGTGGTGTAACTCTGCTTCACCACTCTCTCCCATTGTCCTCAAGCTATATTCACATAGCTATTGTACATAGCTATTTTCTCAAGACAATCTTTATATCCCGCCGTCTTCTGTCTTACCGGGCTACGAATTTCTTGTGTAGCATTCGTCAAGGCGCTACATAATTGGTGACCCCAATCGCATTCCGGTGAGTTCGTTCAATTTTTTTGGTTTTTCCACGCAAATCGTGGCCTCAGTTTCTAAAAAGTGTGAGGACTCACAGTCTGTGCAAGCGGTATCTCTGGTAGTTCCACCATTTATTGAAAAAGATCCCGTTTTATGGTTCATGATTTTAGAAGCCGAGTTTACTTATAAGCACATCACTAGCAATTCTGCAAAGTATAATCACTTGCTCACACGCCTGCCGACTGATATTACTATAGCTCTACGTGATTTTATTATTACGTCTTGTTCTCCTGACCGTTATACTCTGCTCAAGAACGCTGTAATAAAGCGTGTTACTCCCTCCGAGAAGTCCCGCCTGGCTATACATTTTACTGGTCTACAGCTAGGTTCTAGTAAGCCATCCGCGCTATTGCTAGAGATGCGTGGTCTTCTTCAAGGTTCACATATGGATGAGTCGCTGCTTCGTGAGTTATGGCTTCAGCGTTTGCCTGAAAACGTACAAGCTATGCTATCGCTTGCGAAATCGCAGCCTTTGTCAGAAGTTGCAGATATTGCTGATGACATGATGGAGCGCTTCACCGGACCACCGTGTCCGTCACCTAGTTCTCTTCGCTCACCTGACGTAGGTTTTACTGTTGACCCTTCGGTCCAAACCACCGACACCGCTACTCCACCTTCGACTGGTGAGCTCTTAGCAGAGATAGCTGCGCTACGGCAAGAAGTTCAAAACTTAAAGTTACATCGGCACCCACGGGATTCCCATCCCGTTCCCCTAGCCCATCTCGAAGACGAACACGACTCCCAATTTGCCGTTATCACGCACGTTTTGGAAGTTCCGCTAGAAATTGTATAAAACCATGCTCATTTCCCGTAACGAGAAAAAGGACAGGCCGACACGTATTGGCGACGAACGCTGTCGGCCGAAGTCGTCCAAATCGCCTCTTCAAAATCGTTGATAGGAACACTGGGATCATGTTCCTGGTTGATACCGGGGCGGAAGTTAGCGTGATCCCACCGGTTCCAGGCGACGCGACTAAGCCACAGACAACCAACTTGCGTGCCGCTAACGGCACCGCTATCCGAGTTTTCGGTCAACGCTCTCTTACCATTGACCTCGGACTACGACGTCCCTTTCGATGGATTTTCACCATCGCTGCTGTTCCATTTGCTATATTGGGTATCGACTTCCTCCAACACTTCGATCTTCTCGTCGATGCGCGTCATCGCAAACTCGTTGACCAAAAGACCCAGCTTTTCACATGTGGAGTTCGCACACCTTGTGTTTCTGTCACTCCCATTTACATTCAGCCTGAAGCTGATAAGGAAGTTTTAGATCTGTTCAGACAGTTTCCGCAGCTCGTCCGCTCAGCTGACGCTACTCTTCCGGTCGCATCTAGCGTTACGCACCATATAGGAACCCGTGGCCCACCGGTTTCTGCACGGCCACGACGTCTCGCCCCTGATAAGCTAAAAGCCGCTACGGCGGAATTCGAGCACATGCTCGAACTTGGTATCATCCGTCATTTTCGTTCTTTTCTAAAAAGCAGAAGCTTTACCGTCTTTACTGACCACAAACCTTTAGTTTATGCCCTCGACTCGTCATCGACCTTAACGCAATCTACAGGGCCACCTGTAACGACGCCCAGCTTTTCAGCTCCACCACAATCCCAGTCACCTAGTTCGCCTCAAACTAATACCAGTCATGGTAGAAGAGTTCGTAAACCTGCTCGTTTCTCCGATTTTGTCGAATTCATCCACACCTCATGAATCTTTTTCATTTTCTATCATCGTTTGTATTATGCTTTTCCGTAAATATCTGAATCTGTCTCCCCGAGATTTTTTCCCCATCTATCAGGTAAAGTCATGAGGCTGGCACGTTTGGGTCCGTCCGTTCAATGGTTGGCTGTTCCTCACTTGTTTGGTCGTTTGGATGCTTTGGTCTACCCCCAACGCTTTGTCGTTTCGCCCGCCCAAGTTGGCCTTTGGATCGTGGTCTGCTTGGCTCAATTTTGCTCGCCTTGGTCGTTTGTCTGGCTCGCCTTCCTGGCTTTGGCTGCACGTGTGCTTGGCTCGTTGTTTTTGGCCCCCACAACTCGCCAGTACGAACAGGATTTCAGCTTCGTCTTGGCAGTGGATTGGAATGCGGTGGGGGGAGTGACCTCTCCCAAGCGCACTGTCTTTCAGCAGCGGTGAAATGTCCTACCGGCCCTTTTTCTGGATTATCCAGTATTTTGTAGTCCGGTGTGCCCGCTGGGACGGCCCACCGATGATGCACTCCAATCCACAAGAGTATTAAATAATCCAAATAGAACCGAACTCCTGTGATTCTGCCTTTATACATTTGCAAGCCAACAGCGATCGAAGTTCTCGTCCCTCGGCCTTCTAAGGGGAGGCCTTTGTAGTGACCATGACATTTTACCCCATCAAACATCACATTCAGACTTGTGCACATTTTGTTTTACTTTGCACCCATCCCAAGCCTATACATACTGGACTGCAATTTTGAACCAGGTCCGCCATCTTGCCTGCGCGCTGCTTTGACTGTTTTGCCCCGACGTGGTGTAAATCTGCTTCACCACTGTCTCCCATTTTCCTCAAGCTATATTCACATAGCTATTGTACATAGCTATGTTCTCAAGACAATCTTTATATCCCGCCGTCTTCTGTCTTACCGGGCTACGAATTTCTTGTGTAGCATTCGTCAAGGCGCTACATGGTTGGAATCAGTTGTGCCATGTCTAGGAATCGGGTCAGATGATAGATAGCCACCGCTTGACCCTCGCGAGCTGGGATAGGAGGCCCGCAACTTGCGGCGTCCCACAAAAAGGGATCGCGGAATGTGTCGTCATGATTTGTGGCATTACGGTGTGTTGTTGAAGGAGTGTTGACTGGCGTGGTGGGATGGGTGGATGGGGGATCGGGGCATGTGCAGAATTCATCGGTTCGTTGCGCCCGGGTGGGTTTCGTCCCGGTGATTTTGCTGCTTGGTCAACAGTGTGTTGGGTTTTGCGCGGGGTCTGGAGGCGCACGGCGAGGCTTGGTGTTCTGAGTAAGCAATTCTTGCGTTGCGGCTGCTCAATACCGGTTGTCGCTGTAGGAAATTTCGTTTCATGTCGTGGGGTGAACCCTAGTTTTGCTTTGACGAGTTATGTTGGTATATTTGTATGGTTGGTCTGGGCGACATATCTTATTGGGCTTTGCCCGCGCAGCATTGAGGGTGAAGGCCTAGTTTTGCCCACACGAGTTAGGTCGTCTATATTTGTATGGTTGGTCTGGGCGACATATCTTATTGGGCTTTGCCCGCGCAGCATTGCGGTTCGGCCGGTAGAGGAGCGAAGTGAATGCAGGGTCTGCTTGTGCGTCGCGGGGTTTGGGGTTCTAAGTAAGTAATTCCTACGTTGTGACCGCTCAGTCCTGACTGTAGATGTGGTAGATTTTGCTTCGTAACGAGGGTGTTGAGGCCAGCTGGTGTTCGGACGATTTGTGTTGCCTATATTTTCATGCTTAGTTCGGTCTGCGTATAGCTTTGGGCTTTTCCAGAGTGGCGATGCAGATCGGCTGGAAGTGTAGGGGGTTTGGGTTTAATCCAATTACTCGTTGTTGAGCTAGGGGTTACAAGGAGATAATTCTTCCGTCGTGGCTGCTCAACCTTGACTGTCGCTTTACTAGGCTTCGGCGTAAAGCGTGGTTTGTATTTTAAACAAGTGGGTGTTATCTTGGTTGTTTTAGCGCGTTTGGGCATCGACTCATTGTTATAATATTGTGGTTTGGAAGGGAGCTGAGGAGACACAGTTATAGAACAACCTGGGTTCGGGCAGCTGGGCTTAGGTGCCGTGTCCGTATCAGGCTGCGTGAGATCGTTTACGATACTGGAAAGCGGTGTATATGATGACAGGAAGCACAGGCTATCGAGCTCAGTGTACGTGTCACGTACATCAGACACGCCGTTGGGCTTCTCGCTGCACTCTGTTCTGTCCATGATTGCATTCAAGGTGGCCGTAACTTTTGCCTGTCCTTCAACTGCCGGTACCTCAAATGCGATAGGATTTAATTGTCGTTGTGACATGTCCATGTCAACGTTGTAGGCCAGTGATGAGCTTGTCGTGGGAGTTGCGTTCAGATGCGTATCAGTTAACTGCATGCCCGGTATTGGCGTCGTATTGACAATTGAATTGGCAAAGGTCGTGACAGCGGTTACTGGAGACCATTCAGTAGCGTTTCTTCTGAGGGGCTGTTGGAGAGGGTCCAGGAGCATATTTATGGAATTGTGCAGACTCCGCTTATTAGGGGCTCGTACATTTGACATGAACGCCCTTTGCAGTGGCGTCATGTCCTGTTTAATCAGTATGGGCCCGAGATTCGCTTTCTTTCTTATGATGAACTTGTAGTCTAGAAAGCATTTGGCGTGATCTTGGCTGCTGAACTTGAGGACAATTGGGCATGGTCGTTTTTTTTGTTTTTCGAAGGCGGCTGCATGAGCAGCAATCCCGGTCCATTTTGCATACACTTAGAAGTGAGCGTGTCACTTTCTCAAGTGGTATTCGATTTGGCGCATTAAATATTATTACATTTCGTGCACGGATGACTCGTTCGTTGACTTCCTTGGCGAGCGTGTTGAGCAATTCACCCGCTGCGCTAAGATCTTCCACTTTGTCTGATTTATGTAGATCCGATAGCTGCGCCAGCGGTAGAATTTTTACTACCAATTGATTGATATTTTGCAATTCTGATTTCACCGAGTTTAGCTCATTTTCGATGTGTTGGACTTAAATAAGCGCGTCCGTAAGCTGGTCTTGTGGTGCTGTCTTACAGTCTGAAAGCAAAGGCAACGGACACTTAGGTGGTAACGGTTTTAGTGAGGTTACTGACATTTAGCTTCATGTAGTGCATCCGTCGGTGGATCGGAAAGGAGCACAAAGCAGTTAGCTAATTTTTCTGGTGTAAGAGCCGCATAGTTACCGGTTTTCACGTTGTTATTTGTGTTATGGCTGACTAACGGGTGTGTCAGTGCTGAGACTACTGTGGGCGCAAGGCCGTTACTGGTAGTGCCATTATCCTTCTGAACGCCGCTGCCAATAAGCCACATGTCTATAGACAAGGTTAACGAAATGAGCATCCGGAAATATTGCAAAATTCTTTTGAACGTGTAATTCGCTAGAGCCTGCAAGGAGGTTTTTCTATGGTTAGAGTTTTCCAGACCTGAAGCATAATTGTGCTCCATGTGTTGAGACGCGCTAACGTGCAATTGTTCGCTGTTTATGAGCGTTTTCTTTCTAATTTAGGCTTTTCGGTGTGGGTGTCATCGATTCTAAATATGGCAGTAATGTCACATATCTAGCATGTCAGCGTAAGTTCTAGTGTCTTATTCTATAAATAAATAAGTAATTGGTATATTCTCGGCAAAACGAAACACACCTGTAAAGGCGCGATCAAATATGCATACAAGCATAGCGTCTTTGGAATATTGAAACATATCGTTTTAATGAAAGATATAACGGGAAAGCTGTAGTCCATACGAGTGAGCAAGTTGTCAGGTAATAGTCAGATCAAGGAACATGATGGCGCTGGGACGCGTAAAATCCGTCATAATTGTTGCTTCAATATACAAGTTGGGTGTACTTTCGCCACGTAGTAATCTATCAGCACACAAGCCCAGACAAGGTGTTGGTGCAAACAATGACCATTACGAAATCGGAGTTATCTGTGCTCCATCAAAGCATGCTTCACGAGGCAGCATAAATGAATAATATTATAAGTTACAAACGGCAAAGTACGCCGAAAATAAGAGCTGGATTTAATCCACCTTTATGCATGACGCAGGGTGGGCAATGGAGTAAGGTGAAAGATAAATTTGGAACTGATGGTCAAGATAAGGCTAGGAATGGCCCCAGAACGCTGGAGCTCCAGCTTGCTGGTGTGACAGGTCTCTCTTGCCCATGGCTAGATTTCCTGTCATCGACAGAGAACATGAAATCTTAAAGGTTATGATGGCATGCATTGCGATCAAACATGGATCTGGTTCATCATGCAGCCACTCTACCAGTGTTCACATTAGTGATTGACGAATGTACAACTCAGATAGAAGCTAAGAAATATGAGGCCATTAGAAGATACATCGGAGTGCATACTGTCTGGTGTAGGAGACCGTGACTCGACTGACGGAGCACGTAATAATACATTTGACACAGAAACTTCATATCAACCTAGTTTTGTCAGTCCCTCATAGTGACTTAGGTGAGAACAACGTACGTTTCGACTAGCAGCGTCATCGCAATGCCAACCTCTACCAAGAGGGTAAGGGCTATTAGGGTCCACAATATTGAGAAACAGCGCCTATGTAGCTAAAAAGCTTGTGGGATTAATGAGAGGTGTTTCATCTAATAAGGCCGGTTGTTTCCGTTAGAATCTAATAAAAACAGATGGGTGGTGGACTCCACGGACTATCAGGATATTTTTGGGGTTACACGGGACTTGTTTGCGGAAAGTATCGTGAAAGTGTTTACATAGTTTGACGCAGTTACGCGGAGCAGCAGCACAAACTATTTAAGGGGTGGTACCACGTATGAATACTGAGCTAAGGAAATGGTGGCGGTTATGGTTTATTTATATATAATCCGTCAAATTAAGGGATTCGCCAAGGTGCTCAGCAACATTTAAAGCAAAACCGATTACTAGATAAGGTAGTGTGTGTCATAAATAGGTCAAAGAGTAATCTACGTCATGCAACGTCCTCGCTGACAAACATATGTGCCCTTAGGGACGAATAAAGGAACGGAATGCGGGAAAACGAATGGAGATGTAACTGAAGCTAGCCTTTCAACTGGCACACCCGAAGTTAAGGAAATAAGGGTCGTTGCTCAATATGCTTCTTGCGGGAGGTGCACGGCCGTCCAGTTTGAAACTGAGTTTTGATTACTTCAAAGGGTTCACAGTTGCTCTTATTTGAAAGCCAGGCACTAAGGATGATGCGTGGCGTGTAAGTAAACTTTACAGTTAAACGCTACCATTGCTGTGCAACGCCGCTTAGAGCAAAGTAAAGATGCGATAAGGCATTGATGGCCGTATAAGGAACCGCACTTTGCGTGATGGTGGGAAAACCAGAGCTTAATTTCGGCGTACTCTGCTGTTCCCGAGGCACACTTTTATTTTTATACCGTCTGCCCAATTAATATAGCTCTCACCAGCATACGCTGACTTGCTGCATGTGTTACATTAAGGTTTCTTATTGTGTCGATGACACATGTATTGAAACTGCGAAGTTGGAAAGAGGATGCTCATAAAGAGCAAACGGTAGTACGTCGAGTTTCTCAACACATGTGGCACATTAATGCTTGACGTTTGGAAAAACCTGAACGCTGAAAACAATGTTCTTGATGCTGCAATCGTGCAGGCGCTAGCGAATTACACGTTTGAAAGCATTTTGCTATCTTTCCGGATGGTCATTTTTTAACCTTGTCTATAGACGTATGTAGCTTATTGGCAGTGGGTTACCATGTATATGGATGCTTATAATGGCTTATTGGCAAAATCATGCGGAATTCCCCCAATAAGTTGTTGGGGTTTACAGGAACGTCCTAGGCAAATGGGCATTGAGCTTTCCTGGCTTATCCAAATATACAAGACTCACGTACTCTCAAGACAACATTCACAACCGCGTAAAGTTAAATAAGCGTGGTGATTTTACTTATACAACGGTCCTCGACGAACTGGCCTCTGTGAGTGCTACGCGGTAACTCGATTTTTTGGCGTGCCATACTGATCGAGCTTTTTAAGTAAAATATCGCGAAGCCCAGTGTTTGACGAAACACTCGTGACAAAATTTAACCACTGTCAAATTTCCTCTGAGCTCAAGTGCTTATGTCTAACTTACAACGTTTGCATTTTGCGAAAGTGGTGACTAAGGGGATCCAGTGCATTGCCTGCAAACTCTGGCCATGTGGCTAAAAGTGTTGCTCGCAACTTATTGAACCGCCCTTCAAAACCTATGCCGAGCACAAGGGTTTGCGGTGGAGTTGCCAATATCGCATCGATGCTGCTGCGTTAGCAAGACGTCCGCCACATCAACATCCTGAAAGACGTCCTTCCGCTCCCTCTGCTAGGCCTGCCAGGAAGTGGAGCAACACATCTTCCAGCGGCGCTCCAAAAGTCGAGGCCACCCAAGCCCCGTCTACTTCTCATTCGGACCCATTAATACACATCCGCCCTGTTGAGCCTACGACGAAGTCATATGCGGACGTAGTGAAGGCGAAAGCGACCTTGGTCTCGTGTGGCCAAGGTCCAGCCACATGTATCACCAAGACTAAGACTAAGTCTTTGAATAAACCTGAGCTTCCATCTTCTCAGTCACAAATGAAGATAATTCTCAACAGAATTGCTGAGCTGGCAAATAAATACATAAATAGTTTATTCTCAGTTTCATAGAGACACACCAGCTAAGGCATGATCAAGGTTTAAAAACAGACCTGTATCACGACGATACATCGGGTTCAATCGTGTGTAGTTGAAACGGTGTCCGGAAGAGCTGATATGAGAGTCTAGTCGAATTGCCAGTATGTAGTTGTGGGCAGTGACTTTATTCAGTGGCGAGTTACATCCGCCACGTCGCAGTGTCGTTGAACAGACAGTTGTGGCCTTTTATAGGGAGAACGCTTGCCAAGCGAAGACCTACCACGTCCTGCAACACTGCCGTAAAGCATTTTGAACATTAAGGTTGAACAGGCAAAGCCGCTTGACGACTGGTTTTACCTTCGGTTTTTCGCAGAGTAATGGCTTCTAATTTCCTCTGTTAGTTGGACAGGTAATTTGATCGGGGTCGCCATGATTTTTGAGGTCGGTGGAGGAGAGGGACATCGCGATTATTCTTCTTGTTGTATGTCTAGGTGAGCAAAAGTTCAGCTTTTCCGCTGTCCAGATTTTTCAGATGTATAATGTATGGGAGTATGAGGATATGTCCAGTTCTCCATACTGGACAAGGGTTATGGTGATTGTGGGTCGGTCCTTGCGGAGTTTTACCCTCCTCCATGTCAGTCCTTGTGGGTTGTTACGTCGGTCTTGGGCCAAAACCGTTCCTCAGTCCAATCCCAGATCTCTAAGATGTCCCGGACCTCAGAGAAAAGGGAAAGTGAGGGAAAACCGAGAGAAGACCGCAAGAACAGGCATGGAGTTGAACATTGTTAATGTCTTGGGTTACAACATTTGGGCATCTGTTCGCATAGTGAGTGCGGATGAAGTCAAGGAAACTCCTAGAAGGGCTATCAGGGCTCCTATACGGCAGCACAATTTTAAATTGCGTTGATTCGGTACAGACTTCAACTGTAAGAGCTTCCACAGTTTTATCAGCTGAGTTAAAGGTATGTGTTTTTAGATATGTTTACACCACATCTGATATACAAGGCGACACCGCCGCCACGGCGATCAGATGGGCGGTCAGATCTCAGTATTGCGTAGCCCGGAACGTATAATTCACTGTCCATGACGTCAGAAGACAACCAGGTATCAGTGAACGCTAGTACATCAGGATGGGAGTGGTCTATTAGGGCCCCTACTTCACACATCTTCTTTCGCAAGCTACGCACATTGCTGAGAACTATGCGAAAACCATTGGTATGGAGAGCACCGGGTCGTGTGCTACCAGAATGGGCTCTGGTAAGGCGGAAGTGGACCGTCGGCTCTTTACCCAAAAACCCACCAAACATAAACCTTTCTCGCCAGCTTCGCGACGCGCTTTAAGGTTTTTGATGGCTTCCTTAAGATTTATCCTATCTGCCAAAGGTAGATCCGGCTGTATACGCACTCCGGAACCCTTTGGTTTAAAGGCGAAGCGCAAAAGAGCTTGGCGCTCCTCCGGTGTAGATAGTACCACGCGTAGTAGACGGGTATACATTTAGTACTATCACCCGGTATGTTTCCAAACCTAGTAAGTTTTCTAACAGTAACCCCAGGAAATCCTGGTGAAAGTAGTTTAGAAACGCAAAGTTTGAACCAATGAAGGTCGTCAAGCATGCGATATTTCGGAAGAGTCCCAGGGGACTCCGAGATATTCCTGAAGATAACGCTGCTGTCCGTAAATGCATCACTACGACGAGGGGTGTTTACGGCATGCGTCAACGTAGCAGTGGCCGGCGCAGCGCTTGAGTTCATATCCTCCTTAGTAGGAGTAGCAGGTGCACAGGAGAAGGATTTCGCAATGAGGTGGAAGGGTTTTCTGTCTTCGTTTCCAGGGACGGAGTATCGACGGAGCCCACCGTTACATCTCTTAGCTTGGGTTGGTTGTACTGATGGATTTCTTTATTTTGCGCCGCTTTGCCGTCGCAGATACACTGGTCTGTACAACTTCCCCACTCACATCTGAGTTCAATGTAACGCCAGGATGTTTACCGTCTTCAGGCAGAGCCTCAAGTGTCGGTGAATCCTTCGAAGTCTTACTATTTATGCAATCGTCTGAACGCACGCTTGTTCTGAAAAGGCCTGCATGTTCAAGGCTTACGACTATTTGATCAACCTTCCCCTCTAAAGAACTAAACAAAGATAGAAGGGTACCCACTCTATTCACCAGAGTTTCAAATTCGTCATTTGGGACTAGACGATACGCTTTGTGCCCCACACAACCAGGGCAATTATAAGGCAAATTATCGCCGTTTTGTAGGAGGATATACTTCTGTCTATCCAACCCAGTGCACGCCTGATGGAACCAAGAACTGCAGAGGTCACATTGCATGCCCCCAGAAGGACCAGTAACTGGTTCTGAGCAACTCGCTTTACAACAAACAGCTGACGAATCGGTTAATGGGTCCGAGGGCGACTTGGAACTGGATATCTTTACCATAAGGAAAGATGAAAATCTTTAACAGATAATAGGAACGTGAACCAGGGTACGGTAGGCTACAATGCAGACAACGTAAGCAGCAATCAGATAGAACCCGGGGTGATTCGTTTGCCCAGGTTTAGACTCACCAGAACAAGAAAAGTAGCAACGAAGACGAAAACAGGCTTTTCCGTAGAATACCCTCCAAAAGCTGTTCTCCGATGGAGCTGGGGGAGACTGCAAAAGCAAGGGATTGATCAGCTTCGCACGGTAGAATATCAACCCGGTTTGTACTCGATCGATGAGATATCGACAAAGGCCGGAATCTTTTGCTTTGAAGTCTTCGAACAGAGGCCAATATTTCGAGGAGGAAACCACGAACAGTAGGCAAACAATGTAAGAGCCTCAAACGCTGGCACACTAGCAGTTTATGCTCAGAGTTATTTAACACTGTTTCCACCAAAGGCTTCCGAGAAGGAAAACTCAAGCGGAGAAACACCACAACCACGTCGTAACAAAGGAAGGTACACAATAGATTCCGAGTATATTGGCATTTCCAAGTACTTTCAGAGTACAAGAAAACTGACAAAGCCAAACTTTCTATGTAGAGATATTCAACTACTGTTATCAAACAGGGACTTCAGTAAAGAAAATTTCGAGCGGTGAAACACGACAAGCACGTTGTGACCTTGAACCTCGGCTTGAGAAAAAATCATGTACACTGTGTAACCATACTTTTGCTGAAAATGTCTTTTGAAAATCCTATAGAAACATTAGCCGTATGGGTGGATTGCTAACGCCTGCGTAGAGACAAGAGCGTTGTACCAGTAAGCAAAGTACGAAGTATCCGTTTAGTATGAGCCAATAGTTGCGTGGGGACAGAGCATAAAGATTTAGAATATTGGTAGTGATTGTCAGGTGCATGAACAGCACGTAGTTAGCGTAATCCGAGAGGGAGGGCATAGTAAGCGAAAATAGATAGGTTGCCGCGAGAGAGTCCTAAAGATCAATTGGTGGCAGGGCAGCGGAATTATTGGATGCAGATATTCTAAAGGAATAAAGGTTATTGAGATACGGAGTGGCTCCTAACAAGCACTGGATCATCGCATATGCATGGGGCCAATGGCCATTAGTTACTACTGAACAGAGATGCTGAATTTACGACGAACGACAGCTGGTGGCGCTAGGAGAGAATCAGTGGTCAGGAGTAGTCATTCCAATCAGGCGCTTGGTCACTAGTTTACGCCGATAGGGTTGCTGAGTGTATCAACAGGCCAGTGAAGGAAAGTGATAGGTCAACAGACCAGATGGGCTGTGCCGCAAACAATCCGAGAGAATGAACATTGTAAGAAGGGAGCGAGCTCCGGATATATGCAAAGTTAAATGGAAGCAATGGCGGCTAGCTGCTGCTAAGTAGAGATAGTGGCTCTAGAAAAGAATGTATCAGTGGCTGGTGTAGCCATAGCACTAAGACCTTTGATCACTACTGGATACCTACAGTTTCGATGAAGAAATCAACATGTGAGCGAAGCATAGAGAGACAGACGGCGGAAGAAAATGAAGGTTGGAGATTCAGGTAGTAGCTACTTGCAAGCTACATGGAGCCACCAAAAACTAGCAGCTATCAAGAAGAGTTGATGCGGGTATGTGGAACGAAAATAACTGCGCGCTAGGAGAGTGACCACGGACCAGCAATGGAGTTCGGATTAAGCCTTCAGTTACTAGTCGATCCTACGGTGGCACATAATAGGTCAACAGACCATCTGAGCTGTGACGCAAACAATCTGAGAGAATGAACATTTTAAGAAGAGAGCGAGCTACGGATATCCGCAAAATTAAGTGGCATCTATGGCGACTAGCTGCTTCTAAGCAGAGATAGTGGCTCTAGAAAGGAGTGTAGCAGTGGCTCGTGTATCCATAACATTAGGGCGTTTGATCACTACTGGATACCTACAGTTTCGATGAAGAAACCAACATGCGAGCGAAATTAAGTGAGACAGACGGCAGAAGCAAATGAAGGCTGGAGAGTCAGGGAGTGGATCTTTACAAGCTACATGGAGCCAACAATGACCAGCTGATGTCAAGAGGAGTTGATGCGAGTGGGACGAAAGTAACATACCGGCGCGCTAGGAGAGAGAAGAGTGACCAGCAATAGCGTTCGGATTAAGCCTTCAGTTATTAGTGGATCCTACGGTGGCATATAATAGGTCAACAAACCAGCTGAGCTGTGACGCAAGCAATCCAAGAGAATGAACATTGTAAGAAAGGAGCGACTCCTACCGAGCTCCAGATATCCGCAGTAATTTAAGCTATGGCGACTAGCTGTTGCCAAGCAGAGGTGGTGGTGCTAGAAACGAATGTGTCAGTGGCTGGTGTAGCCATATCATGAAGACTTGACCACTACTGGATACCTACAGTTTCGATGAAGAAATCAATATGCGGGCGAAGGTTAGTGAGACAGACGTCAGAAGAAAATGAAGCCTGGAGAGTCAAGGAGTGGCTACCTGCAAGCTACATGGAGCCAACAATGAGTAGCTACTACCAAGAGGATCTGACGAGAGTAAGATGAACGACGGATAACGGCGCGCTTGGAGAGAGTTGAGGAGTCGGGAGGAGGATAGTGTGGGATGGTAAGAAGAGGCGATTATAAGTGGTCTGGTCCAGTTTCAAAAAAGTAATAAAGGAAAATCCATCATTCCGTACGCCACCAATTCCTGAGCGCATTCAGGCATCTCGTGACCGCTGTCTCATCATCGTGAACACGGCGGAATTGGACAAGGCTACCTGGGCAGAGCGAATGGTGGATGATCAAATACTGCTCGAGCAGCTGATTTCCCTACTGTTTGCTGCAGGCGAATAGGGAATAAACATTGTTTCTGCCTTCCGTCTCTGTAAGAAGCAGGAAAATTCCTCCAAGGTTCGACCCCTCAAGGATGCATGCGGAAACGAAGAAGAGTGCGCGCGCATCCTTCGACGGACTCCACATCTCAAAGGCGAACCTTTCTAAGTGTTACTAGACCTCTCTCCAGAGGACCGAATTAAAATGAAGAAACCCGTAGAGGAGATCGGAACGCGCCGGGCGAGTGGTGAAACCGACCTACATATCCTGGAATTTTGCGTAGTTCGGAAGAGCATAATAGTGCGCCGGAGGCTGATTCTTGTCACCCACAGACAGCAAAATCTAAAAACAGACTACGCGTGCTATCTGCCAATGTAAATAAATAAATAAAGCTTTTATTCTCGATAAGGAGATGCACAACTTTACAGGCATGATCATTTTGACAAAACAATGCGTGTTCAAGGTTGCAAAATCCGATTTGTTCGCCATTGTAGTGCTTGTTTGTGCGGGGGGAATGTAAGTATGTAATCGTGTGTGCGTTTATGTAGCTGTGTAATTTGCACTTGTAACTGTGCTGCTCCATTTTTAATGTTTGCTATCGTCAACAATGTGTAAGTAGGTGGGTTGAAAAGGATTATCCAGATATCCACCAGGCAGTGACTTTATTTTGTGGCGAGCCACGACCGCCACGTTACAGTGCTGTTAAGCAGACATTTGTGGCCTTTTATAGGGAGAACGCTTGACAGGCGCAAACCCACCATGTCCTGGAACACTGCCGCCGAACTATTAGCTAGAACGGGTTAAACCCGAACCACCCAGCTGGCACCACGTGGAGGTTGTTCGGCTAGCCAGCCTTCGGCTAGCCAGTATTTTACTTCGGAGACTCGTCCAGGCCTGCTGGCCTTCACCAAAAGCTGGCTATTTTCAGATACCACAGACCCGGAAGCGTCTATCCCTGGATATCACAACTCCCGGTCCGAACGCCACAGGGATGAGTTCAGGTGGTGGATTAATTCTCTACTGGAAGACAGATCTCAAATTACATTTAGTTGAAGCTATCAGTGAGCAGGATGACAATTTCGAAGCCCGCTGGTGCCGTGTTCATGACGGATGCAGATCTCTTGGTCTGTGTCGTCTACAGAGCGCCATCGGGTCCCGGAGCACGCTTGTTGGGCTTGACAAGGATGTGTGGTGGGCACAAACACTGTCTAATCTTGGGGGATTTTAATGCACTGGATATCGCTTGGGACCTACTTCTTTGTGGTGGCCGATCTGACTCCTTCGATGCCACATTGCCTAAAACCGCTCTCGACTGCAGCCATGTTCAACATATCTTGACGCCAATTCGAATTTTCCCAGACCAGACCCCACACATCCTAGATCTCGTGCTCTCCCCGGCAGATCCGGATGTCACCAACCTAACCGTTCTTCAACCCATAAGCAAGAGCGATCATTGTGTTGTTTCAATCCACTGGACTCGTCGTCTCTCGATCCATAGCCCCAGTGATCACCGTCGGAATTTTTGGCGTGCCGACCCACTCCATCTGTAAACGGCCGCAAGCGCTACATACTGGGGTATCCCTGAACACCTTCACCTCGACGACGCTTGGAATCTTGTACTCTCCAAAATGACGTGGTTTATTGAGCAGGTCGTTCCTTCCTCCCATCGAAAGCCCTACGCTAGTGGTCCACCTTAAATTGATCGAGAGTTGTGGTCAACCATGAATAGAAGGCGCAAATTGTGGGACCGCTTTAGGCAATCTCACGCAGAACTCGACTTCTCTCACTACAAGACTGTCGGAAATGTTTGTGTTGCAATGAAGCGCCAGAAACGCCAACAATAAATAAATAAATAAATAGTATATTCTCTGTAAAACGAGACACACCTCTAAAAGGCATGATCAAATATGCATACAAGCACAGCTTCTTTGGAATATTAAAACATTTCGTTACAATGAAAGGAATAAACGAAAAGATGTAGTCAATAAGAGCGAGCATATTGTCAGGTAATAGTCAGACCAAGGATCATAATGGCGCCGTGGCGCGCAAAAGCTGTTGCGTCAAGATACAAGTGGGGGGTAAATTTGACATGTAGTGATCCATGAGCACAGGAGCCCGAACAAGGTTTAGTGCAATCAATGACCATTACGAAGCCGGGATGATCGGTACTCCACTAAAGCATTCTTCATAGTAAAATCAGTTGCACAGGTTCGATGTTGGAGGCTGAGGACTGCGTCAGTGTGAAATGTATAGCAGTGACTTTATTTTGTGGCGAGTCACATCCGCCACGTTGCAGTGTTGTTAAGCGGACATTTGTGGCTTTTTATAGGGAGAACGCTTGCCAGGCGAAAACCCACCACGTCCTGGAACACTGTCGTAGCTTCCGTTGAACTGTAGTGCTAGTCGGCTAAACATCGTATAGACCGATTTTGCACTCTATTATTCGCAGTCGGTTGACAGCCAAAATTTTTCGTTGGTTGGCCAAATGGCTTAGTACTGAACCGGCAATAGTCGTTGAAGTCAGTCAATGATGTAAAAGAGTCGCAGAGTCGAATGATAATGATGCGGGTGAGTAAACATATTGTTAATAGAGGCCGGCTTTTTCTATTATATTGTCCGGCTCGCAACCCGTGTCCAGCTATCCATGCTGGACTTGTCATAGGGACGGTGAGTGCAGTTGTTTCTTGTGTCTGAATATGTCCAAAACAGGAGTAAATGCTATTCTCCGCGAAGTGGACAAGTATTTCCTTCAAATGTAAGTGTAATTGTCTCCATAACCAAGTGAGAGCTCCAGGAAAAATCATCGGAAAAGCCGCTTATGCGCGCGCAGTGCTGTCCGTGAAATGACATCAGAAAAGCTCCAGGAGACTGGAGCATCGGAATGTTTGAGGCAGTGAATGTAATCACGCCAGAATTGTCAGTCTCCGGTTGTGGAACTATGCTTGGCGAAACGCTCCGGAATCGCGCCTAAAGTGCGCTACTCTTATTTGAAAAGAAGCACTGGGGCTGGTAATGGCATCTCTGCTTTGTGTTCCTGTGATCATCAAGCTTTACTGCACGAGGACGTTGAGAAAGCTAGTCACTTGGCTAAGCAATACGCTTCTGTTTACACGAAAGAAACACCATTTAGTGCCAGAGCCGTATCCACCTTTCTATCTTCGTTGGCCCAAGTTGATTTTAACACTGATTCTGTGATGAAACTTCTTCTTCAGTTAGATCCGTATAACTCATCAGGCCCTGATGGAGTGCATCCTTTGTTCCTCAGGACTGTGGCGGAGTACAAAGCTTCACCCCTATGTCAACTGTTTCGTCGCTCACTAGAAGCTGGCCGTCTTCCTTCAGCTTGGAAAGTGCGTATCGTCAAACCCATTTACCAAGGAGGGAGTCGACATGATCCGGCCAATTATCGTCCATGCTGTTTGACGTCAATAGTGTGTAAAGTTATGGAACGGATCCTAAAACAAGCTGTTACGCTTCATCTTGGGGGACAGAATGTCATTTCTTCTGCCCAGCATGGGTTCCGAAAAGCACGCTCCTGTACCTCGGACTTGCTCTTTGCTAAGGACACCTGGGCAAGGTCGCTAGACTCCGGCAAACGCTTGGACGTTGTGTTTGTTGACCTCAGCAAAGCTTTTTGCAAAGTCCCGCATGAACGGCTCCCGTTTAAGCTCCAAGGAAGCGGTATTTCTTGAAACCTCCTGTCTTGGATCGTCGACTTCCTTAACGACCGCTCTATGCAACTGAAAGTGAATGACACTTTTTATGCTCTTGTTCTCATGACGAGTGGGGTCCCACAGGGCTCTGTCCTCGGTCCCGTACTTTTCAATATCTCCATCAATGACTTACCATCCACTCGTCAGACGGATTGTCTAATCTACGCTGACGATCTAATGCTGTGGATGCAAGTATCCAGCATTGAAGACGCCGGCCGATTACCAACTACGCTCGATCTACTCCATGTCTGGTCGATTAAGTGGCGGTTGCCCGTAAATCGTGATGATGCTCTGTTCCCCCGTTGGCTCATCAAACACATTTGGAACTTACCACATTGTTGGTTCCTTGCTCAAAATCGCAACCCAAGCGAGGGACCTTGGAGTGATAGCGTCATCAGAACTCAAATCTATTCAAGACACCTAGAGGGGGGTCGCCGCGGCCTACAGGATGTTCCATCCTATACGTAGAGGGTTTTCTCTCCTGACCCCTGGACTTTTCTGACTCATCTTCGGCTCGCACGTACGCCCTAATCTTGAATGCGGGCTACTCGCTGCCTACCCTCTCACCAAATCCGAATGTGATATGATAGAGAAGGTTCAACGGCGTGGATCCAAATCCGTCCCTGACTTGCGAGACCTGTCGTATCCACACCGACTTCAACGACTATATTTATTCTCTCTAGGTTACCGCCGTCACCGAGGAGGTTTGATAGTCACTCGACGTATTCTCAGAGGAGAATTAGGTTGCGAGTTACAGGACTGCTTTCAACTCAACACCGAGAGTTCGACACGAGGCCACCGCATGAAACTGTTCAAACCGAGAATTCTCCGTGTGTGGCTCAATTTGGCCTTATCCACTCGCGTGGTGGATGATTGGAACCGGTTGCCGGATTCTGTTGTTGATGCTGAGACAGAGGAACGTTTTAAACAACTGTTAGATTCGCACCTGAGCGCGCTGGAATCCTGCTGCCTCTAAGACAGTTACCGTGGTGCACTGCGGAAACTTCTGCCGCAATGACCCACGCCATCTCCGCAATGATCGGGAAGTGAAGGAGCTAACAAAGGATCTTCCTGTTGCTGTCTATCATCCAAGAATCCAATGAAAGCTGTATACCAAGGTCTTTTGACCATATCCTAATTCCAAGGTGTCATGTAAGCTTTCCCAAGCAAAATATCCTGTACTGACCTTTGAGCATTTCCCTGGAAATTTAGTACGTGTTTTTCCATGTTTCATTACGAACGCTTGGAAAATAGTTGGTAGATAACGCTTCTACCGTCTGTGACGGTCAAATTAGCGAAAAAGTCGCTGAGTAAACGTTAAAATTTTAAGCAGCGTGTTGGGGAACCGCCACCAAGCGACGACTTAACTGTGATAAACCAATTATAAGACGGTTGCTTCGGTCTATGTACGTTTGGGTTCCATCTTACAAACTTCAGAATAGAACTACCGAACAACGACTTGGTTAGGATAGACCATCTATAAAAATGATAGTGGCAGGCTTCTGACATCCAGGTAGCATCGTCCGGAGGTCAGGTTGGAGATACCAAGCAATGGCGCAGCTGAGATAGATCAATCACAAAAGGCTTCCTACAGCCTAGGTGATACTAGCTAGCCTCGTTCACAGATCAGAATAGAGCTAGAAAGCGCTGGCTTGGATGAGATGGACCATTTGTAATGTGATGTCAGCTGATTTCGAGAACCTATGCCTCATCGTGCAAAGTTCAGAATAGTGCTACCCAGCGAGGGCTTGGCTGATATAGACCACTTATAAAACGGTTGCCTCGGGCTATGTGAGGCTGAGTACCATCATAAATAGTTCAGAATTGAGCTACCAATCAATGGCTTGGATGCGACAGATGATTTAGAAAATGGTTCCAACAGGCTAGGTGATGTTGGAGAATCCCATCCACAGCACAGAATGTAGCTAAGAAGTGCTGGCTTGGCTGAGATAGACCAATTATAAAAATGTTCCATCAGTCTTTTCTGATGCTATGTGGCGTCGTCCACAGACCAGCATTTATCTGCCTAGCGGTGGCTGAACCAGGCTCCTTATTCCACCTCACTTTGACCATGATACTTAGTACGACCGTAGGTACTTAACCAATTGGTAATTGCCTAGGTGGTACGATTATGTGGCATGCTCAGGAGGTGCTTTCCCTTACGTTGTCCAACTACGTTGTCCAACTTCCATCGCTTTGATCCAAATATTTCACTTACTTATTTCACTTACTTATTACGCTAGACTCTCCATTCCAAACACTCTGTTCCCCTCGTCCCGAGACATTTCCTTGGTCTTGAACCTCGCGTCTGGAACAGGATACCATTACAAGTCAGGGCAGCCGAGAATACTGCACATTTCCGATCATCCCTACATAAACACCTTGCTACCCTGCTAACTTGCCCACCATATACTGATGCCTCCTTTCTTACCTTTACTACATGTCCTTATCCAAACGCGCCGACTAATCAAGTCCTACCCGATCGGCCTCCTGCTCTCCGAATTTATTCAGACTTCTGAGACGTCATTCTCTTAGTTCGGCTGACTCAACTACCCGATTCCATTACCTGGAGAGCATAGTGGGCTTTTCCCATCTTTCGTCAATAAACCTTTCCCATCCTCACCCTAACTCTTATTATCGCGCTCTGCTTTCATCTCTTCTTCAATTGGAATGCACGATCTTACTGCTTTGAGGTGATCTAGTCCCACTGACTAGCCTCTTGCTCTTTGAATGCTCCAATGTTATTTGGACTTAAGTGGTATACGCTATGCAGACTCAACGCTCTTGTCTTCCTACCCGGAGATTCTGCTTGACTCCCTCACCCCCTATTGTTGCGGACCTTTTCCTGCCTTCAATTTTACGTGCTATTCCTACGCGCCGACTAATCTAGTCTCGCTAGATCAGCCACTTGTTTTCCTGTTTTACTCAGAGTTATTCCACGTTAAAATCCTTGGTTCGGCTGACTCACCGTCTTGCTTACATCACCTGGAAAGACTCGTGGGCTCCCCCACTCCTTATTAGTAAACCTTTCTCATACCGACCCTAACCTTTTCTTATCTCGCTTTCGGTTTTCATTCCCTTTTTTCATCGGACGGCCAGCTTTACTGCCCTGCCATGATCCTGTCTCACTGGACTAGTCTGTTTCTTTCTGACTGCTCCCATGCTACCGAGCCTTTAACGGTATAGGCTCCGCAAAGTTAACTCCATTACCCCTACTCTGAAGGACTGCTAGACTTGTACCTCATTATTGTTACAGGCTCTTTCTTATCTGCATTGTACTATCTTATCCCAAGGCTTCGATTAATCCAATACTGCTTAGTCGGCCTCGTATTCACTGAATTCATTTGGACTTCTGAGACATCACTACTATCGGTTCTTCTGACCTAATGGTTCTGTTTACACTACTTGGAGAGCCTCGTGGGCTTTTCCACTCTTTACCGATAAGCCCTTCTCAACCCGACCCTAACCTTTTCTTCTCTCGCTTTCTGTTTTCAACCCTTTTTTAATCGGACGTCCGGCTTTACTGCATTGCCGTGATCTTGGCTCACCCACCTAGTCTGTTTCCCTCAGTCTGCTACTTTGCTACTGAGACTTACGCGGTATGCCCCCGTAATCTAAACATGATGTTTCCCTTAAATGTAGAGCCTGCTAGACTTGCCCACCATTTACTGCTGGCTCCTTTCTTACCTTTACTACATGTCCTTATCCAGACGTGCCGACAAATCAAGTCCTACCCGATCGGCCTCCTGCTCTCCGGATTTATTCAGACTTCTGAGACGTCATCCCTCTTAGTTCGGCTGACTTCACTATCTCTTTACATTACCTGGAGAGCCTCGTGGGCTTCTCCCACCCTTCGTCAATAATACTTTCTCATCCTGTCGCTAACTTATATTGTATGGCGCTCTGTTTTCAATTCTTCTTCAACTGGCGGTGTGGTGATCTAGTCCACCGACCAGTTTCCTTCTCTCTTACTGCTCCAGTGCTACTCTGACTTAAGTGGTATACGCTATACAGACTCAACGCTCTTTTCCCGTACCTCGTGAGGCTGCTAGAATCGTTCATCTTTTGTTACAGCCACTTTTCCTGCGTTTATTTTACGTGCCTTTCCTACGCGCTGACTAACTCAAGCTCGCCAGACTGGCCACTAGTTTTCAGATTTCACTCAGAATTCGACGTTACAAATCGTAGAGACTGCTAGACTAGTTTCCTCATTAGTGTTATAGCACTTTTCTTACCTTCTTTATAAGCCGAGCCCCAAAGCGCCGATTAATCCACTCCCGCTTAGTCGGCCCCATACTCAATGAATGCATTTGGACTTCTGAGACGTCACTTCCGTTGGTTCGGCTGACCTATTGGTTCTGTAAACACTACACGGAGAGGCTTGTGGGCCTTTCTACGCTTTACCAGTTATCCCTTCTCATCTAGACCCTAATCTTTTCTATCGCTTTCTGTTTTCATTCCTTTCTAACTCGGACGGCCGGCTTTACTGGCCTGCCGTTATCTTGTCTCACCTGCCCGGTCTGTCTTTGTCTGCCTGCTTTTATTTTCCTATTATCCATGGTCTTTTCTCTTATTGCGCTCAATTTTTATTCCCACGGCTTACACGTATTGGCGCTTATTGGCGGCTCTCTGACCATTGCTAAGTGTTTCTTGACTAGTATTTCCATTAGTATGTTCAACTTACCACTCATACTAATCCTATGCTCTTTACCTTATGCTCGCATTTGTCTATTATTGAAACCGTACGTGTCATAACGACTCCCAATGCACGGCAGCTTTGGCCCCCTGTGACCATTTTCCTAGCTTCTGATGGCTTTTGGACTGTGGAACCATGAGCGCTTTAGCGTAATTACTCTTACGAACTACTTCCCGCACTGTCGTCAGCATTCATTCGCTCCTAGCCGATTCCTTGAAATTCCTTTTCCTCTTGGAACGTTGCTCTACTTGTCTTGCTCCCTCATTCGGTCTCAAGCTAGTTGTCCTTAGTTTCACCTAAGATGCCTCTCGCATTCGGACTTACGCCATCATCATCGGTCTACCTGTTTCTCTCCAACCATCGCATCATTCGCTTAACTTTTGTTAAAACGCATTGTTATATCGGTCTTTTGACCCTGCGCGTGCAGAACCTTCTTCCCACTTAGTAGCTGTAGTCTGAGTCACACCAGCGACGTAATGTATAAAACGCGCTTGCAAATCATGTATACTAAACAAAATTACATAAGTTTGAATGTATCATAGGCACCGGTGAGTGCCACCAGTCTGTGTTAGTGCTTCTTGATTCATTGCTGTCTCTGTTTAGCTGCGTCTTATCCGTTGCCTGTTTTTCCCGACATTCCCACAGTTACATCCGCCAAAACAAGAAGGTTTATCCACTAGGGACTGGTCGATCCATCCTCAAACGCTTGATCCTTTCTCCGGGAAATGAAAAACCCAAACACTAGTCCAAATGGGGCTCGTTCCGCCATCCTGGAGACGCTACCTTCACGGGGTCTAAACAAATGGGTTTAGCTCGCTTCGTACTCAGACAGAACAATTAACTCACATGGTATATTATATTTACATGGATCCCGCGTTCCACAACCGAAGACAAACAACTCTGGCGTGATTACCTTCACATTCCTATTCGCCAATCACCTGGAGCTATTCGGATGTCATTTCACCGAGTGCGTTGCGCCCGTATACGTGGCTTTTCCGATGGCCTTCCATGGAATTTTCACTTGGTTATGGAAACGGTTACACTTACTTACTTTTGAAAGGATCCCGAATCCACTTTGCGGAGAATGGCGTTTTTACCTATTAAGGACATATTCAGCCACAAGAAACAACTTCACTCACGGACCCCACGACATGTCCAGCGTGGATAGCTGGACACGGTTGGCGAGCCGAACAAAAATGTATTAGAAAAGCGGGCCTCTATTAACAATGTGTTTACTCACCTGCATCATGATCAATCGACTCTTCGAATCTTGCATCATTGACCGGCTTCAACGACTGCTGCCGTATCAGTACTAAGCCATTCGGCCAACTAACGAAGAATTTTGGCTGTCAACCGACTGCGAATAATAGGGTGCAAAATCGGTCTGTACGATGCATAGCGGACTAGCACTACTGTTCAATGGAAGCTACGGCGGTGTTCCAGGACGTGGTGGGTTTTCGCCTGGCAAGCCTTCTCCCTATAAAAAGCCACAAATATCCGCTTAACAACAATGCAACGTGGCGGATGTGACTCGCCACAAAATAAACTCACAGCTAAGCATTGCACAGTGACGCAGTCCTCAGCCTTCTACATCCAACCTGTGCAACTAGTTCTACTATGGAGAATGCTTTGTTGGAGCACAGATCATCCCTATCTCGTAATGGTTGTTGGTTTCACCAAAACCTTGTTCAGGCTCATGTGCTCACGGATCACTACCTGGCGAAATTACCCCAACTTGTGTTTTGACGGATTTGCGCGCTCCACAGCGCCATAATGTCCCTGGGTCTGACTATTACCTGACAATATGCTCACTCATATGGACAACATCTTTTCTTTTATACCTTTCATTAAAACGAAATGTTTTAAAATTCCAAAGAAGCTATGCTTGTATGCATATTTGATCACGCCTTTACAGGTGTGTCTCGTTTTACCGAGAATATACCGTTTATTTATTTATTTACTTATAACAACCGTATGCAAACTTTTCATATTCCACGTACCATCCGTAACACTCCGTGTTCTATCTATTTACATGCCGCTTACGTGACAATATTGGTTGCAAAACTACTCCAAACTTTATCCGCGGAGACTCGTTCAACTACCCGTTGGAACCATTATTGAGCTGCCTTCGCTGACGTATAACGTAACATAGTAGTTGTACTTGGCTTCATGAATCACCGTAGTTGTGTCCGTGGTTCACGCTATGCATCGTTATTCCACTTTAGGATTTCAACGTAGGTGTAGTAATTTCTTAGTTCCAGAAACATAGGTGGGATATCCTAACCTTATCCAAATCTCAGGAAGATTCTCTTGTGTATAAGAACTAAACTTTGACAGCAACCACATCTTTTCCACGGCAAATACACCTCCGTATGAGCCTCTCCGTTAAACTTGTTATAAATCCACAAGGAAGCGCTTTCGCAAAACCCTTTTACACGTTGCCTTCATACCTGGCGTCAGATTATTTTGTGTCAGCAACTTCCTATTTAGAGACGGTATTCTCTAAGTAACTCCCGTTAAACTTGGATGCTCCTCTGGATTAGGTATCTTTTTAAGTATCCAGTGTTAGCGCCCATTTTCTGGTACGTACGGTATTTAGGCGTACACATTACCATTTATGGCATCAAAGCGCACATAGACTTCCCCTTAAACCTAAACCGATGGTAGACTAATTTGACATTTTTTACATGATCGCCACCTCCCGGCCCACCGCGGGCTATATAAAATTCGCGCGGTAGCAGATTTCCTGTTAATTAGAAAATGTGTTTTGAGGTCACTGCGTTGCACATCGTAATTACTGCTACTACCGGAGGATCCTCACTTCACAACGTTCAGGATTCTCAATCTCTTATTAGCTGAGGTCCCGTATCTCATGACAGCCAAAATAATGTTTCGCATTTTCAACATTGTACAGTTCCGATCATGGATATATGAACAATTTTCAACGTCACAGTTACAGTTGCATTAAAATGGTTGTACCGTTGTACATATCTGATCATGCCTCCATCGGCGTGCCTCACACAGTCGAGAATAAAATATTTATTTATTTATTTATTCATCCAATTCGAAGAGTTCCATTGATCCCTTACTGCGATGGCCAACACAACAAACGAACGCACCGATTGCCTCTCACTTCACAATTTCACTCCTAATGCCCCCAAACACATGCGCTTACATATATACAGGTACATAGATCCAGTATGTTACTGGGCAACATGCTATTTGTTGCACAATTCTCAAACCTAATAAAGCCAAAGCCTACAAATTTCTACGCTACGCTACGTCCACATCAACGCAAACGTTTGCCACTTCACGTTTGATGTTTTCCTCACATTCACTTTCCCATTTTATGCATGCAAAACAATGTACCTATTACGAACTATTGACTGTAAATTTGATCATACCTGATAAGGCGTGTCTCTTTTCTGACGAGAATAAAATATTAATTTATTTAAATAAATAAATAAATAAATATTTATTCTCGACTATGCGAGGCACGCCAATTGGGGCATGATCAGGTATGTACAGCTGTACAGACATTTTATGGGAACTGTAGTGACAGTAGAAAATTGTTCATATGTCCATGCTTGGAACTGTGCGATGGAGAACATGCGAAAGAACGATTTGGTTGTAGTGGGATCGGGATCCATTTGTTTGGACATAATCGCTCTGCCATATATCGCAGTCATACCTCGACTAATAATAGATAAATCCTGAGTGATCCATTGGAAGATAATTGAAGAGCAAGCTGTCCAGTATGATGATTCTAATTGAGCTGCCAGTGTGAAGTTATGGGCTGTGACTTTATTCGGTGGCGAGTCACATTCGCCACGTTGCAGTGTTGTTAAACGGACATTTGTGGCTTTTTAGAGGAAGAACGCTTGCCAGGCGAAAACCCACCACGTCCTGAAACACTGCCGCCAATCCATTGAATGGCTAGTTGTAACTGGCTATGTTTCTTGTTGAACGTTTTTTTGCTCCGTTATTCGCAGTCAAGTTGCATCCCATTTTTCTGCTGACTGATGCGCTATGCGAGTGGCCATTGCGTGCCTGGGTCCTCTCCTGTGCCAGTTCGGTAGGTCAGGAACTAAGCATTGTTTCTGGATATGATGTGTTGATCATCTGCGGAACCACGTGAAGCCTCAAAGAATATACGTTGAAATATGTTGAAGTCTTGGAGGACAGGATAGGTTCCGAAGAAAGAATCGCAGATCCCCGGGGTATGTAGTGAAATTGATTAGAGATTGTGGTAACCACGGCCATTTGAGCGGTCAAAGCGGATTGAAGAGCTTAGAATGACCGATTGTTCAAGCTTTGTTTTAGCAGGAGAATGTGCCTTCCGTAGTCGAAAGTCCTCCAGACAAGAGATATGTGGAAGAGGTATTGTTAGGTAAATTGGACTCAGTGGTTCATGCCGCGGAAGAATTGATTGATTTGTCCGGTTAGTAAGTTGTAAAAAAGTTGGTAATTTTCCGCTCATGTCCAGGTAGAGGAACTGGGTGCCTTGTATTGTTGTCGAAACGGAGGACAATTACTTGAGTGCGTGTCGCCGTACCTGTGACAGACCCGGGAGAAAAAGGAAACGAACAGAGACAGCCACACAGACAGAAGAAAGGAATGCATCTGAAATGCAGTCAATCAATTGCGGCGATGCCTGAACTATTGTACCACTATGCATGTAATTGTTATTTAAATATCGCATATACACGTATATCATAAGTGGCGAAATACGACGAGAATCGAGCGAAACACGGATCAGTAAAGAATGAAAGATTGCAGAGGAAGCAGAAGTGTTTGGATAGGGGTCAGAAAGCAGAAGAGAGTTTAGATGAGACTGGATAAGTCAGCAAGATGTAGCTAGGCAGTCAGATTAAAGTGGGGATAACAGTAGTGAATGTCGCGAGAAAGTAAATTTGCTGGACTTCAGAGGCTATATAAAAGGCCCGTTAGCATATCAAACGAAGCTCTCAGGCTGAGGGACAGGGTGTGTTGTGACTGCACAGCCTAGAACACGTGCGGCTCTGATTCCTGGAAACAGTCAGAAAATAGGAGACTGGTCAGACCAGACTAGATTGGAGCCAGGCCCGAAGTGTTATCCGTCCAATGGATAAAGGAAGGCAGACAGAGTGCGAAAATGAAAGAATGTAATCGTGAAGGAGATACTTAAGGGGAAGTGGAAGAGCCTACAAAAATCTCGAGGTGTTGCGAACAGACTTTTGGACCAGTCGATGGTTCAAAATTATGGGCGCAGTATTCGGAAAGCAGGAGACCATGGAGATGAGATGAGGATATCGGCTCATGGAGAGAAAGCCGTATTATAAATGTCAGAAAGTTAACAGAGCGTCAACAGGATAGAAGTGTTAGATAAAAGCGGATATACTAGTCATGAATCATGAGCAGCAGTGCTCTGGAGGCGGGGGAGACAGAGCAGTGCGCCTGCAGAGACTAGATCATGTAGAACTCAGAAGTTCGAGAGAGGTCAGAAGGCAGGAGGCCGTACAGCCAGAACCAGATAAGTCAGGCTAGATTGTGAAAAAGGCTCTATAGGTGAGAAGAGAAAGAAAAAGAAAGCCAACGATATGCTCCAGGTGCTGTGCGCAGACCGTTGTAGCTTACGGTTTCTGTTCATTAGGGTCACGGAAGTCGGAAGGTACGAGATCGTTGGGACGAGCCCAGAATGTCAGCTCGTAGGGTGAAAGTTGTATTAAGTAGTCTAAGTGCTGACCGAGAGCATCAACAGAAATGGACATGTTAAGGAAAAAAGGGGACATGATAATAAGGTTCAATCATGACCAGCGGTGGTCTTGTGGTGAGGGTTACAGACTTTCGTCGGCAGAGTCTAGATCATTAGATCACAGGAGTCCGAGCGATGTCAGAAGACAGGAGAGCGTACAGTCAAACCCGGGTAAGGCAGCAAGCTGAAGCTAGGCCTCCAAAGTAAGGTGGGAATAAAGTAATGAGTGTCATCAGAAAGCAGTTTGGAAAGCAAGTGGCTAAATGAAAAGGCGGTTGCATGCAGAGGAACGGTCGCAGGATAAGGGGGACAGAGCACCAGGACAACAGAGCCTAGATCGTTAATGTTTGGAATGTAAGGAAGTAGCCAGAAAGCAGGAGGCTGGTCGGACGCCGCTAGAGTAGTGCCAGATCCGGAGAGTTGCCTGACCAGTGGAAAAAGGAATGCACACAAAATGAGAAAAGGAAAAGTTTTCATTGATGAGTGGAGAAGTCAGCGATATTCCCAACGTGGTATGAACAGACCATTTGGTCAGCCGACCCCTGATCATTAGGGTCACAGAAGTCGGAAGGTGGGTCGTTCAGACCAGACTAGAAAGTCGACTCATAAGGAGAAAGGCGTAAGAGTAAGCTATGCATTTTGTCGGATCGAATTGGCAGAAATGGACACGTTAAGGATGAGAGGGGACATGATGATTGCGATTAGTCACGACCAGCAACGTTCTTGATGTGAGGGTAACAAAGCGTTGCGTCGGCAGTGACCAGAACAGTGAGATCGCAGGAGCCCGAGAGAGGTCAGAAAAAAGGAGACCATTCCGCCTATCGCTGTGCATTTCCAGATACGCGAGTGGATAGTAATGAGACAAACTTTTATACCATATTTTATGTTCACCGTCTGCTTGGAATGTATTAGGGCTTTGTCGTAAGGCATTTGATTGCTGTATTGACAGTCGCTTCAGAACTCGGGAAATACATCCGGTACTGCAATAATTTGGCCCTTATCTTGTACAACGATCAGGTGCCGTTCTCACTAAAGTATCTAAAGTTTACCGTTAGCGATAATTTTTGCTGAAAGAACTGTTTTTAATTGTAGCTGCAATTAAAGCCATTTGGGTATGGTGCTCCGTGTCATCTGTTAATCAAATATGTGTTACGTCTTACGCTTAGAGTTTCCAGCTAAGTACGTCTAAGTGCCGTCCGCTTTTGGATATTTATTTGTATTCTTTTCCTATATTTTCACTAGAAGCAATAATGTTTCAATTTTTTCTAAGAAAACGACCTCGGGGTGATCTTGCAATACGGTCTTGGTTGCTCTAGACATGCTGAAACGGTATCAAATGGAGCCAGTCAACTATTTGGACTCTAATAGATGGCTTTCCGGAACCTTGAGCCCTCACTATACCACAAATAGTGACAGCCAACGTGAGGTCTTACTGGAATTTGCAATACAAGCCTAGTGTCCCTGGCGCAAACGAGACGTCGATGCCCTTGAAGCTCCACAATGCAGAATGGCCATATTCGTTGGTAGCTTGTTTCATCTCTTCTACCTACGCAGTTTGCCGTCCCTGAGATTGTACCGTAGTGACTGCCATGGTCAGCGAAAGGACCTAATCATGGTTTACTTGCTACTGAGGAACCCAACTCACTCATGTCGCAACCTATTGCAGCTGAGCCAAAGTACCACTCCGCGAGGCCATCAGCTGAAACTGTATATAAACTACAGTCTGCTTGTTTGTCGGCGAAAGGGTTTATCTTTCAGTATGCCCGTTAGGCATAATATGCCTCTTTTTCACGGCAGCCAGCTGATAGCTCTCCGGGGCGATGTCCATCCGTTACTGGCGACTCAGCGGGCTTTCCACGGTTTGTTTTCCTTTTCTTGTCCTTTGTATTGCGGCACAATAGCTGAGGTGTTTTCCACCTCCAGCTAACTTGTAATGAAAATGATAATGTGTCCCGTGCATGGAATGCCCTTACGAATGACGTTATCCTTACCCTATATTAAAGCCATATAAAATCACCTCGATGAACCGCTTTCCACCTTGCAATACTTGTTATGATCAGTTTTACTTGGAGGACGAAATAAGGCAAAACAACTTTAAGTACCTATCGGTCCACTCTGCAGCGTGGCGGTGAGGGTGCATGCATAAGTGTCCATGTGCGTAACTTGGATGTGCCTAAGCTTGATTAACGTATCACCTCTGTCAAACGAAGCAACACACCAGCGAGCGTTGTCGTTTCCTTATTTCCTTCCCTCCCATTAACTGAACTATACCAGCACTTTATACTATTTGGTGTGTAAATATCCTTTTCCCACTTCAAGCTCTATTTATGTAGTAGTGCAGGTAAATCGGTAGATGCTTAATAAATAAATAAATAAATTTTTATTCTCGACAATGCTAGGCACACCTTTACAGGCATGATCATACTTAGCTAACATAGTGTGAACAAATTGTACAAAAGGACATGTTTAGTATAACAGTGTATGTAAGTATATGGGTGTATGTACGTGTGTAATTGTATAGGAATGTAGCTTGTGTTTTTGAATGCGCCGCAAAATTTTTGCCTGTTTGTTTTCGTCAGGGATGTGAGAATAAGCGACTGATTTTCGTGGATTGGATAGCATTTTCCGAATGTCCACGGGCCAGTGACTTTAGTTTGTGGCGAGTCACATCCGCCACGTCGCAGTGTTGTTAAGCAGACATTTGTGGCTTTTTATAGGGAGAACGCTTGCCATGCAAAAACCCACCACGTCCTGGAACACTGCCGCTGAACTATTTGCTGGAACGGGTTAAACCCGAACCACCCAGCTAACACAACGAGGAGGTTGTTCGGCTAGCCAGCCAGTGCATGCATAAGTGTCCATGTGCGTAACTTGGATGTACCTAAGCTTGATTAACGTATCACCTCTGTCAAACGAAGCAACACACCAGCGAGCGTTGTCGTTTCCTTATTTCCTTCCCTCCCATTAACTGAACTATACCAGCACTTTATACTATTTGGTGTGTAAATATCCTTTTCCCACTTCAAGCTCTATTTATGTAGTAGTGCAGGTAAATCGGTAGATGTTTTGAATAACGATGTACGTATTCGATTATCCTTTAAATTATACGTTTACTCCAGATACCCTAAGGGACTTGTCGAGCTCATGCTTTTTGCCAGTGATAACTCACAGTTAGTTGCTCTAATTGTTTTCAACATTTCAAATGCAGTATCGTTTCTCTCTGCAGGAGCTCCTTTTTTACCGCAGCAGGTAATGTACAAAGGATGGCTAATGTAGCCGGAATGAATATCGTTGACCGAGGGTTCCTACAGCGTTGGCGTACTGTGATTAGAAAGCCTTATATAATTTTGAATAGTAATTTTTTGATGCACAGTAGCCGGCTGGTAGCTTACTGGAACGATGCCCATCCGTTACCGGTAGCTCAGCCAGCTTGCACCAGCTGCTTTTTTCTCCTTTTTTCTATGTTTTGCGGCACAGTAGCTGAGGTGTTCCCCATCTCTAGCTAACGTGTATGATGATGCTGATTAGAAAGGTCACAAACGGGCCCTTCTGAAATGCAACGCAGGCGATACTATTAAGAACATGCTGATCGACCGTGGAATCCAGCTACTATATAACGAATCGCCTTCAAGCCTGTTCAAACTTTATAGGTGGCAGAAACAATATTCTATTGAACTATTACGTGCCACCAAAGTCATTCCCGCCCACCTGGTGAGGTACTCGTGTTCGAGGAGTAAATAAACTTAATGCTACTATTACTCATGCAAGAGCATGCGAGCACTGTACATTATGACCTGAGCTCTCGAGGGTAAAACTTCTAGCCAAGTATAGAAATATACCTTTAGTTATGTATGTTAGCAATAAAGTACGGGACAAATTGCAGCTGCCTTGTTTTCCGTGGTGCATATTTCCCGCAAGAAGAGTTAAAGGCACGGATGTGAGGCTTGTTATCAGGGAATACTGAAACCGCGGCCTTCGGGTGGGTGCCGGAAGTGACGAATGGCTAGATAACTGGGCACCAGTTTGCTGCCAAATGCACTGTAACAGGATTCCGCTGGCTGCATGCGCTTTGAGTATAAAGCGGTTGCCATTGCCCACCAACGTGTTGTCGGAGGACGGCTCTTACCATAACGCCTGTGGGGTCAATGGCAATAGGAAGGGGTGCAGTCGATTCGGAATGAGCGACGAGAGCTGCGTTGGAGATAACATCCTTAGGCTAAGTGAAGGCTGTCTATTCTGCGCCCGAAAAAACGTTTTAATTCCCGCTGAGTTGGTCAGTCAAAGGGTAGCATGGGCTGAGCACCGCGCGGAATGACTCGTCGATAGTAGTTAACTAAACCTAAAAATCGATGAAGGTGCTTGAAGGAAATCGGAGCTGGGAAGTCCTTGATAGCCTGGATCTTGTCAGGAAGGACTTTGATATCAGACGATGAAAAGAGGTGGCCTAAGTATTCTGCAGTCGCTCTGCCGCGTGCGCAATTAATCGGGCTGACTCCGACACCGTGTCGGGTCAAGCGCTGGAGAGAGTTGGAAGATGATTGAGGTGTTCTAGTTCTGCTAAACTTACTACCAAAATATCATCGAGATAGGCATAATTAAAGGCTAGACCACCAGTGACATCGTGGACGAAGTGCTGGAGGGTTTGTGCTGCGTCGCACAGTCCAAACAGTCTTCTTAAAATTCAACCCAGACGAAAGGAGTGAGAACGGCTGTTTTAACTGTCATTTTCTCCTATCGTTGTCAGCTGAAAGGCACAACCCAGATCGATGTTGCTGAAGAGCGCCTTACCTGTGAGGCATGCGGTAAGTTCTTGCATGTGTGGGATGGGTTGCCTATCTGGGACAGTTAGCCGATTGGGTGTGCGGTAATCACTGCAAGCGCACCGGCCACAAGAATTTAATGGACCATCTGCAGGGGAAGTTAAAAGGGCTGTCGAAAGGGCGAATCATTTCAAGTGTGCGCATTTATGAACAAACTCCGACCTGGCCACCTTTACGTTCGCAGCGATAGTCGGTGTGAACAGAATGAGACGTGTGGGCCTTTCGTCCGTATGTGGTGCGAGACATGAGGTGTTACAGGTAAAGCTGCGTTCATTTGCTGAACGAGCTAAGAATATTGCGAACAGAGTTTGGCGTAGTCTGGTGTGGTTTGGGGAGGACGTAGACAAGGACTATAGATGCGATATCGACAGGAATGCCACGTACACTGTGTTTCGTTGCAGTATCAACAATCGTCTGGCGTTCCGCATCGACCAAGCGGTCGAAATACCTGAGAAGGTCAATGTCGATGACGACAAAGGTGACTGCAGCGAAGGTGGATACCCAGCGGAAGGTACGTCGAAGACCTAGGTCCAGCGTAACCGGCCGGTGACCGAAGGTGGCTATTGGTGCGTGATTGCAGCACTTAGGCATGCCACCAAAGACGCATTAGGTTTACCTGACATAGGAGAATGACGCCGAATTGCCCCCGATATCAACTAAGAACTAGACCTCGAAACCATATGCCCTAAGGTATATGTGAGGAGGTTGGTCGTTGCCGGCACCGATAGTCCCCATTACGGGCCGGCTTGAACGTTCCTGTGCTTCAAAGCCGGGAAGAAGCATAATTGCTGGTACTTACGGGCTTTGTTACCAAAACGCGAGGGCTAGAACCAAAATCCTGAAGTTGTACGCTCCGGAGGAGGTGGTGCTGAACTAGAACGGCCGCGCTTCTTACGGTCTACAGTGGGTTTCATAACTTGGCGTTTTAGTGAAGCTATTTGTGATGGTTGTAAGTCGATTTCTGCCGACTAACTAGTCGCGTATAACGCAAGGGCTGCGGCTGGATGAATTTGAATGAATGTTCTGGATTCGTTGGTTGTCTGATGTCTTTCCATGATGCGCTCGGCCAAATCTGCAACTGCCGCAATTGGGAAAGCAATTGCCACAGCGAGGATGGCCGTGCTTTTTCAGGGAGACGTCGCATCTACCTTTCGCGGAGCACCCCAGCATCTAGGCTGCATGTGCCATGGAGTTTTTTCATCTGTCGCAATAAGACAGAAGCCATCTTCTCCGCTAGCTGTAGATCCCAAACCAGTTGCCGCAGTCGGACCTTGTAGGAGGACGTGATTCGATGGATGAACAAATGCTTTGAAGTCTCACATTTCGAACTGGGTGGAGGCAAGCTAGGATGTCCCACACCAGAGACGCTACATTTTGTAAAGGCCAAGACATAAATAGATGCCATTAGCACTATCCGAAGAAGGTTTGTAGTTGTAAAAAGTGGATTCTAAAGGCGCGACCCATGACAACTAAAAAGTAAGGAAGCTAACGTAGCAGCAATGATCAAGAACGCAGATGGTTTATCATTAGAAATATTCCTTGCGAAAAACGAAAAGAATATGCAGCCGAAAAGCAAAAAGACGCTGGAGAATATCGAACCGAACAGTCACTGGAACGAGCTCACCAGAATGAAAGTTCAAGTAAACGACCGGCCTCATTTGGACCGGTGTCAGTAATTGTTTTGTAGCGCCTAGGATCCTAGTCGGTAACCAAGGACGCGTAGGCGACGTGACCATCATGAGACAGTAGCTAGGGACGAATGTACCCAACGTGTATTCCGCGGGCATCAAAAATTGGAATCGCGTCCACCAGAGCGCGGAAAGGTGCTGCATGACACTCACTAAACCGGTTTGCGCAACGGAAGTGCAGCCAGTAAAAATTGGACGTTTTGAAGGTTAAAACAAGGGTAAACACCAGCGTTGAAAGATACGGAAGACGCGTGTATTCCGGTACACATCAGTATGCATTAATATTATCCCAGGCGATCTGGACGGTGTGGGCCGAAGATACGATAGCGACTGTATTGCGTAAACCCAACATTATGCTTGCAAAAGCAGTGCAAAACAATACTCAACACGCGAGTTCTTACTTGCAGTGCAGTTACAAGCAACAGTAACGTGTTAAGCGGCGAGCGAAAGGGATTACAATGCACAAAGCATTAAAAAGTTGCCAGCTACTGACCACGAAAATGATTGCATGATGTTACTTAAGTACTTGTGAAAGGGTACGACTGAGTCCGAAACAAAAAGTGGTTAAAATTATTTGGCTCAAGCGAAATCTAGCCATAGACCACTTTTCTTCACGACATCAGTAATCACTAACCAGAAATTCTGCTTTGCAAATAAATTCGCAATAAGGCAGCACTACTATAACAACCTTGTTTAACCTTATAAATCTACTTGCTTTAACGTTATTAATTTTGAACCGCAAGTCAACTATTAGTGTTTGTTTTTACTACAATGATTAGGCGGCGCATTCGACATCAGCCATTTTGCTATTGACAGCGTCAGGTTCCCAGGCAGCGGGTATGTAAAATCTGAAAGTTGTTTTTGTCCTAGTAAAGATTGTTATGAAAATGTATCACGTTGTTGTTATTAAATAAGGTAAGTTTGTTTATTGTGTTAAACAATTGTATAGCTTTAGGACATCTGTAGGATTATTATTCGGTAAAATCGATGCATTAAACTGAACTAAACAACTTGCGAACAACTGGAACTAATCCAAAGCTCAATCCTATCCCACAACACTAGTCTTAGCTGCTCAATCATCTTCAATGAAGCATTTAGACCTGTGTTTGATAAGTACCTGACCCTAATGCCAACTACTTACCAGTGTTTGCCCATATTCTGGGCTTTTACGCACCGTGAACTTGACGCTCCTTTTCCAACAGGTATGCTTTTCCTAATCGCGTTTCTTCACTTATTTCGTGATGGACATTATATGGTGTGGTTTGCGTCCGGGTTAAGGTTTCTGTGGCTTCTGATCCTGGGGCGTGCATTGGCTGTAATAGTCGTTGCTTTCCAGTAACTAACTGAAATAAGCATAACGGAGACACAAGTCTTCAGGCTATTGCAAGGGCTAAATCCTTCCAAAGCTTCTGGCCCTGATTCAATTCATCCGAAGCTGATGCATGAATTGGCCGCTGAGCTAAGTGGCCCTCTGACATGCATGTTTACAATATCACTCGACAGCTGTGCCTTACCTTCTGAATGGAAGAAGGCAATCATCTGTCCGATTTTTAAGGGCGGGGACAGAGTTCTGCCCGCGAACTATCGGCCTGTCAGCTTAACAAGCGTAGTAGTTAAGTTGTTTGAAAAATTGGTCAGGGATTCGGTGGAGAATCACCTGATTAAGTTTAACCTTCTCAGTGCGGCCCAGCACGGATTCCGTAAGGGATTTTCATGTCTGACAAATTTGCTTGTAGCTCGTGAAAGCTGGGCTGAGGCAGTAGACAACGGCCACGCCATCGACGTGCTTTTCGTTGACTTCTCGAAAGCCTTTGATACTGTCCCACATCAGCGACTCTCATTGAAGTTGAGATCGTATGGGATATCCGGAGCCGCCCTTAAATGGGTTTCTGCTTTCCTAGAGGGCAGAGAACAGTGTGTACGCGTGGGACGTAGCCTTTCGCTTAGACAAGCTGTTCTTAGTGGCGTTCCGCAGGGCTCGGTTCTAGGGCCGTTGCTTTTCGCAATTTATGTCAATGACCTACCCGAGGAGCTTGGAGTACCGTCGCTATTGTTTGCTGATGACCTCAAGCTCTGGAATATTGTGGATATCCCTGGTGGCTCTGAGGCACTTCAGAGTGCTTTGGATAGGCTCTGGGATTGGTCAACCTTATGGTTGATGCCCATAAATCAGGCGAAATGTTCTGTCCTCCGCATTGGAGGTGCTAATCCCCCCACGCGCTATGTAGTTGGTGGAAGTGAACTCCCTGTTGTCATTCAGCAGGTTGATCTAGGTATCACCCATACCTCCTTGCTTCACTCTGGGGAAAATTGGAGGAAGGCTGCTTGTAGAGGGTTCCGTATGATGTGGTTTATTCGTCGCTCCTTCGGTGTCCTAACGGCCAATATCTTTGTGAAGCTGTTCTCAGCTTTCGTGCGACCTCACTTAGAGTACTGTATCCAGGCTTGTCCACCTTGTCTTGTAAGGGACAAAATGGAACTGGAGAGGGTTTTGCGAGTGGGTACAAGGTTAGTGCAAGGATTACGGGGGCAAACGTATCCCGAACGTTTGCTTAGCTTGGGTATGTACTCAATGCACTACCGCAGAATTAGAGGAGACTTGATTCTCACTTACCGTATCTTAACGGGTAAGATTGGTCCAGATTTATCCTGGCTATTTAGTCCCGCCAAGCTGCCTAGTCTCCGAGGTCACCCGTTGAAGCTGCACAAACAGCGTTCTGACCGGGTAAGGACGGAAACTCGCTTGTCGCGTCGAGTTATTGAACGTTGGAACTCGCTTCCAGCGCACGTGGTTAGGGAGTCTACGGTAGAGGGTTTCGAGCGTCAATTAGATGCTCTAGGGTGGCAGTACCAAACCTTCCCCTTCTCCTAACCGACTTGTATCTTCAACTTCCCCTTCGTTCTTTTTTAATCTTCTTCTCACCTTGGTATTATCATTATTTAGCTGACATTCCTCCTTTTCTTTTCTTAACTTACCCTTCACTCTTTTACTTCACATAAACCGGCCCGGCAGGGACTGCTGGGCAGGAAAATGTGGGCAGTAATTGGTTGGACAGGGTGTGATGCGGTCTTTGTTTTAGAATTTTCAACATCTCAAGCAGACCTATCAATTCCCGATCCGACGATACGCAAAAGAAGGAACATTCACGGGATTATCCTATCGTTCCGGTCCCAACTGAACTTGAACTTGAACTTAATGTGATCAGTGCTTGGTGTCGGAGCGCCTAATTCCTCCCCAAGTCATGTGATTGATGTGAGTGAACTTCCTCACGGGACTCATCAAATTGTTGTAGGTTTTTTTCCAGAAATATTGTAGTTGTACTTTAATATGTAGTGTATTTTGATGCTGGCATATGAAAGTGCAGAGATTGCTCTTGTTCTTGCTTCATTCCATTGCAGAAGCAAGAAGAGACAATCCAACGTCGAAGTGCCGGGGGTCACTTCACTTACCGGCACAAGAACTGGACGCTCGTTAGGCGGAGGCCTCTATCGTCCATCTGACCTGACCTGACCTGAGGTGTTGTCCACTGTTCCACTCTAGACTCTGGAGACGACTGGAAGGCGCCGAGTAAAGGGTCCCATCGTTCTTTCCGTATCCCAACAGGTGCTATTATATAACACGTTAGCTAGAGGTGTAAAATACAGCAATAGAAAAAGGAAAATAGATACAACAGTTGCATGCCAGCTAAGCTACCAGCAACGGGTGGACATCGTTACTTGAGCTTACGCTACATACTTGAGCTTACGCTACAAGTACCATTGTATCAGTTCGTGGACCTCCCCACTAGGTACATGGACGCCCAACTCCCGTCTATTTTGGATCTAGTGTTTGCCAAGTCACTGGACTTCGTAGGTGACATCACTTACGGCTCTCCCTTAGGTGCTAGTGATCATGTTTGTTTATCGTTCAGGTGTAGTCTGACCAGGTGTCACCAGGGCATTGCTAAGCCATTTCCAAACATATGGCGTGCTAACTATCAGGCAATGCGTACCAAGGCTGCTGGGATGCGTTGCGAAATCTCGGTGGTTGATACGGTTCAGGCGGCCTGGGATAAATTTAAATCTTATCTCACGGAAGTGTCTACTCCCTTCATCCCGCTTGCGAGGAGAAATGAGACACGGGCGCGGCCGCCGTGGATAGATACCACTGGCAAGCACCTGCTCCAGAAGCGTTCTAGGTGCTGGAGGACCTACCGTGCGGCTCCATCAACTAGCACCTATGCTAGGTACCGCGAGGCTAGAAATAGGTGTAAACAACACTTAAGGAAAGCTCGGCTGGTGTACGAAAAGGAATTGGCTGACGGAGCTTCGGAAAATCCGAAGAAGTTCTTCGCTTATGTTAAGAGACGCTGTGGTTCAACTTCGGTAATCCCAACTTTGATGAGGGCCGATGGAACTCGTGCGTATGCGGACTCAGATAAGGCTCGTGTACTTGGGGAACAGTATGCAGGGGCTTTTGTACGTGAGGCCGCGTTGACTAGCGTTGAATTTGTCCCCAGAGTACCTGATGGTTCTTATTTAGCTGAGTTTACTGTGGTGGAAACGCAAGTCCTTAAACTGCTGCAAGAACTGAACCCTTCCAAAGCAGCTGGACCTGATTCAATTCACCCGAAGCTTCTGCATGAGTTGGCGGGGGAACTAAGTGGACCGCTGACGATGGTGTTTCAGAAATCACTTGACAGCTGTACATTACCTTCCGAATGGAAGGAGGCTGTCATCTGTCCTATCTTCAAAAATGGCGACAGGAGTCTGTCAGCCAATTATAGGCCAGTTAGTCTGACTAGCGTCGTGGTCAAACTGCTTGAAAAGCTGGTGAGAGATTCGTTGGAATGTCACCTGAATAGATTTAATCTGCTCAGTAGTGCACAACATGGATTCCGGAAGGGATTTTCGTGTTTGACGAATTTGTTGGTTGCTCGTGAAGTTTGGGCCGAGGCAGTGGACAATGGCCACGTGGTGGATGTGCTTTTCGTAGACTTCTCGAAAGCATTTGATAAGGTACCCCACTTGAGGCTATCACATAAGCTGAGGTCCTACGGCGTATCTGGCCGCGCCCTTCACTGGGTATCTGCGTTTTTGCAGGGAAGAGAGCAGTGTGTACGTGTGGGTCGCAGCTTATCCTTTAAGCAAGCGGTCCTTAGCGGTGTCCCACAGGGCTCGGTCCTTGGACCGATGCTGTTCTCCATCTACGTAAACGATCTCCCTGGAGAGCTTGGGGTATCATCCTTATTGTTTGCTGATGACCTTAAGCTATGGAATGTTGTAAATGTTCCTGGGGGTTCTGAGGCCATACAGCGTGCACTGGACAGACTCTGGGACTGGTCTACTTTGTGGCTACTGCCCATAAATCAGGCTAAGTGTTCCGTCCTTCGTATAGGAGCAACTTTCCCGCCTTCGAGCTACGTACTCGGTGGGGTCGAACTCCCCCTTGTCTCCAACCAGATAGATCTAGGTGTCGTTCATTCCTCGTCTTTGCATTCTGGTGACAACTGGAAGAAGGCCGCTAGTAGGGGTTTCAGAATGTTATGGTTAATACGCCGTTCTTTCGGGGTCTTAACTGCCGACATATTTGTGAAGCTATTCTCAGCTTTCGTTCGGCCCCATCTGGAATACTGCGTCCAGGCTTGCGCGCCCTGCCTTGTTCGGGACAAAATGGAGCTTGAGAGGGTTTTGAGAGTAGGTACCAAATTGGTCGAGGGGTTACGGGGGCAATCGTACCCCGAGCGTCTACTTAGCTTGGGTATGTATTCAATGCACTACCGACGGCTTCGAGGAGACCTAATCCTTACTTACCGCATTTTAACAGGGAAGGTTGGGCCGGACTTGCGCTGGCTATTTAGCCCGGCTAGGTTGCCTTGTCTTCGCGGTCATCCCATGAAGCTACACAAGCCGCGTTCTGACGGGATCAGGGCGGAAACTCGGTTATCGCGTAGAGTTATCGAGCGCTGGAACTCGCTTCCAGAAAATGTAGTCAGTGAACCTACGGTTAAGGGTTTCGAGCGTCAGTTAGACGCTCTTGGGTGGCAACACGAAACCTTTCCCTTCTCCTGACCATATCCATCTTCAAACTTTTAGTTCTTATTCTGTCATTATCTTCACTCTTTGGTGTTATCCTTCATTTTAATGACTTTCATTCCCCTTTATCTTCCATTTACTTTCTACTTCTTTCTTACTTCACGTAACCTACACAGCGCGGACTGCTAGTGCAGGGAACGTGGGCAGTAGTTGGTTGATCAGGGTGTTTCGGGTGTTTCGTTTTAGATCTATCAAGAACTAACACCTTATCATTTCCTGGCTCAACGATTTGCTCAAGAAGGAACACTCAAGGGATTCTCCTATCGTTCCAGTCCATCTGAATCTGAATCTGAAAGCCACCAGCCGACTACTAGGCAACAAGAAAAATTATGATGTAAAATTGTTATGCTACAAAATGAGATGATGGTTGGAGGGGGAGAGGCTAAAAGGGATGGGGAGGTACAAAAAAACTCATAGCAGAACGCCATTGAGTTCGGCTGCTAACCATGTCGGCAAGTGTACCTATCCAAACATGTTAATCGTCTTTTGGAACCCAATCACGGAGCCGTGACGCTCCAACCGAGGCCAGCTTCGAAGTATGGGCCTTCATTTCTCTCAAGAAAATTTTGTGAAGCTCTTCTCAGCGTTCGTGCTACCCTAACTAGAATATTATGTCCACGCCTGTTCACCATGCCTTGTCCAGTATAAAAGGACACTAGAATGGGTGTAGCGTGTCGATACTAGCTTAGTCGAGGGGCCACGAGAACGAACGTACCCCCAACCCCTACTTAGTTTGGTGATGCATTCAATGCATTATCGAAGGACTAGAGGGGACATACTCCTAACCTGCCGTATTTTGACTGGTAAGGTTACCCCTGATTTTTCATGCCTACTTCTAGATTATCTGGTCTCTGCATTGTATGACGCTGGAAAAAGCGCGGTCCGATCGAAATAGGGTGGAGACATGATTATGTCAATTAAACGAGCGCTGGAACTCGCTTCCAGAAAATGTCAAGGAAGCTACGCTTAAGGGGTTGGGTGTCAATTAGATGCTCTTGGGAGGAAACACAAAACCTTTCCTTTTTCCTGACTAACTCCCATCTTCATACTTCGATTCTATTTTCTGTGCCTTCCCCCACCATTGGTATTATCATTTTCTTTCAAATGAATTCCCTTACTCTTTACGATTTTCTCATAATTCATGTAACTGGCATAGCAGGGACTACTAATTCAAGGAACGTGGGCATTAAATTGGCGGACCAGTGTGTTTCGGGTGTTTTCGTTTTAGATCCATCAAGAAGTCGGAGCACCACTATCAACTGAATCGACGACCCTGTCATGAAGAACACTTACTGGATTCATCTTATCGTTCCAGTCCCACCTGAACTTGAACTAGACCGATAGGGTTGAAAGGCAAAAGTGGTATTTCGTACAATGAATTTCTCCTCAAACAATTTCTTGATGCTCTGGCCACCGCAGAGGATAATCAACGGTGCCCTATCTGCTTCATCGAGCAGAATGGATAGGGGTTTGGATAATACTGCTCAAGCCTTCCTATCTTATTCCCCCTCTTACGCTTTTTCTCTCTTACCGTCGCGTTCCAGTTTCACATTTATTCCCCCTGTTTTCAACCCCCAATCCTTGGCCCTCCCCCACTTGCTTTGCTTGGCTTTTACCTTCTAGTTTCAACTCACATGTGAATGCGAAGCGTCACTCCTCTCCTGTCGACAAGCCCATGTCCAACCAAACGGCCAAACCCAGTTCATCGACTTCCATTTAGAGCCCTCGATCATCCTTTAGATTTGCATACCTCAGTGTACGCACATTGCTACAAATCGGTCGACAGGCAGCACTTGCCAGAAAATTGGAGACCCTCTCGATCGATATCTGCTGCTTATCACAGACGCCTGCAAGACTCGAGCTCTGTGCTCACTTTGCGATCCCCTTCAGGTGACACCAGCAGCGCTTTCTCATTGCGCGTATCCGGTGACGATGCAGCTTCGAGCACCGGCCAAGCTGGTGTTGGCATTGCCCTGAGTCCCCGGGCTGAAGCTGCTCTGGTTGACTGTATTCCAATCGGTAGCCGGATGTATGCGGTCCGATTGGCTGGCTCGTTCAAAGCTTCGAAGTCGCGCGGGACTAATAGGTGTCTATTCGTCATCGCTGCCTATGCACCCACAAACTCTAGCGATGCTTCGGTAAAAGACGAGTTCTATCGCTAATTGAACGAGCTCCTTCGCCACAGAAGAAGCTCGGACACTGTTATGCTGGCTGGGGATCTGAGCGCTCAAGTTGGCAAATTATCCACCGATGAAATGCATCTGGGCGGCCAACACGTTCGATCACCGGTGCCTTCGCAGTTTAGCTCACATCTGGTGGGAACACCGCGTGAGCAACGAGCGTGTTCGACGTCTTGTTTACGGCACATTAAAAGGAAATGAACCGCTCAGCACCGTTATTTCACGCACCAGGCTCCGATGGCTCGGCCACGTGTTACGCATGCCATCCCACCGACTCCCGCGACGTGCGTTGTTTGCGCGCCGGGGGTGTGGATGGAAGAAGAATGGTGGCCAAATGATGACTTGGTCGAAAGGAATGAAGGCCCTCACTTTGAAGCTGGCCTCGGTTGGAGCGCCTCGGCTCCCTGGTTGGGGTCCGAAAAACGATGAACACGTTTGGCTGGATACACTTGTTGATATAGCTACGAGCCGACCTCACTGGCGTTCGTGCTGTGAGTTTCTTTGTCCCACCCCATCCATCTTAGCCTCTCCCTCCAACCACGATCTCATTATTTGGCATTTTATAATTTTGCATAGTAAGTTAGTTTTGTTCTGCTGCAGATTTTTGAGCGTTGCTTCTGGATTCTACTTCCGCTTCCGGATTACTGTGTTATTTGTGTTTAATCTGTATAAATTGTGTACCGAAAAGTTTCTTTTTGGTATAGTCTTCAAGTTGTGAAAATTTGGTGAGCATTCTCTCACTTGTTTCGGAGAACTTGTTGATAAATCAAATTACCGTCTGTGTCCGCCATCTTGGATTTGCTCCAACGTGTGATGCCGTACCAATCTACTTGTGGCTCATGTTCGAAAGTTGTAGGACAAAAGGCCCATGCACTTCATTGTTTCGGCTGTGATGTTCTGTTTCATATTTCGTGTATCGGCTTATCCGTGGAAGTTTTCCCAAAATCTTTTGACATCCGACATAGATTTTTCCAAGTTGTGTGTGATAAATGCCGCGATTTACTACAACAAAATGCACGGAGACCACTACCGGCTCCGCGAAAAGCCATCTCCCAGACGAAACCACTTCATTCAGCTCGTGGGGTCAAACGCGCTCGTGAGAGTACCTCTGTGAACTCCACGATCTGCACCACCGCCAGCGTCTTCTACCCCTACCGATTCTCACAACCAATGTTCCCCACAGAATGACGACTCAGAGTCGGAGCCCCCTAATATTTCAGCGCATACCTGTGAACCTCTGAACACTGAAGATAAATGGGTCATTCACAGACGCAAAAGTTCACGCAACAACTTTCAACCTCCCCCTGACGATAGACGACCGTCCAAAACGACAAGTCTTTCCACCCCTGCTGCCTCAAGTTCGTCACCGATCTCCCTGAGGCGTTATAAGCCCATGGTGTTCCGTGCACCAGAGTCAAAAGATGAAAACCCTCAGAATCGTTATGATCACGATGTTGAGTTCCTTCAGGGGCTCGTTGATAAACTGTTGGATGTGGGTAAAGGCAGCGTAACGATTAAACAAGTAGTCCGACTTGGTCAGCATACTAACTAATCATGTCGACCTTTAAGAATCACCTTTGCTGACCACAACACGCCACAACTCATTCTGTCTCGTCTCTCCAGGCTTAAAGGCATCAGGGTTCACATCCGCCGAGACTTGGAACCAGAAGAGAGGAACCGCTTGAAGACTGCGGTCCTTGAGCTTAAACGCCGTACAGAAGAAGGCGAAACTGATCTTCACCTCGTAAATTTTCGAGGTCGCAAAGAGACTGGACCTTAACGTGGTGCGACGGTTTGCGTACCTCATTGACCCATTGAGCTATACTGGGTGATGCCTCCGAGCATCTTGAGAGCTACTCCTACCAGGTTGGTCAATGGTGAGAGGTCAGACAAACTCAGTCTCCTGGTCCTCCAGGTTGGGGGTTTGAAATGGGATGGCGTCCATTTCTGTAAAACTAAATCACTGCCACCCCGCTGCCTTGAGGACAGGCTTTTGAGCCAAAGGCTTTGGGTGAGGACCCTAATCGTTCTCCTGTCTAGGTCTGGGCGCCCTGGCAGTATCCCAGCCCACATACAACCATGACATTTTCTTCAAACATAAACTTCATCCTGCATCGGTCGTCGCGCAGATTATCAAGGGTCGCCTTATCTGCTGCATACAGCAGGGCGGATAAGCGAAAACATGCTACTGCTGGCGCCTCCCTTCTTTCTTTTCCACCTTTTTCTCTTACTCCCATCCCCACCCCCATTACTAACCTTCCTTCTATAATTCCCAGCCTAATTGACAGCAACCGAAGTGCCACTGGAGTAGTACCGTCTGCAGCCACCATCCCACAGCACCTATCGGACGCCTATCGGCAAAAGTTCCTTATAAGGCCACGCTGTCCCGTTTCCATGGCGACATTCAACGTCCGCACTCTAAGACAAACAGGTCAGCAGGCTGCACTCGCACGCACCTTGGACACACTGGGTGTTGATGTGTGTTGTGTGTCCGAAAAAGGGATTAATGACCCTGACGGGGTTATTGAATTGACTGTACCCGGCTTATCCTCTCGTTATTGGTTGCACGCATCCGCAGACGCCGATGCGGCACTCACGGGTCAAGCTGGTGTAGGTATCATTCTCAGCTGCAAGGCTGAGTCATCGTTGGTTGATTGGATTCCGGTGAACAGCCGTTTATGTGCAGCCCGTTTGACGACATCAGCTAAGGTGAATTCGCGAAGTAAAACAAAACGCTGTTTGTTTGTGATTTCCGTTTATGCTCCCACCGACTGCAGTTCTAATGCAGTCAAGGACACTTTCTATCACGAACTGAACACGCTGCTACGCAGTGCTACTAGTTCAGATATTATAGTACTTGCAGGGGATATGAACGCACAAGTAGGGCGTCTGAGCTCTTCAGAAGCTCAGCTGGGTGGTAAGTATGGACTTAACGCCGAACGGACTGACAACGGCGAGCGTCTGCTGCAACTGTGTGCGGAGCACCACTTGTTTCTTACTAGCACTGCTTTTAGACACAGTGGGCGTCGAAGTGCCACTTGGCGTCCACCTGTAGCTGGCCAGTGATGGACCCAAATTGACCACATAGCCATAAGTTACAGGTGACGCGGTTCCATTCTGGATTGCCGCTCGTACTGGAGTACCTGTGTCGACTCTGACCATGCCTTGGTGCGCTGTCGTTTCTCCATGAACTTTACCGGAAGGCGCACAAAGCGTCTCCCCCGACTGGCAACGGAGAAATTGTCCCAGCCCTCTGTCAGGCAAGCCTATCAAGAAGCACTGCATAGCGAACTCTCGCTGTCTTGTCCTAATGACACTGAACTTCAGTGGAATAGGATCTCGGTCACTATGCACGACGCAGGAGCATCTGTTTGTGGCACTATCAGTCGTCATCGCACCAGTCACTGGATATCCGAGAGGTCCGTGAACCTGTTGGAAGCTATAAGGCACCTCCCGGCTGGTTCTGAACACAATGTGACCAGACGGGCTATTAGGCGTGAACTAAAGCGGAGCCTACGTGCTGACAAGGAAGCCTGTTGGACCAGTCGGGCTCAAGAAATGGAGGAGGCAGGAGCAGTAGGCAATTACCGGAAGCTCTTCCAGCTAATACGCACCACTGGTCCGAGAAAACCAGGCGTCAGTGAGACAATCAGGGACAGCGCGGGTGCGCTGATACACAATAAGGAGCGCCGTATGGCTCGTTGGGCTGAACACTTTCAAGATCAGTTCAGCTGGCCCCCTGCTCCCGGACCTCTTCCTACTCAGGTGATGCAGGACGAGTCATGGACGGTTAGTTTAGAGCCTCCGTCGGAGGCCGAGGTCCGAAACGCGATCACAGCCCTCAGTCGTTTTCGTGCCGCTGGCCCGGATTCCCTCTCACCTGCACTATTTAAGGATGGAGGTGAGGTCCTCTGCAAAGCACTGACCTCCCTATTCGAACGTATCTGGAACGAAGAGAGTGTGCCGGCTAATTGGATCGAATCGATTATAGTGACAATATACAAAAAGGGCAGTCGCACAGACTGTGCGAACCACATGGGTATTAGCCTAACGCCAGTTGTGACAAAATTACTGGCCTCGATTATCGTTCGTCGCCTCACTGCAGAACGGGAATCTCGGAGTAGAGAAGAGCAGGCCGGTTTTCGCCCAGGACGTGGCTGTATAGACCATATATTTACTTTGCGGCAGGTGCTAGAGCAGCGCCACGCATACCGCAGACCGACAATAGCTGTGTTCCTCGATTTCAAGAGTGCGTTCGATTCAGTCGATCGATCGATTCTGTTCGAAATACTTGCCCGAAAAGATGTTCCCACGAAATATGTGAACATCCTTCGTGCTCTATACTCGAACACTAGAGGCCGCGTCAGGGTCTATGGTGCCCTATCGGATAGGTTTCCGACTACAAGTGGCGTTCGACAGGGTTGCCCGATTTCCCCGTTTTTGTTCAATTTCGTCGTGGATTCTATCATGGAGTGTTCCCTTGCGGAATCTCACGATGTAGGTGTTGAAGTGCTGCCTGGTGAAAGATTAGTTGACCTAGATTATGCGGACGATATCGTCTTGCTTTTTGACAATGTTGAGGCGGCACAATCAACCCTGAATAGCCTATCCAGAGTGGTCCCATTATTTGGTATGCACTTCGCACCTTCAAAATGCAAAATGTTGCTGCAGGACCACCAGCCACTCGATGACCCCTTGAGGCTTGCTAACGAGGAACTCGAGGTGGTTGATCAATTCACTTCTCTTGGCAGCTGCATCAGCAATGATGGGCGCATAGAAACTGACGTGAGCTCACGCATTGCAAAAGCCAGAGCTGCCTTCTTGAACCTGCGTCATCTTTGGCGACAGAAGGGAATTTCCCTCCGTCTGAAAGGCCGTGTATACAAGGCCACAGTGAGGGCCGTTCTGCTGTATGGTAGTGAGACTTGGTCCCTTCGGTCTGAAGATCTGAGGCGCCTTCAAGTCTTTGATCATCGTTGTTTGCGAAGCATTGCTGGTGTCGGATGGCACCAGCATGTCTGCAACGATGATGTGCGTAAGCGAGTACTAGGTGGTGATGATCATGCTAGCTCCCTAGAACAACAGATAGCACTGAATAAGTTGCGTTGGCTCGGGCACGTGCTACGCATGTCTGGTCACTGCTTACCTAGGAGGGCCTTGTTCAGTCTACCAGGTGTAGGATGGCGCAAGGCTCGAGGTGGACAGAAGTTGACTTGACAGCGGGAAATGAAGTCACTGACGAACAAACTCGGTGCCGTTGGTCCGTCTCGCCTTCCGGGTTGGAGTCCACGTGACTCGGCTTGTGCTTGGCTGGAGACTTTACAGGACATGGCTTGCAGTAGACACCAGTGGCGCGTCTGCTGCCGTCTCCTAATCGGATTGTCTGTTTAAAGTGTGTTTGGTGCTGAGTTATCTGCGGGGTAATGGCTGATTATGACGCGTGGCAGTGAAAGCCGCAAGGAAGCTGTCTCGCCGATGCCGCCTTATCTTTGCACGATAGCCAGCTGTTTGTGACGGAATGTTGTCTACCCAAGGTGTAGGCGCCTTGACCCTGAATGTTTGCTTAGGGCATTAAGGTTTTCAGATAAGTCCCCCTTCTCTCCCTATTCTTGTTCTTTATTCCATAGGTCCTCATGGTTGTATGGCAGCGAAGCATCAGTTCAAATGACTGATGTACTGCTGTTGATGATGATGATGAAATTTTCGAGTGATCAAGAAGGGTGCATGAACCCGTATCAGTCGGTTGATCAACCTCCAGGCACGTCCCGCGTTGCCTCTCAGGACCTCCGTGCTGCATTCACAAACATCTGTAGCCTTATGAACAAACGGGATGAGCTGTGTCGCTTCGTTGCGTCTGAGCGACCAGGCGTCGTAGGACTGGCGGAGACATGGCTAACTTCTGAGGAAATGGCAGAGGAATTCGATCTCAGTGGCTACTCATGCTTTCGCTACGATAGAATATCAAATCCTCGTGGTGGTGTCTTACTTTATATACGGTCTTCCCTGCGTGGGAGGCTTGTAAGCGTGTACCGAAGTGGAGATGGACTGTGTGAACAGGTATGGTGCTCGATCAACCTCAGGCGCGGCAAGCTGACAGTAGTTGCATTCTACCGTAGCCCTCTGAACCGCTCTTTAGATTGGCTACCGCATCTTCGGAACAACATGAGTCGTCCATGTTTTCTACTCATGGGTGACTTCAATTGTCCCCCCATTCAACGGCCTGAAATCCAACTCATGCCCGGGTATTCTGAAGTCGAATCAAAGTTTGTTGATTTGTTGCTTGAAACTGGGGCATCGCAACACATATACCAACCTACGCGCATGACGGCGCGTTCGAACCCATCGTGCCTTGATTTGATGGTGACAAATTGCGAACAGCGGTTGCATGACATACGAATCCAGGAGCCCCTAGCTAAAAGCGACCATTCCGTGCTGATAGCCACTATGGAACTGAACTTGCCGAGTGTATCTCCGGTGGAACCAGCTTACAACTACTGGAAAACTGATTTCGATGGATTAAATCGAGCAGCGAGCCAAATGGATTGGTCTCTACCGCGTTACATCTGTGGAGGACGGTTGGACAGTAATAAAGGAAGGATTGGCTTCGCTTTGTTCTCAGTTTGTGCCGTTGCAATTTCAGAAAGTCGGACCAATCAAACCACACTGGTTCGACAAGGAATATGGTAGGCTGGCTCGGTTACGGCGAAGAATGTGGGACGCATTTCGCATCTCTGGCTCCGCCACTGATTACGAAGCATATAAAAGACAGCGAAATATTTGCAACAAAGTGAAATTGATAAAGCGCCGGAAGTTCGAAGAAAAGCTTGCAACTGACGCGAGGATGGCCCCAAAGAAGATCTTTGCTTACGTGAAACGCCGTTTGAAGCCAAAAGGTGACGTGTCATGTCTGGAAGACGCGGACGGACACCTGCTAACTTCCAGTTCCGATCGCGCGTCCGCACTGGCCGCTCACTTCGCTTCCATGTTTGCGAACGACGCGGCGTCCATACCCATCTCAACGAGTAACATTCCTGTAGAACTCAACAGTTTGGTTTGTGATGTGGACGAGGTGCGCCTGCTACTTGCGAACCTTGACGGTACCAAGCCTGCAGGGCCTGACGGGCTTCATCCGCTAATTATCAAATCACTAGCTGCCATTATCTCGCCTGCTGTTACGGATCTATTCAACAAATCATTGTCTGAGGGCTCATTGCCAAACGACTGGAAGCGCTCGGTGGTGAGGCCGATCCCGAAAGGTGGCGACCCCAGTAAGGTGGATAACTACAGGCCAATTTGTCTTACACCTGTTTTGGCCAAAGTGATCGAGAAGATAGTAACAAAGCGTCTAATACATCCGTTGCAATCGAAAGAACTTCTGACACCGGCACAACACGGATTCAGGATGGGATATTCTTGTGTTACCAACTTACTTGTGACGAGACAGGAATGGTTGCAAGCACTGAACCGGGGAAAGTCCGTCGACGTAATCTATATCGACTTCAGCAAAGCATTCGACAAAGTTAATCATGAATTGCTTCTAGACAGATTAAGGTCGTGTGTTGTCGGAGGATCGTTACATCGATGGATCCATGAATTTCTCGTTGGAAGAAAGTGGAGGGTACAGGTGGACGGCCATCTAACCGATTGGTATCCCTCGACCAGTGATGTACCTCAAGGTACGGTACTGGGACCTACTCTGTTTCTCATCCATATCAACGAGCTGCCCCAGCTTCTACGGTCGCCATGTGCACTGTTTGCGGATGACCTCAAAATTTGGCGAGAAATTAATACTCTCGATGACTGTGACATTCTCCAACAAGACCTCGACCGCCTCGCAGTATGGTCTGTTGAAGTCCACCTACCGGCCAACCCGGCAAAGTCCCTATTCATGAATCTCGGGAAGGCTTTTCACGGACGAACGTACACCCTAGACGGCCAACCACTGCATCCCACACCTTCCGTGAAAGACCTAGGTGTACTCTCACGCTGCGACAACACCAACAAGCTGTGTCGAAACGGATTGCGCATGCTCTGGACGCTGAAACGCAGCTTTTGCACTTGGTCTGAGGACATCGCCACTCGCCTCTTCTCTTCCATCGTCAGACCAATGCTAGAGTACGGCTCGCCTGCATACTGTCCGATCACTCGCGGCGAAGCGCAAAAGATCGAACGAGTACAACACATCGCCACCAAGTTGATCCCCAGCTTGAGAGGCTTATCGTATGAAAACCGGTGCATGAAACTTGGGCTCTACACCTTGTCATATCGCCGTGTTCGAGTGGATCTTATCATGACCTACCGTATTTTACATCTCGGTCATTTCCCCATGCTAAGGTCGTTACTCCACTTGCGAGTACCATGCACCACACGTGGGCACAGGTACAAACTCGTGGTACCTGATCTGAAGAAAATCCCACACCCTCTGTGTTTCGAGCGGAGGATTGTGCAAGCCTGGAACAGTCTGCCAGAACACGTCGTCGAGGCCGAATCTGTGCAGAAATTCAAATCTTTGTTGGATTTACACTTTGCTAACATACGTTTCAGAGAACGGTTGCCACTTGACAACGATATCACCCACTTGTGGCTCACTGTGTAAACAAGCATTTTGTGTGCTACAGAAGGAGTTGCTGAACCATCTCAGGATAACCACCGGACGTGTTTATTTTTTTAAAATGTTTTTTGATTATCACCCGATGGAGTTGTACAGAATTATTTTCTACTTGCTCCAAAATACAGTATTCAGTATTCAGCATAGTAGCCGGCAGGTAGCTTACCGGAACGATGCCCATCCGTTGCCGGTAGCTCAGCCGGTTTGCACCTGTTGCATTTTGTTCCCTTTTTTCTTTTATGTATTGCGGCACAGTAGCTGAGATGTCTCCCATCTCTACCTAACGTGTATAGTGTGTGTATTTCGTAAGCGGAAGGATAACCAGCACCCACGAAAGCTATCGAGCGGTTAGAAATGAATGTAAGCAACATCAGAACTGCTCGTCTTCAGTACGAGAAGGATTTAGCTAACGCAGCCATAACAAATCCAAAGTTCTTTGCTTACGTAAAGAGGCGCGGTGGTACAAACTCGTCTATGTTGGCGTTACCACGAGCGCACGGGACCCGTGTGCCTACCGACTATGATAAATGTTAGATGTTCACTTTTTCTCGCTATTCCGAATTAAACACCAAAAAATTGTAGCCCAGCCGAAGAGAAACCAAAATTCCAACGACCATGACCACGAAAAACGTGTTAACAAAAAGCTGTCGACGTAGCCAAAAATGCCGTCAAAACGCTGTACTCTCAACTCTGAGACAAAGCACGTCCGCTCGATCGATCACCTGATCGACCACACGGGGTAGGCGATTCCCTTCACCCCTGCTTTTAGTCACCATTGCATACTTTCCTTTTTCTTTCGTAGTTCGTGTGTTGCAAGTTCCATAGCCTCTTCCTTTATGTTTTTACCTTTTCCCGGATACCTCCCTGAAACAGCTGCCGTGTATGATGCTAGCCTGGGATTGACCTGAAGCCCCCTGGAAGTGGTTCTTCGCCTATCGATCCATCGCCTTGGCTTTAGTGTTCTGGATTCGAATTCCGTGATCTGCGGTCTGGTACCATTCTTCTGGTGACAGAATTCTACTGACTTTTTAGGCAATTTGGAGCTGTCTGTCAACTAGTCAAATGGAAGCTCGGCGGATTCTGTTGCTTGTGGCTGACATATTGTTGGTCGCAGTTGGTTCGCATGGCGTACCCTACCTGCATTCCAACCAGTATGTCGTAAATGACGCTTCTGCGCTTGCCCTGAATCATGCCTGACGTCCATTTCGCGTGTCCATCCCGATAATCACGTACAAGTACTGGCTGACCAGGTATAAACGAACGTCGCTTGGCACCGTACCTCCGATTAAAGTCACGTTCCATCTTGAGGTTCCTTTCACCAGCTGTGGACTCTAAGGACGGCCGAACTGCATCAAATGGCATGCAACGTTTTCTCTTCATCATTGCCTCTGCTGATGATATTCCACCCGGCGTTTGTAAATTTTGTGTAGATCGGTACAGAAAAAGGAAGCGGTCCATCACCTCCTCTATGTCTCCCTCCCTCCTTGATTTGAGGAGAGCGCGTTTGAATGTACTCACAAACCTCCGCTTGGCCATTCGATTGTGGGGGGGAATGGTGGAGACCGCACGTGTTTGATGGCGCAGCGTCGGCAGAATTCCGTGAATGTGGCCGAAGTAAACTGTGCTCCATTGTCCGTCACCAATGTTTCAGGGCAGCCGAACCCGCTGAAGATTTGTCGCAACCTCGAGACTTGCGCTGGTTTTCGTGCTTCTTATGAGGGACACTTCGGGCCACTTGCTATAAGCGTCGACCACTATGAGACAGTTATGGCCATTGATAGGGCTTGCAAAGTCGACATGAACACGGCCCCAAGGTTTAGTTGGTTTAGATCACGAATGGAGTTCAGTCTTCGGCGGAGCCCTTGAAGCGGTAGCGCAGTTGCCACAACTCCTAGATAGCTGCTCCCGCTGTCTGTCCATAAACGGCCAATACACAACTTCTGGCAAACGCTTTCATTCGGTTGAGCCCTGGATGTCCTGCATGGAACTGCCGCAGCACTCTTTCTTGCAGCGCCTGCGGGATAACTACTCTCTCTGAGAACATGACGCAATCGTTCACAATGGAGATCGAATGTCTTCGCTGATAGAACTGCTGTATTTCGGCAGATAAACACAAACGTGGCCAGCTGGTTCTGTGGAAGTGTGTCACCTTCTTCAGGATTGGGTCTCGAAGCGTTTCGGCCCGCACAGCATCGGTCGTAACTGGCATACCATGTAGTGCCTCGCTCACCAGGAATTTGACATCAGGTTCGATCTCAACTGAGGCAATGATGGTGTCCTCGTGTTCTTGCTGCTGGGAATCAATGAGTCGTGACAACACATCTGCCTGGCCCATCGAATCCGTTGACTGATACCGGATTTCCGAATCATAGCCTAGCAAGGTGAGTGCCCATCGTTGGAGTCGATTGTCTGTGTAGGTAGGAATTCCCTTCTTCGAGTCGAAAATGGCCAGCAGTGGTTTATGATCCGTCAAGAGTTTGAAGCGGCGACCATACAGCATCTTGTGCAATTTCTTCACAGCAAACACTATGGCCAATGCCTCCTTCTCGATCTGAATAGTTTCTTCCGGCTTTCGACAGCGTCCTGGCTGCATGTGAGATCGCCTTCTGGGAACGTATGGGAAACTACGGCACCGATCCCTAGACTCGAGGCGTCGGTGGCAAGGACAATTTCCCGGGAAGGATCAAAGGGAGTTAAGAGTAGGTCTGAAGCCAGCAATGACTTGACCCACTCGAACGCAGTCTGGCATTCTGGTGTCCAATTCCAGGTTTAACCCTTGCTCAGCAACTTATTCAGCGGAGCACGCAGGCAATGCAGTTTGGGCAGAACAGCGCTGTAATGACTGATTAGGCCACATAATGAACGCAGCGATTGCAAGTCCACAGGTGGGGGCATCTTTTGCATAGTCCGGATATTTTCTGAATCAGGACGATGACCGTCTTTTGAGAAAATGAAGTCGAGAAACTTGATTGTTGGTGTAAAACTGGTACAGTTGTCTTCACGGATACAGAATCCATATGTCTGGATACGTACAAACACTTCAGCGAGCCGCTGAAATAGTTCTGCCGCCCGACCCATTAAAATGATATCATCCAGGTACGCCGCGGCTCCAGAACCTCCAGCGAACATGATGTCCATCAGCTGCTGGAAGATGGCTGGTGCTGTTTTCACGCCAAAAGGGAGGCGGTTGTACTGGTACAAGCCACGATGAGTGTTGATGATCAGCAATTCTCTCGAGCTTTCATCAACTTCGACCTGGAGGTAGGCATCGGACAAGTCGAGCTTGGCGAAATACTTTCCTACCATTCAGCTTGGCAAAGATATCCTCTGGTATCGGAGGGGGGTATTAATGGTCGTCCAATGCGGCATTCAGGCCAGTCGAAAAATCGACGCAGACACGCACTTGACCGTTCGGCTTTCTAACAGCAACAATCGGCGCAGCCCATGAAGAGTAATTCACTGGTGTGATGACACCGGCTCGTTCCAGTCGGTCGAGCTCCTGATCAACTGCTGCCATGGCTGTATATGGTACCGGTCTTTTTCCTCTGAAGACTGGCTTAGTTCCTTCACGAAGGCAATGACCGAGACCATCCTCAAACAAGCCGGCAAACTTCTACTCTAGGTTTCTTGTCATGTCATCTATCGATAATGATGCATGGACTGAGTCGGTTTGGACTCTATTGCCAATCTGACTCATTGGAACCTGAAACAATTTTAACTTTTCCATCCCGTCAAGTCCAAGGCGGTTCAAGTTTGGTCGGTCAGACAACTAGCAGGTTCCGGCCTGTTCCACTCCGTTGAATGCAACTTTGCAATTTATTTCTCCGACCAGCCTCAGCACTCCACCGGGTGCGTTGTGGGCGACTTTGTTGGAATCAACCATCTTCGGCCTCTTTATGTGCTTCCAAGTGTTCTTGGAAATGATCGTTATATCTGATGCCGTGTCGAACTGCAGCCGGGTTGGGATTCCGTTGATAAGCGCAGTGATAAATCGACGGCGTGTTCTAGAATCGCTGTGAAACGTGGCAATCACCGATAGTGATTCTGCGTCAGGCTTCCTGAAGTTCTCCCTTCGGTAAGACTGCTTCACGTTTCTTGGCCGGGACTGATGGCAAACGTCTTTCTTGTGGCCACGTTTATGGCACTTCTCACAAATGTGACGCTTGGATGGACAGTATAGTGCGAAATGCCATTCACCACATGACCAACAAGGTGTAGGCGGCTTGTTCAACGTTCTGTTGAACGGCTTGTTCGAGCCAGCCTTTCTTGCTTTTCTCACAGCATGAACAGTATCGGCAATGGTGGCGCGACTCTGCTCAATCATAGCCGTGTCGTGTTTAAAGGTACTCAACCGTTTGCATTCGCCTACAAGAGACTTCAATGTCTAGTCCGGATCTTGATCCAACTTAGCAATGAACCAAGTGCGGATTTCCGCGTCGCGTGGAGACTCATCATCAACAGCAGTACATCAGCCATTTGAACTGATGCTTCGCTGCCATACAACCACGAGGACCTATGAAATAAAGAATAAGAAGAGGGAGAGAAGGGGGACTTATCTAAAAACCTTAATGCCCTAAGCAAACATTCAGGGTCAAGGCGCCTACACCTTGTGTAGACAACATTCCGTCACAAACAGCTGGCTATCGTGCAAAGATAAGGCGGCATCGGCGAGACAGCTTCCTTGCGGCTTTCACTGCCACGCGTCATAATCAGCCATTACCCCGCAGATAACTCAGCACCAAACACACTTTAAACAGACAATCCGATTAGGAGACGGCAGCAGACGCGCCACTGGTGTCTACTGCGAGCCATGTCCTGTAAAGTCTCCAGCCAAGCACAAAGCAAGTCACGTGGACTCTAGCCCGGGATGCGAGACGGACCAACGGCACCCAGTTTGGTCGTCAGTGACTTCATTTCCCGCTGCCAAGTCAACTTCTGTCCACCTCGAGCCTTGCGCCACCCTACACCTGGCAAACTAAACAAGGCCCTCCTAGGTAAACGGTGACCAGACATGCGTAGCACGTGCCCGAGCCAACGCAACTTATTCAGTGCTATCTGTTGTTCTAGGGAGCTAACATGTTTATCACTACCTAGTACCCACCTACGCACATCATCGTTGCGGACACGCTGGTGCCATCCGACACCAGCAATGCTTCGTAGAAAACGATGATCAAAGACTTGAAGGCGCCTCAGATCTTCAGACCGAAGGGGCCAAGTTTCACTCCCATAGAGCAGAACGGCCCTCACTGTGGCCTTGTATACACGGTCTTTCAAACGGAGGGAAACTCTGCTGTCGCCAAGGATGCCGCAGGTTCAAGAAGGTAGCTCTGGCTTTTGCAATGCGTGAGCTCACGTCAGTTTCTATGCGCCCATCATTGCTGATGCAGCTGCCAAGATAAGTGAAGTGATCAACCACCTCGTGGAGACTGTAAAGTGTCAACACGCAAAGAAATGTTTGATGAGTCAACCTCTTTGTTAATCATTCGCTATCAGTGTCTAAAAATTGTTAAGCGTGATACAGACGATTATAGGGCACTAGCAGACATGCGAGTATACCCCTTAGCATGTGTGTAGCTGAAGTTTAGCCAATCATGCTTGAATACGAGTGTGGAGCGCGACGAGGCACCCACCAAATGGCACGCGATCTGCGCCACACCCAAGCCTTCTCCGGTAACTCGTCGGAAACTCGTCTGATATACTATTGGTTGATTTGGGGTTGGTCACTCAATGAGGGACGCGCTTTGGTGCGTTCGCGCCAGGTGGATGATATTTGATTGCCTTAAAGACGATTCTGAAAGATGTATGGACGAAACCTATTTCCTTAAGGCTGAGTTTGAAAGTGTTATGGATACAATTAACTGAGAATATCACGTTTTATTTTATATTAATCTCTCGCGGTTCATAATGTTCAACAGGGCCCAAAGCTTTGTTTCGCTTGTTTTAAGGCAGAGTTTAATGCCAGCGTGACATGAATCAGAAGGTGTACAATTTGTAGGCCTTGATAACGCGAGCTTTCAATTTTTATCTACTCGTAAGAAGCTAGCTACATTTGGTCATCACTGTCTTCGCAGCTTAGCTCATAACTGGTTGGAGCACCGCGTGAGCAATAAGCGTGTTCGGCGTCGCGTGTTTTGTACAGGAAGGGCGAGTGATCTACTCAGCGCCGTTCTATCATATACCAGGCTCCGATGGCTGGGCCACTTGTTGCGCCTGCCAACGCACGGACCCGCGACGTATTTTCGCGCCGAGGATGTGGATGGAAAAAGAGGGGAGGCAAAGCGTTAGCTTGGTCAAGAAGAATTAAGTCCTTCACTTCGAAATTGGCGCCGGTTGGTGCATCCCGACTGCCTGTCTGGGGATCGAAGGACGATGAACACGTTTAATGGAATACACTAGCTGACATGGTGAATAGTCAACTTCAGTGGCATTTGTATTGTGAGTCTTTTTGTCCCCCCTTTAGCTTTCCTCTCCAACAACCATCAAAAATGCGATATTAGCATGTTACTTTTTATAGCTTTTAAGTCTACATTGCTTGATGTTTTACTTTTTATATCGCGTCACATTAGCTGATTTAGGTGTGTTTCTCACCCTCAGCTAAAATGTACTGATGATGATGACTATCCTTAATTCGATGACTAGCGGATTGTCGTCCCAAAACGTTTACGACAGAGAGACTTTCGGCGAAAATCAAGCACAGAATAAAGCAATTGCACTGACCCATACTCGCTCATTGGGCTTCCAATCTTTATTAATTGGTGTATTAGAGGTGTATTGGTGTACTAGAAGTCGTTCAGGAATTCAAGTACATGGGCAGCTATATTTGCACCCGTGGGATTGAAGATGAGGTTACGAACCGTATAGCAAAAGCTCGAGGTGCTTTTGCCAATCTCCGCCACCTGTGGCGCAGACGCGACATTACTCTCGCCCTGAAGGGCAGAGTTTATAACACAGCCGTCCGTTCAACTCTCCTATATGGTTGTGAAACCTGGCCCATCAGGTCGACAGACATAAAGAGGCTCGTCATATTTGATCATCGTTGCCTTCGCAGCTTAGCTCATGTCTGGTGGGAGCACCGCGTGAGCAATGAGCGTGTTCGGCGTCGCGTATTTGGTGCAGGAAGAGCGAGTGAACCGCTCAGCACCATTATATCACGCACTAAGCTCCAATGGTTGGGCCACGTGTTGCGCATGCCAGCACACCGACTCCCGCGACGTGCATTGTTTGCGCGTTGTGGGTACGGTTGGAAGAGGAGGAGGGGAGGCCAAGTGATGACTTGGTCGAGAGAGATGGAAACCCTCACTTCGAAGTTGGTGTCGGTTGGTGCATCCCGGCTGCCTGGGTGGGGTCCTAAGGACGGTGAACACGTTTGGTTGGACACGATTGCTGATATGGCTAGGAGCCGGCCCCAATGTCGTTTGTGTTGTGAGTTCTTTTGTCCATCCTCCTCCTGCTTAGCATCCCCCTCCAATCACGATCTCACTCGTTAGGCATAATATGACTCTTTTTACGGCTGTTAGCTCTCCGGAACGATGTCCATCCGTTACTGGGGACTCAGCTGGTGTGCCACTGTTCGTTTTCATTTTCTTGTCTTTAGTATTGCGGCACAATAGCTGAGGTGTTTTCCACCTCCAGCTAACGTGTAATGATGATCAGGAGCCTAGGCCCGAGGGTGCGCCAAGTCGTGTTGACAAGCCACTTTTAGCGCCCCGTTCCCAATTCAAGCTGACAACCTTTAATGTGCGGACGCTGATGCAGATTGGATCACCTGCAGCCTTTGTTCGCACTCTAGAAACTATGGCCATTGATGTCTGCTGTCACAGCGGGACCCGTTTACAGGACTAGCACGACGTTGCGACTAGTTTCACCGTCTGCGAATTCCACTGGTATTTTCACTTTGCGCATATCTGATTATGCTAGCGTGGAGATTGCATTGAGTACACGTGCTGAGGCCGCGCTGCTAGACTGGATCCCTGTCAACAGTCGACTCTGCGATCCGACTTGAAACCTCAGTGCGACTATCTAGGCGCGAAGCCAGCAGACGCAGCGTCCGCTCCCACAGACTGCTGCCCGGAGTCAGTTAAGGATGAGTTCTATGGTCAACTGACTGACCTCCGTAAAAAGCACCGTACCGGCATTGTGATGCTCGCTGAAGCCTTGAACGCGTAGGTCGGTAGACTTGAAGTTGACGAGCATAAACTCGATGGTCAGCACGCTCATAGCATTCGCAGAACAGGCAAGGGTGATCGCTTACTTTAGTTTTGCGCTGATCACTGCCTCTTTCTGTCGAGCATTGGCTTTCGGTGATCCTGGCGCCAACGCGCCACCTGGAGACCCCCATCACCTGGCCAGCCGGAGACACAAATTGACCACATTGCCATTGGCTATCGCTGGCGGATCTGCATACGGGGTTGCAAATCAATCTGGAGTATCTACCTCCCTTCGGATCACGCGCTGGTGTGTGCCAAGATCGGGCTACGTTTTGGTGGTTCCCAACAGCGTCGCCAGAAACGGCTTGATGTAGCTAAGCTTTCTGCCCCGAACGTTCTCTACGCATTTCAGGATGCCTTTGCCTCAAGGCTGAAGACTGCTTCATGCACAGACATTGAAACACACTGGACATAAATCCGCGGCGTTATATACAACTCTGCAGCCCTGGTCTGTAGTTTCACCAGTAGTCCTGTCAACCACTGAATCTCTGCACGATCCCTCCAACTTATCGAAACCTGTCGAGCGTTAAATACCATTCACTTTGCAAGACTACTAACGCTGAGCTCAAACAGCTTCGGGAAGATCGCGATGCCTGGTGGACGCAGCGGGTCATTAAGGTAGACAAAGCGGCGACCTCGGGGAATTTTCGTAAACTTTTCCTCCTGATCCGATCTACTAGCGGCAAAAGGCTGACTGTAAGTGGTTTTATGCGAGACCAATGGCGAGCCAATCCACTGTCAAAAACGCTGACTCGAGCGTTGGTCCGAGCATTTTGAGCAGCAGTTTAATTGGCTAGAAACACCAATGAGTTCCCATTCTGGAGTTCAGAGCGCTCCCTGGTGTGTAAATGCTTCACCACTCTCCGAGGCTGAGGTTGCCCATGAGCTTCGTCTCATAAAGCGCTACAAAGCCCCTGGCCCAGCTGAACTACTTCCTGCTCTTTTCAAAGATGGTGGTCCCTCACTTGTTCGGGAGTTAACCTGTCTCCTTCAAGAGATCTGGGTCACTGAAGTTATCCCATCTGATTGAAGCCTAGCGGATATCGTACCCGTCTTCAAAAAGGGTACCCGAACTGACTTCGCCAACTACAGAGGGATTACTCTCATCTGTGTTGCTCCAAAGGTGATCGCCGCTCTGCTTTTAAGGAGGCTCAGCCTGGTACGCAAACAGAGCATACGTGAAGAGCAAGCTTGGTTCCGCTCAAATCGGAGTTACATCGATCACATCTTTGCACTCCGCCAAATACTCGGGCGTCGTCAAACATTTGGCCGGTCAACGATCGTTGTGTTCTTAGACATACGAGCTGCGTTTGACTCAGTCGACAGAGCTGCTCTCTGGAATTGTCTACTGAGAAGAGGAGTGCCCGAGAAATATGCCACCTTACTTCAAGCCATCTTGCAAACCTCGGGCCGATGCGGGTGTACGGCGGACTTTTGCTCTCCTTTAGTATCACCAGTAGCGTAAGACGGTTGCCCAGCATTCCCCTTGTTCAATTTCGCTATGGACGAAATCGTGGGGAGTGTTCTGGAGAACTGCGAACCTTGCGGTGGCGAGCTGCTTCCGGGGACTGACTTGGGCATTTGGAGTATGCAGACGACATCGCCGTAATCTGGGATTTCTCACGGGCCGCCCAAATGTCCTGTGTAGGTTGGAGGTGTCTGTCTCCCAGTTTGGAATGACCTTCGCACCATCAAAGTGCAAAGTTTTCCTACAAGACTGGCTAGGTGCTGCTCCCACCCTCATTCTTCTATGTCATTCATTGGAAGTGGTGGACAAGTTCGTTTACCTCGGAAGCTGCCTCAGCGCCAATGGTTTAACGGATGAGGTTTATTTGCGCATCTCCAAGACTCGGCTTGCTTTTTCTAATCTCTGGCGTCGAGGCGATCTGAGTCTATCACTGAAGGGCCAAGTTTACATTGCCACAATGAGAGCGGTTCTTCTCTATGGCTGCGAGATTTGGCCTGTTCGCGCAAAGGCTGTTGAGAGGCTGTCAGTTTTTGATCACCACTGCCTTCGGAGCATTGCTGGTGTACGATGGCAACAACACACTAGTGATGAAAATGTTTTACGGAAGATTTTCAGATCAGACAAACTTTACCGGCCACTGAGCAGCATAATTTCTCTGCGCAGACTTTAATGGCTTGGGCATATTCTTCGCATGCCTACTGATCGCTTACCTCACCGTGCTCTCCGCGCGCGCAGCAGTCGGCTGGAATCGTAAGCAAGGTGCCCAATGTATGACTTGAACCAGGAGCATGAAGGAGCTAACGTCACAGTTAGCCGCGGTCGGGCGCTCTCGGCTCCCTGGATGGAGTGGATAGGATCCAGTTGTGTTTCCGCTGATAGTACGGATAACCGATTCAGCCACTCTGGTCACGATACAGCCACTATTCAACTCAGAAGGCAAATGCCTCTGGCGGAACTTGTATGGAGCACTCGGAAGACAGAATGTACATTCAAAATATTGGGTCGAAATAAATAGTTCATAAGAGAAAAGACCTAGTTGAAATTTCCTGACTATAGAAACTACTAGATGCGCAACAACTCACTTGTTGGCTGAGCCAGTAGTGTGCTTAGTGTAGGGCTTCATGGTAGGTCATTCTGATTGGTCCACCTCAAAGTAAAACGATGCCATTAGCTTACTCCTATTATTTAGTCAGTCGGCTACAGGCGGCATACAACCAATCTTCTCCGGTCTGCTCCAGATAGAGACAGAGAGAGCTAGCTTCGATGGTTGCTATGGACAGGCTCCGGTAACACACATGGCCGGAAACACGAATATGGTAAGAAACCGTGTGCAATGGCGGACTTGTTGGAACTCTCTATCCCCATGAGCACCGTTTTTTCCTTCTCCCTTTGGTTGTTTATTGTATTTTCCATACGTTATGGAACTATGCCAAATGTACTGTTGGTTGTGTTGAATATATATATATATATATATATATATATATTGAGATCATAGCTTTTGACGAGGTGTCAGGTGGTTTTTAGTCACGTGCAGAAACTAGAACATTCCATAACGTCCGAAACCGATGCGATAATCGTTGATCTATTAATCGCTAAAATAGTGGATTTTCTGGACAATTCTTACACTCTCCTGGACACAGTCTGCGAAATATGATGGACACCATAAGCTTCCTAACGACGGAAAGTAAGTTTATGTCTTTGTAGTTTGAGCAGATTGTGCGCAGGTCCTCTTTGAAGATGGGGAGGACTATCGATTCACCCCAGGATGATGGAACCTACTCATGTTATCAAACTTTCGAGAACAAAGCGGTGAGTTCTCGAATGGGCGGATTGGGTCGCCATCTTTAAATAGAGCGAGAATAAGGTCATCAGGGCCGGGAGCTTTATAACGCTTCATATGGCGGAGCTCCTGGTCGATTTCCTGATGAGGGATGATCTGTGGGAATAGACCATTCGGAAACAGTGCAAACGCCAGAGGAGGCAGATAGAGCTAGAGGATAACAAAATTGCGAGCTAAAATCTTCGGTCCATCGCTCCAACTGTCATTGGAGATGGGTGATTAAGGTGCTGTCCTCTTCGCATGTTGTTTCACTCATACTAGCTCGAACACTCGTCACTCGGATGAAATGGAAAAGTTTTCTTGTATTTCTAGACAGACTAGCAAGTTCCATCTCTCACATCCCTAATCATCAGGATCCATTTGCGAACTCAAGCGCAAATCTCTACCCAGGAATTGGCGTTCATCCCCGTAGCTGGAATCAAGTGGGATCAAGTGGCGTAAGTCTATCAGTGGCAAGTAGATGGCGGGAAACCAATTCTTCAGTGGGTGACAAGCCACACCACCTGTAGATACTGGCGGAAACTAAGGCATCTTTGGTCTGCACCCACTGTGAATCGAGGTCACCGACAAAAGTTGAGCCAAGCAGTGTTGACAGTGAGTCTTAGTACCTGGTTAAGATCGCAGGGTTTCATAGATTTGCGATGTTCGGTTGGCAGTGAGTGCACTTGGGTGATATACCGAAACGCATGTAAATCTTAGCACAAACCAATGCGTGATCAGAGTCCAGAAAGGCTGACCAGTACAGTCGACAGCCCGTTTAGCTCCGCGCGATCTTTACCTGATTGCCAGGTGGTTAATGAGGGTAAACGCCAGGTAGCAGTTTGTCCCTTCGAATGTCGAAAACTAGTGCTCGAAAGAAACAAGCGATGATCAGAGAAAAGAGCAGTCTGTCTCCGTTATCTGATCAACTGCTGCATAGACTTAAACTACCCCCAAGGTAGTGCTCGCTAGGTGGAAGTCGGTCAATCTGTGCGTTAGTCGGCAAGAATGACAATATCAGTCCTTTTGGAGGAACGCAGGTCATGTAGCTGTTGGTAAAAGTTATCCTTGACTGGATCCGGGCTGCAGTCTGTAGGGGGCGTAGGCGGAGATGACAAACAAAGCAGCCTTAATGTCTCGACGCCTGCTTAGATTACATGAACTTCTCAATCGGACTGCGCATAGTCTACTGTTGACTGCGATCCAGTCAAGTCGAGCTGATTCAGCCATGGCACTCAGCACAACCCCAACACCACCTTGGTCATAAGCGGTGGCCACTGGGTCCCCGGAAAGGCGCAAGTGGTATGTAACGTCAGGGTTTACCGGAGAGGCCATTCTGATGAAGGCGCTGGAATCTTGCAATCTGGTGTCTAAGAGGCAACAGATGTCTACCGGGAACGTTTCAAGAGTACGGGCGAGACATAATTGTTGTTCAGTTTGCACAAAAGTGCGAATATTAAATACCGTGAGGATGAATGTGACGTGAATTCACATTCTTACGTTGTTACTACTCCTATGCCCTTGTAAAATGGGGTTATAACCTATTGTTTGTTCTATTGGAGCTTGCATATTTAGGTTTCTAGATCATTAAAGCCTAACTCTCGGGCCTACATCTTCTCAATCGATATGCGTTTCATCTATCTGGTGAACCCTACTCAATCTGACAATGTAACCGTCTAGAAATGAATCGTCTGCGACCCGAACGCTTTGAAAGGGACCCAAACTCTTCCGATGCAGTAGAATCGTGGGAACGTTAGTTTTTCACATTTTCAAACTTCTTGGTCATCATTGATTCACACAAATCTGAAAAGCTAAAGACAACGTCATGCCCTTTCAACATCTGCATATAAAATTATTTCTCGGTGTGCTTCGTATGTAACAGCAATCAGCAGTCTCGAATCACACTATGTACAACCAAAGGATGAGGTGTTAGCCCGTCACCTGTTAGCTACCTTCAAACAAGCGTCTGCCGAAATTCTTGATCAGTTCATACAGACTTGGAGCACTCGCCAGAGACGGTAATTTTAAATCTGTGTTTTTAACAGAACCAAGACGATGCCATCCGAGATGCATTCATCAGTGGTATTTTATCCAACTTTTATAGGACAAAGACTGTTAAGGCATAAAACCCTAAAAATAAAGACTGCTTTTCATCAACCTTAGTACTTAGACCAAGCTCAGAAACAGTCATTCATTTGTGTCATCGGTTTCGATCGTGTCTTGCAACACCATAGCTGATGAATCCATTGCTCATAAAAAATCATGCATCAATTCACCGTTGAACGCCACTTTGGCTACCGCTCAAACAAAGTTGCCGGATAAAGGCTATCTTTGTAGTCATTATCGCCATATTTGACACAAGTGTTCCGCTAGAGACCCAAACTGCAAGTCGTGTGGAAAAAGGACATTTCAAGAAAGTTTTGTTGTTCTACTGATTCCGCCTCAACGTTCGTTTTCTTTTATCACATGGTTGTTTCCAACCATCTTTGCAAACTTGCACCCATGCATGCAAACCTATGCACCCATCATCATTAATCGAACACCGGATGTCCGGGGTTGGCGGCATCCGGTTTCGGATTTGCCTGTCACTGTGGCAAGCCACAGGCCGCCTGCGCCTACAGAGGGACCATGGATGGCTTGCGCTGCACCACCCACAGCTCCAACCACATACCCCATATCCAGTGTAAACCCGAAGGAATAAGACCGGGAGGCATGCGGATGGGAACCACGTTTCATCAACGGAGCCGGCCCACACTCCTTCACAGGCAAACACAAGCACACTGTACTTGGGAATCAAGCGCACACAAGGCGGTGGCTGGACCGTAGTCCGCTCCACACTGACTGCATGGAACCACTCTTCGAGCCTAACACGGCCACAAGGACCGTGCACCCTGTCCCCTCCAGCAACGACCAACTGTCTCCTGGAGCCAGTATGGACGAGGTAGTGGGTAATAGACAGGTAGGCACCTTGTCAACATGCACATCAAGCGCAGCCACACCGGGGATATCAAACAACAGCCAAACACTTCAGAGAGAGAGAAAGAAAAAGAGAAAAACTCGATTAATGCATAAGGAAACGGTGATATAAACCTTAATTTAATGAGCATATGTAATAAGTTGTTTACAAACAGATCCTAGCTAAGTGCACGAGGTCAGGAAGTATAGTTAAAGGAATGCCACGAACACAAAAATGTTATGGAAATCGAATACAGTTGGCTGAAGCGATGTGTGCAAGTTAATGGAATAGAGTACAGGGAGATATTTATATGAGAAAGAAAAGTATTAAGGTAAAAACTGTAAACCCACCACCTGAAATAAAGAGACTTAGCATGCAAGCACGCGGCTAGTAAATCGAATTCAGCGTGCCTACAAACGCTTCTGCCGGCTCGCCGTAATTCTCTGCAGGACCCGTCGTCGCTTCTGTAGTGGCCCCAAATGGCACAGCTCATGGCCCACTAGACATTTATATGAGAAAGAAAGGCATTAGGAGAGAACCGAAAACCCACCAGCTGAAATAAAGAGACTTAGCATGCAAGCATGCGGTTAGTAAATCGAATTCAGCGTGCCAACAAACGCTGCGCCGGTGCTGCCTACGTTCACTGCGGGACCCGTCGTCGCTTCGGCAGTGGTCCGGAGTGACCTCTCTCATGGCTCACTAGGCCTGCCTGACTAAGGCACTCGCGACCGCATGTTCTACAGCACAATGCGCTCGATGTCGATGGAGTACAATTCATCGGTGCTTGCCGCTTCCGCAACTGCCGCTTCTTCTCTGCATGCATGACGGATTTCTCCCGCACTTCAGCAACTGCCTTCGTGATTAGATCGCGCCATGCACACCGATCAACCGCCTTCGATTCCCATGATCTGCAATCAAGAGCAGAACGTGTGAGGCTCACTTTAATCATGTCCTGATAACGTAACTTTGGTTTCCCCACATGCCGCTTCCCAGTACTCAGCTGACCGTATAAGAGTTGTTTCGGTATCCGCGTCGAATCCATACGGCTCACATGACCGAGCCATCTCAGGTGTCTCAATAAAAGTATGCAGTCCACTGCATACATCCCACTTTGTCGCAACACTTCCGTGTCTGCAACTCTGGCGCCCCAGCCGATCCGCAAAATTCGTCGCAGACACTGCTGATGGAACCGCTCGAGATATCGCACATCCCACCGGTACATCGTCCACGTTTCACTGCCGTATAGAAGAACGGACAGTACCATGGATTTGTACACCATCAGCTTCGTGTTAATGCTAAGCTGATGGTTGTTCCACACTCGGTACTATGGCTTCCCGAATGCCGCTACCGCCTTCGACATGCGATTACGCAACTCCCTGTGTAGCTGCTGATCAGTCGACATCACACTCCCAAGGTAGCAGAAGCGGGAGGTGGTTTCCAATACTTCAGCACCAATGCTGATTCGCAGCAATATTGAAGATTGCACCTCCGGTGAAGGCTGAAAGAGACAGACAGTTTTGCTTGTGTTGAAGGTGAGCCCGAATTTGGCCACTGTCGAAGCCAGAGCACTAGTCACGTGCTGCAACTCATCCGCGCTCTGTGCAAACAACGCAGTCGTCAGTAAACAGCAACATACGGATAGTTGTCTCACAGACTAGAGTTCTCGCACCGAAACGACGGACATTCAACAACCCACCATCAATACGGTGCTCCACACGAACACCGTAAGCACAAGTGGCATCAAAAGCACAGGACAACATTGCATGAAGATATATATTAAACAGGGCAGGAGCTAACACACAGCCTTGCTTCACACCAGAGATAACTGCAAAGTCATCAGAGGTCTCTCCACTCAACTGCACCCTCGCTCGCATACCACTGTGCAGACATTCAATTAAACTTATAAACTTACGCGGGCAACCAAACTTACCCAACACCAGCCACAGTGCCTCGCGGTTCACCGTATCAAATGCCTTGGTGAAATCAACAAAAAGCGAGTACAAAGGCTGGTGTCGTTCTCTGCACTTCTCTTGCAACAGACGAGCCGCAAACACCATATCTATAGTGCTGCGACCCGAACGGAATCCACATTGCTCTTCCGCCACGTTTGGTTCCACAACCTGACTGACGAGGCGATTGAGCAGGATTCGGGCAATCACCTTGCCCACACAACTCAGCAAGTTGATGCCACGATAATTCGTGCAACATTGCTTGCTACCTTTGCTCTTGTACAGTGGTAGTACAAGGGCATCCTTCAGCTCAGGAGCCACCTCCTCAATCCATACGCATTGCACCAAGTGATGCAGCGCAGTCAACAACGCTGATCCGCCGTGTTTCCGTACTTCAGGCGGTATCCCGTCGGCCTCGGCACACTTGCCGTTTCGCAGCTGAACAAGTGCTCTCTCCTTCTCATCCAGTGTCGGCGTGTCCGCCAGATTCGCCTTCACATCGTGCTGCTTGAGGCCGTTCAATATAGGCCAGTCGATCTCTGAACGGTTGTTCAAGAGACAGTCAAGTGTTTTCGCCAGACCTGCATTATGTCTGCAGTCTGGGTGCAGGTAGCGCTTGAACGATGAGCGTCCTCAGCGGCTCCAATCTCGGTCCACACACCGCATTCGAGGAGTCAAAGAATTCCTTGTGTTGGCGGCGTTCGGCGTAGCATTCCATCTGCTTCGCCTTCTCCGTCCACTATGCATTTTTTATGCGACGGAGCTCTCGGGTCAGTCGCCGTCGAAGTTTGCGAAACTGACTCTTCTTCCCCAAGTCACTGGGGTCTGCGACGTGTGCAGCAAATGTTGCATTCTTCCCCGACACCAATGCGCCGATCGTCGCATGGTTGTCATCAAACCAATCAGGTCGCTTACAGTTTGCGCGCCCGATGGTCTCCTCGACAGCAGCTGTCACCTGGTCGCGAATGTGGTGCCACAGGTCGCCCACTGGGCCATGCAATCCACATCACACAGGCGTGCAGCCATCGCCTTCTCCAGCTCAGTAGGTTTCGCCACAGTACCGAGGGAGTGAGTGTTAAATGTACGCCGATTCATGGCGGGAGTGTAATACATCGATTTACGAAAATATATGAACAGTTTGGTCCTCACCAATTTGTGATCAGTGCCACACTCAGCTCCACGCAGTACACGTATCATGCGGACTTCACGCATATCACGCTGACGTACGATGACATAGTCGAGCAGGTGAGCGTGACCACTTCTTGGGTGCGTCCAAGTTGCTATATCACTCGCACTCAGTGCATATATATATATATATATATATATATATATATATATATATATATTGGGCGGGAGAGCCTATGATGCGTTGAGGCTGGTTGTGGCTGGATCGTTACAGTTGATCTACCCACTGCTGCTGCTGTTGTGCCATTGGCTGATGTCCTGAACGCCTCGTGTCGACCGCTGGGTGGTAGTTCGGTTTCGCCCTACTCCCTGCTAAGATCCTAGACACCAATCCGCATAAGTCCGTGAATTGACCATGTGCTAGACCCGCTGCCTTTCGGGTGTACATTTAATCGAAGGCTTTGGCTGAGGACCCGAGTCGTTCTCCTGTCAGGTGTGGGCGGGCAGCCAGTATTCTAGTCCATCCTCTTCAGAGGTTTGGAAGTGGTCGTTGGCCCTCTTCCCGTAAAACCTAGCCATGGGAGACAACAGGTCTACGGGTTATAAGCTCACAGATCGATTGGCGTGGAGCACGAGCGCCTTGGGAAGGCACCTTCGGGTGCTCAATGGGTTGCTACTGCCCGCCTCAAGCCAGGCAGCCCTTGGTCAAATTGGTGCAAACCCGCCAAAACCCACCTGGATCTGGCCGTGGTCGCAGGTGTGAATCGTACTACGGTCGCAAAACATATTTAAATCGTTCCAGTACCTCCAAATCTGCGTGTGTCAGCCGTCAAGCAGATCCCAATCTGTCTCTGCAATCACCTTCCCTAGCTGGATCTGCTCCCCACTGCCTTGTGGGTCAGGCTATTGAGCCAAAGGCTCCTGGCGGAGTCCATCAAGCAAACTTCCAAACTACCCACTGCCTTGTGGGTAAGGCTATTGAGCCAAAGGCTCCGGGTGGAGTCTTTCAAGCAAACCTCCGAAGCAGAACCATCACTTCGCGTGCGACTACCCACCAATACAATCATGTCTGCGCGCAAAGCACTCAGGATCGGGTGCTGGAACGTGCGCACACTACTGGACCGGAACTCCAGCGAGCGCCCGGAGCGACGCACTGCACTCGTTGCGATGGAGCTGACGCGCTACCACATCGATATTGCGGCGCGCATTGAAACTCGGCTCGCTGAGCAAGGTAAGTTGCATGAAGCAGGTGCTGGCTACGCATTCTACTGGGAGGGCAACGCCGCCTCAGCACGTGATCATGTGGTCGGATTTGCAATATCCGATCGCCTCCATGGCCAGCTGGTGAATGAACCAACCGGCATCAGCGCGCGACTGATGACTGTTCGCCTACGACTCGGAAGACGTAAGTTCGCCACTTTCATAAGCACGTACGGTCCGACCATGTGTTATCCTGATGACACGCGTGATCAATTCCACACCCAGCTATCCTCCGTGATACGGTCTGTGCAAAGGAGCGACCGACTATTCCTGCTGAGTGATTTCAACGTGCGCGTTGTTGCGCCAGTTAAGATGGCTCGGTCATGTCCTACGCATGGCACCTGAGCATCTACCGCGTCGCGCTCTATTCGCTCGTCAAGGACCTGGCTGGAAGCGACCGCGTGGTGGTCAGCCTTCCACTTGGCGACAGCACACGAAATCGCTGACGTCGCGTCTAGCCGCTGTTGGACCCGTACGTCTTCCAGGATGGGGACCCAAAGATGAGCAGTGCCAATGGCTTAACACTCTTGAAGACATGGCCCGCAACAGGAATCAGTGGAAGAATTGTGTACAGTGTTGTATTGATTCACATGTTTAATTTTACTATTATTGAAAATGACAAAAAAAGAGAAAAATCGGCGTGTGACAAACAAACTAAAAATGTTTTGTTCTTTATTTTTGTCAAAATATTCCATTTTCTTGCGGCATATTAGCTGAAGTGTGCTGCCCACCTTCAACTAGCATGCCACGATGATTATGACGCAATGACAGTCTCTTATCCACTGATTTCCATGGCTTTGTTGGCTCTATGTCTAGTTACTAGACTGTTGAGATTACATACATCAACGCGCGCGTTAAGCGTGATGCATCGGTGTGGGCAGATGTTATCGGTGCGCAAGGCATCAGTTCAGCGAATGCGAACGGTGACAGGCTGTTCTCACTGTGTGCCACTCACGCCTGACGAACAAGAACACTCGGTTTGCACTGATTGCGAGTGATATAGCAACTTGGACGCACCCACGGAGTGGTCACGCTCACCTGCTCGACTATGTCATCGTACGTCAGCGTGATATGCGTGAAGTCCGCATGATACGTGTACTGCGTGGAGCTGAGTGTGGCACTGATCACAAATTGGTGAGGACCAAACTGTTCATATATTTTCGTAAATCGATGTATTACACTCCCGCCGTGAATCGGCGTAAATTTAACATTCTCTCCCTCGGTACTGTGGCGAAACCTACTGAGCTGGAGAAGGCGATGGCTGCACGCCTGTGTGATGTGGATTGCATGGCCCAGTGGGCGACCTGTGGCACCACATTCGCGACCAGGTGACAGCTGCTGTCGAGGAGACCATCGGGCGCGCAAACTGTAAGCGACCTGATTGGTTTGATGACAACCATGCGACGATCGGCGCATTGGTGTCGGGGAAGAATGCAGCATTTGCTGCACATGTTGCAGACCCCAGTGACTTGGGAAAGAGCAGTCAGTTTCGCAAACTTCGACGGCGACTGACCCGAGAGCTCCGTCGCATAAAAAATGCATAGTGGACGGAGAAGGCGAAGCAGATGGAATGCTACGCCGAACGCCGCCAACACAAGGAATTCTTTGACTCCTCGAATGCGGTGTGTGGACCGAGATTGGAGCCGCTGAGGACGCTCATCGTTCAGGCGCTACCTGCACCCAGACTGCAGACATAATGCAGGTCTGGCGAAAACACTTGACTGTCTCTTGAACAACCGTTCAGAGATCGACTGGCCTATATTGAACGGCCTCAAGCAGCACGATGTGAAGGCGAATCTGGCGGACACGCCGACACTGGATGAGAAGGAGAGAGCACTTGTTCAGCTGCGAAACGGCAAGTGTGCCGAGGCCGACGGGATACCGCCTGAAGTACGGAAACACGGCGGATCAGCGTTGTTGACTGCGCTGCATCACTTGGTGCAATGCGTATGGATTGAGGAGGTGGCTCCTGAGCTGAAGGATGCCCTTGTACTACCACTGTACAAGAGCAAAGGTAGCAAGCAATGTTGCACGAATTATCGTGGCATCAACTTGCTGAGTTGTGTGGGCAAGGTGATTGCCCGAATCCTGCTCAACCGCCTCGTCAGTCAGGTTGTGGAACCAAACGTGGCGGAAGAGCAATGTGGATTCCGTTCGGGTCGCAGCACTATAGATATGGTGTTTGCGGCTCGTCTGTTGCAAGAGAAGTGCAGAGAACGACACCAGCCTTTGTACTCGCTTTTTGTTGATTTCACCAAGGCATTTGATACGGTGAACCGCGAGGCACTGTGGCTGGTGTTGGGTAAGTTTGGTTGCCCGCGTAAGTTTATAAGTTTAATTGAATGTCTGCACAGTGGTATGCGAGCGAGGGTGCAGTTGAGTGGAGAGACCTCGGATGACTTTGCAGTTATCTCTGGTGTGAAGCAAGGCTGTGTCTTAGCTCCTGCCCTGTTTAATATATATCTTCATGCAATGTTGTCCTGTGCTTTTGATGCCACTTGTGCTTACGGTGTTCGTGTGGAGCACCGTATTGATGGTGGGTTGTTGAATGTCCGTCGTTTCGGTGCGAGAACTCTAGTCTGTGAGACAACTATCCGTATGTTGCTGTTTACTGACGACTGTGCGTTGTTTGCACAGAGCGCGGATGAGTTGCAGCACGTGACTAGTGCTCTGGCTTCGACAGTGGCCAAATCCGGGCTCACCTTCAACACAAGCAAAACTGTCTGTCTCTTTCAGCCTTCACCGGAGGTGCAATCTTCAATATTGCTGCGAATCAGCATTGGTGCTGAAGTATTGGAAACCACCTCCTGCTTCTGCTACCTTGGGAGTGTGATGTCGACTGATCAGCAGCTACACAGGGAGTTGCGTAATCGCGTGTCGAAGGCGGCGGCGGCATTCGGGAAGCTATAGTACCGAGTGTGGAACAACCATCAGCTTACCATTAACACGAAGCTGATGGTGTACAAATCCATGGTGCTGTCCGTTCTTCTATACGGCAGTGAAACGTGGACGATGTACCGGTGGGATGTGCAATATCTCGAGCGGTTCCATCAGCATTGTCTGCGACGAATTTTGCGCATCTGTTGGGGCGACAGAGTTGCAGACACGGAAGTGTTGCGACAAAGTGGGATGTATGCAGTGGACTGCATACTTTTATTGAGACACCTGAGGTGGCTCGGTCATGTGAGCCGTATGGATTCGACGCGGATACGGAAACAACTATTATATGGTCAGCTGAGTATTGGGAAGCGGTATGTGGGGAAACCAAAGTTACGTTATCAGGACATGATTAAAGTGAGCCTCACACGTTCTGCTCTTGATTGCAGGTCATGGGAATCGAAGGCGGTTGATCGGTGTGCATGGCGCGATCTAATCACGAATGCGATTGCCGAAGTGCGGGAGAAAGACCTCATACATGCAGAGAAGAAGCGGCAAGCACCAATGGGTTGTACTCCATCGACATCGAGCGCATGGTGTTGTAGCACATGCGGTCGCGAGTGCCTGAGCCAGGCAGGCCTAGTGAGCCATGAGCGAGGCCACTCGGGACCACTACCGAAGCGACGACGGATCCTGCAGAGAACGTAGGGAGAACCGGCGCAGCGTTTGTAGGTACGCTGCATTCGATTTACTAACCGCGTGCTTGCATGTTAAGTCTATTTATTTCAGGTGGTGGGTTTTCAATTTTGCCCTAATGCATTGCTTTCTCGTATGTCTACCTGTACTCTATTCCATTACCTTGCCCACCTCGCTTTAGCCAATTGTAGTTAATTTCGATGAAATTTTCGTGTTTGTGACATTTCCGTGAAATATATTTTCTGACCTCGTGAACTTATTTAGGATTCGTTTGTAAACAACTTATTTCATATGCTCATTAATTTAAGGTATATGTCACGTTTCCTTATGCATTAATCGAGTTATTTTCTTCATATTTCTTTCTCAAGTGATTGGCTATCGCTTGATATCCCCGATGTGACTGCGCTTGATGTGCATGTTGACAAGGTGCCTACCTGTCTATTACCCACTACCTCGTCCATACTGGCTCCAGGAGACAGTTGGTCGTTGCTGGAGGGGACGGGGTGCACGGTCCTTGTGGCCGTGTTAGGCTCGAAGAGTGGTTCCATGCAGTCAGTGTGGAGCGGACTACGGTCCAGCCACCGCCTTGTGTGCGCTTGATTCCCAAATACAGTGTGCTTGTGTTTGCCTGTGAAGGAGTGTGGGCCGGCTCCATTGATGAAACGTGGCTCCCACCCACATGTCTCCCGGTCTTATTCTTTCGGGTTTACGCTGGATATGGGGTGTGTGGACGGAGGTGTGGGTGGTTCAGCGCAAGCCACCTCTGTAGGCGCAGGCGTCCTGTGCCTGGCCACAGTGACAGACAAATCCGAAACCGGATACCGTCAACCACTTATTTATTTATTTTTTCATTCTCCCTCTATGGGCACGACCGTCAGTTGTTCCCCTCACCGCACGTTGACCGCGAAACACATTGCCCCCAACCTCCTTGAACCCACTAATATTCCAACGCGTTTTATTCCTCTATGGTCTTTGCAGTGATGCAATTGGGTGGGTTATGTGACCCAATAAAAGAGCCGGTGGATTCCGCTCACTGCCCTTGAGTTTTGTGATTTTTTGGCAGGTGCGGCGATTTGCATTTCTTTCATACTTTGTGAAGACCCTGGTGTTTCAACGCTGCACGGGTACTGTTGAGTGCCGTAATTTATTTCCGGCCTTGTTTTGGTTTGACTCGGAAGTTTTACGAATTCCTCCAACCCCAAAGCGAATCTGTTGCTTACATGGTTAGCGTGACTGCACTTTTCGACTACATTAATAAGTTCATGGCGGTTCTTTGAACCTAAAAACCAAACGCTTTCTCTCTTGTATGTGGATGACTCTCAGAATGTTCGACATCTTTCATCATAGGTGTCAGTAGGGTCACGTGTGTTTGGAGGATTTGCCGATATGTTTCCGGTTCATAATGACTTTATTGTCCCCACGTGCTTACCAAATCCGGACGTTTTCTTAATCAAATAATTATCCTTGACTTCATATTTTCGTAAGATTGCCAAGTCGAATGTACGAGGAAACTGGCATCGCATTCGGCCAAGTTTCGTTACGAGCTGAACACTGTTTATCATGGACTCTGCCACGTATTTGTTATAGTTGAACTATCGTAACGGTGCGGCATACGGACGAATTTTCTTACTCGCCGCGTTGTAGCTTTATCTTTGTTTAATGAAACCGTCCTCATTACTAGTTATCCTTTTTCAGCTTACTCAGTCAATTCGATTCGCCATGTTACAGCAAGAAGTTGACGTTTCGACCACCTCCGTCGATCGACTTCAAAAAAGTTCCGTGTCGATAAATCACTTACTGATGCAGCAACATTTAGCGCTGTTGCTTCACGCTGAACATTGCCGTCGGTTGGGCAAGGATTCGTCGAACAGCTGTTTGATTCGACACTGTTGTGTGATGCAGCAAGTGTTGAGTCACATTGAGAGCTGCTTTCCTGAAGAGAACTGTTCCTTTCCTCATTGTCGCTCTTCTAAACTCATACTCCGTCACTTCAGACGTTGCCAGAATAGATCGTGTGATGTGTGTGGCGCTGTACAAAAGCCCGTTGTCAAAATCGGCATTTCTCCGGCCACTTCGAATGCTTTTACAAATCACTGTGATTTACCCTGTTTGGGTACATCGAATTCAGATTCTATGTCTGATCTTTCTCCTCCTAATGGTGTCAAGCATTCATCTTCGCCAGAGGGAGAAAAGTCCGTCTCTTTCGCTCTGACTGTGAATGGCGAAATCAGTCGGGGGAGTAACCGGAGCATTTTCCATCTTAGCGACCAACAACGTGAGCTAGCCATGAAAAAATTGTAAGTTCCTGCTTCAAAAATTGCTAATTTCTTTCTTTTTAGTGTCAATGTATCACTATCCATTTTCCCCACTGCTAACTCCACGGCCTACAGCGACCCTAGGATGCGCCAATTTTTGGACCACGTCAAGCGTATGGAGAAAGACATATTCATGAAGTCCAAGTCAGTGAAGGATTACTACGCGGCCCTGACAACATGCTATCAAAGTATTCACTCTGAGTTAAGAGAAAAACGGCGTCTGCGTGGCGCACGTTCCTCGGAACCATCTAGCGAATGTGCTGATCTTATGTCCTCTGAGCTCAGATCTTCCGAGAAATGTGACTTATCTGCAACTAACATATCCGATGGGTTTGAGGGTGTTAATGTTTCTGACGCATCGGAGGTGAAAAATAAGCCGGAAGAACAAATGCAATCTCCATCCACAGTGGTTCAAACCGATTCGACTGTGAAAAATCCATGCATTACGGAGAACTTTGTGCACGAAAAGCCAGAAGCATGTACAGACGATAACTCCCATCCTCTCGTTGATACGAAGCCTTCGGTTTCCATTTCTCCTTCTCCAGCCAAGGATGCTGTTGAATCGGAGTCTCTATCCAAGGCCACGGATGTGGAACGTATAAAAGCAGATATGGTCAAGCATGAGGAGGTGGTTTCATCTTCTAGCACTGCACAAACTGCACGCGAACCGACGAGTCGTGTCATCTGGTACCCAAATGAACTACTTCGCTATTTCATCCCAGTTGTTGAGAAAATTAGTAAGGAGAAGGACGCAGAGCCGTTCCTGCAACCTGTGGATTGGGAGTCTTTGGAAATATATGACTATCCCCAAATAGTTTCAAATCCAATGGATCTGTCCACTATCCGTAAAAAGCTGGAAAATCGTGAATATAAAGACCCATGGAACGTGGTGGATGATTTTTGGCTTATGTTGAATAATGCCTGGTTGTATAATAAAAAGACATCCAAAGTATACAAAACTTGTACAAGAGTGAGTTGTCTGTTTTGGCTGAATGAAAGTTCACTTTAGCTTTCAGAGATTTTTGAAGCTGCGATTGATCCTGTCATGCAGCAACTCGGGTTCTGCTGTGGTCGGGAATATTACTATCAGCCACCTCCGCTTACCTGCTTAACTCCGAAATTTTGTACTATACACAAAGATGCGGTGTATTACGTTTACAAGAACGAGTAGGTTCATTTGTACACCCCATTAATGATTTCCTACAGTGACCACCTACCTGGCTTGTTGGAACAAAAGTACACCGTATGTGAACGCTGTTACAATGAAGCCGGAGATGAAATCAGGTTGGATAGTGAATCTTCAACGGTGGTGTAAGTTGATTTATTCTTACCTTTTTCTGCTTTGTAGAACCGTTCAAAAAGCTTCGATGCAGAAATGCAAAAACGACAAGAAAGAGAAGGAGCCGTTCGTGTTCTGTCGGAAATGCGGTCGCAAGTGGCATCGCGTTTGTGCTATCCATTTGGACGAAATTTGGCCCGACGGTTTCATTTGCGCTCAATGTATTAAGGATCATGGTCTTAAGCGACCAGAGAATCGATTTACGGCTCGCAAATTGTCCACTTGTAAATTGAGCATTTTCCTTGAGAAACGAGTGAATGACTTCCTGAAGAAAAAAGGTGTTAACACCGGCGATGTGATCATCCGTGTCCTAGCGGCCGCGGACAAGACTGTGGAGGTCAAACCCGGTATGAAAGCCAGATTTTGCGAGTCTGGCGAGATGCCGGAGTCATTCCCGTACAGAGTGAAAGCAATATTTGCTTTTCAGGAAATAGACGGACAGGAGGTCTGCTTCTTCGGTCTCCATGTGCAGGAGTACGGTTCGGAGTGTCCTTATCCTAATACCAGGCGCGTTTATCTTGCCTATTTGGATTCTGTGTACTTTTTTCGCCCAAAGCAATATCGGACGGATATTTACCATGAAATATTGGTCGGTTACATCCATTACGCGAAACTGTTGGGTTTTACTATGGCACACATTTGGGCTTGCCCGCCAAGTGAAGGCGATGACTACATCTTTCATATGCATCCACCAGATCAAAAGATCCCAAAACCGAAGCGCTTGCAAGAGTGGTATCAGAAGATGTTGAAAAAGGCTTTATTGGAGCGCATTGTTGTAGACTATAAGGATATCTGTCAAGATGCTTGCGAATCCCGCTTGGTGTCTCCAACTGAGTTGGCTTATTTCGAAGGCGACTTCTGGCCGAACACATTGGAAGAGCTGTTTAAAGTGAGCCTTGTTCTTTCATTACCCGGTTTCTTTTCAAGTTGAGCTCTCATTACCCTCGCTAGGAAACTTGGGGGGTTTGTTTGCTTTATTTTGCTTTATCTGCGCCAATGCTGGCTCTCAATTATTCATGACTCGGTTGCTCCAACCTGTTTTTGATGACCGCTAGTTTTGAAAGGCGTACCAGAGAAATTTGTTTCTTTTCTAAAATCTATATCACTCTCCGTGCCCTGCGTGATTTAATGAGAAGCCTCCCCCGAGTTCACTCTACTTAGTGGAGATCACCAGAACTATACTGTCCCTCCCGTTTTCTTTGTAGCCGAAACCATTGTGAATAGCAGCTATTTTACCCCGATGGGATTGGGTTCCTGGGAAATGACGGACACCTATTTGATGGACGTAAACTCATTTCGGTGTATCGAATCCAACTACTACGCAAGTGATGCTGTACAGGCCGATGTGTAACGTTGCACTCATAAGCATGTGCTTCGCACCTTCTGTGTTTGGACTAATGTTATGACACTAGACTAACAGGCGACCCATTTTCGAAGTCATGCGACGATCACTATAGTCATTCACTCAGTATATCTACTTAGGTTACTGTATAGACTCTTATAGTCGAAACACTTAAAATCTTTCAGTTCAGTTTGTTTTTTGCACTTCGCACACGGAAGTGTGATGGGCCCAGTTGACTTTATACACATCACTATAATAATAATAATAATAATAATAATAGTCTTTGAGGAACAGAAAGGTAGTAAAGTTTTGTCGAAACTAACGGGGTATATGTACAGACTCATCATGTTCAGCAAATTACGACACTGGTATGCTTCTTCACAAGCGGGATATGTTTCAAACTTTAGGAATCATTCTTTTTTCAGAGTATTGCCTTGATTTTTACGCAGTGTACTGTATCACGGAACTTATCGCAACAAGTAGACGATCTACTTTCACTGCAGAATCGAATAGACTAGCTGTCTGTTGACTTATTCAGCTACCCGAGCTTGGGTCCGGATCAATTTATTCGGCTGCCAGAGGCTTGTGTTTCTCCAGTTTGTTAAGTGTGGAGCCAATTAAGTGAACGATGAAGGCATCGCATTCAATCTTTCGACGTTAACGATCACGGATCAAGTGGACCGTAGCTTAGAGAAATACGTTAAACAAACCAAACATCATCTCTGTGCATTGTGTCTGGGATCGGTGGAGCCTGTACGCTGATGGCTGTTGTCATCCAAGAAGGGGCCATTGCCAATGAATTACCTTTCATCATCATCATCATCAACAGCAGTACATCAGCCATTTGAACTGATGTTTCGCTGCCATACAACCACGAGGACCTATGAAATAAAGAATAAGAAGAGGGGGAGAAGGGGGACTTACCTGAAAACCTTAATGCCCTAAGCAAACATTCTAGGTCAAGGCGCCTACACCTTGTGTAGACAACATTCCGTCACAAACAGCTGGCTATCGTGCAAAGATAAGGCGGCATCGGCGAGACAGCTTCCTTGCGGCTTTCACTGCCACGCGTCATAATCAGCCATTACCCCGCAGATAACTCAGCACCAAACATAGTTTAAACAGGCACTCCGATTAGGAGACGGCAGCAGACGCGCCACTGGTGTCGGTTGCGAGCCATGTCCTGTAAAGTCTCGAGCCAAGCACAAGGTGAGTCACGTGGACTCCAACCCGGAAGGCGAGACGGACCAACGGCACCGAGTTTGTTCGTCAGTGACTTCATTTCCCGCTGCCAAGTCAACTTCTGTCCACCGCGAGCCTTGCGCCACCCTACACCTGGCAGACTAAACAAGGCCCTCCTAGGTAAGCGGTGACCAGGCATGCGTAGCACGTGCCCGAGCCAACGCAACTTATTCAGTGCTATCTGCTGTTCTAGGGAGCTAGCATGTTTATCACTACCTAGTACTCGCCTACGCACATCATCGTTGGGGATACGCTGGTGCCATCCGACACCAGCAATGCTTCGCAAACAACGATGATCAAAGACTTGAAGGCGCCTCAGATCTTCAGACCGAAGGGGCCAAGTCTCACTACCATACAGCAAAACGGCCCTCACTGTGGCCTTGTATACACGGCCTTTCAGACGGAGGGAAACTCCTTTCTGTCGCCAAAGATGCCGCAGGTTCAAGAAGGTAGCTCTGGCCTTTACAACACGTGAGCTGACGTCAGTTTCTATGCGCCCATCATTGCTGATGCAGCTGCCAAGATAAGTGAAATGGTCAACCACCTCGAGTTCCTCGTTAGCAAGCGTCAAGGGGTCATCGAGTGGCTGGTGGTCCTGCAGCAACACTTTGCACTTTGAAGGTGCGAAGTGCATACCAAATAATGGGACCACTCTGGATAGGCTATTCAGGGTTGATTGTGCCGCCGCAACATCGTCGAAAAGCAAGGCGATATCGTCCGCATAATCTAGGTCAACTAATCTTTCACCAGGGAGCACTTCAACGCCTACATCGTGAGATTCCGCAAGGGAACACTCCATGATAGAATCCACGACGAAATTGAACAAAAACGGGGAAATCGGGCAACCCTGACGAACGCCACTTGTAGTCGAAAAGCTATCCGATAGGGCACCATAGACCCTGACGCGGCCTCTAGTGTTCGAGTATAGAGCACGAAGGATGTTCACATATTTCGTGGGAACACCTTTCCGCGCAAGTATTTCGGACAGAATCAATCGATCGACTGAATCGAACGCACTCTTGAAATCGAGGAACACAGCTATTGTCGGTCTGCGGTATGCGTGGCGCTGCTCTAGCACCTGCCGCAAAGTGAATATATGGTCTATACAGCCACGTCCTGGGTGAAAACCGGCCTGCTCTTCCCTAATCCGAGATTCCCGTTCTGCAGTGAGGCGACGAACGATAATCGAGGCCAGTAATTTTGTCACAACTGGCGTTAGGCTAATACCCCTGTGGTTCGCACAGTCTGTGCGACTGCCCTTTTTGTATATTGTCACTATAATCGATTCGCTCCAATTAGCCGGCACACTCTCTTCGTTCCAGATACGTTCGAATAGGGAGGTCAGTGCTTTGCAGAGGACCTCACCACCATCCTTAAATAGTGCAGGTGGTAGGGAATCCGGGCCAGCGGCACGAAAACGATTGAGGGCTGTGATCGCATTTCGGACCTCGGCCTCCGACGGAGGCTCTAAACTAACCGTCCATGGCTCGTCCTGCATCACCTGAGTAGGAAGAGGTCCGGCAGCAGGGGGCCAGCTGAACTGATCTTCAAAGTGTTCAGCCCAACGAGCCATACGGCGCTCCTTATTGTGTATCAGCGCACCCGCGCTGTCCCTGATTGTCTCACTGACGCCTGGTTTTCTCGGACCAGTGATGCGTATTAGCTGGAAGAGCTTCCGGTAATTGCCTACTGCTCCTGCCTCCTCCATTTCTTGAGCCCGACTGGTCCACCAGGCTTCCTTGTCAGCACGTAGGCTCCGCTTTACTTCACGCCTAATAGCCCGTCTGGTCACATTGAGTTCAGAACCAGCCGGGAGGTGTCTTTTAGCTTCCAACAGGTTCACCGACCTCTCCGATATCCAGTGACTAGTGCGGTGACGATGGATAGTGCCACAAGCAGAAGCTCCTGCGTCGTGCATAGTGACCGAGATCCCATTCCACTGAAGTTCAGTGTCATTAGGACAAGACAGCGAGAGTTCGCTATGCAGTGCTTCTTGATAGGCTTGCCTGACAGAGGGCTGGGACAATTTCTCCGTTGCCAATCGGGGGAGACGCTTTGTGCGCCTTCCGGTAAAGTTCGTGGAGAAACGACAGCGCACCAAGGCATGGTCAGAGTCGACACAGGTACTCCAGTACGAGCGGCAATCCAGAATGGAACCGCGCCACCTGTAACTTATGGCTATGTGGTCAATTTGGGTCCATCGCTGGCCAGCTACAGGTGGACGCCAAGTGGCACTTCGAAGTCCACTGTGTCTAAAAGCAGTGCTAGTAAGAAACAAGTGGTGCTCCGCACACAGTTGCAGCAGACGCTCGCCGTTATCAGTCCGTTCGGAGTTAAGCCCACAATTACCACCCAGCTGAGCTTCTGAAGAGCTCAGACGCCCTACTTGTGCGTTCATATCCCCTGCATGTACTATAATATCTGAACTAGTAGCGCTGCCTAGTAGAGCGTTCAGTTCGTGATAGAAAGTGTCCTTGACTGCATTAGAACTGCAGTCGGTGGGAGCATAAGCAGAAATCACAAACAAACAGCGTTTTATTTTACTTCGCGAATTCACCTTAGCTGATGTCGTCAAACGGGCAGCACATAAACGGCTGTTCACCGGAATCCAATCAACCAACGATGGCTCAGCCTTGGAGCTGAGAATGATACCTACACCAGCTTGACCCGTGAGTGCCGCATCGGCGTCTGCGGATGCGTGCAACCAATAAGGAGAGGATAAGCCGGGTACAGTTAATTCAATAACCCCGTTAGGGTCATTAATCCCTTTTTCGGACACACAACACACATCAACACCCAGTGTGTCCAAGGTGCGTGCGAGTGCAGCCTGCTGACCTGTTTGTCTTAGAGTGCGGATGTTGAATGTCGCCATGGAAGCGGGAGAGCTTGGCCTTATAAGGGACTTTTGCCGCTAGGTGCCGTGGGATGGTGGCTGCAGACGGTACTACTCCAGTGGCACTTCGGTTGCTGTCAATTAAGCTGGGAATTATAGAAGGAAGGTTAGTAATGTGGGCCGGGATGGGAGTAAGAGAAAAAGGTGGAAAAGAAAGAATGGAGGCGCCAGCAGTAGCATGTTTTCGCTTATCCGCCCTGCTGTATGCAGCAGATAAGGCGACCCTTGATAATCTGCGCGACGGCCGATGCAGGATGAAGTTTATGTTTGAAGAAAATGTCATGGTTGTATGTGGGCTGAGATACTGCCAGGGCGCCCAGACCTAGACAGAAGGACGATTAGGGTCCTCATCCAAAGCCTTTGTCTCAAAAGCCTGTCCGCAAGGCAGCGGGGAGGTTGCAATGATTTAGTTTTACAGAAATGGACGTCATCCCAGTTCAAACCCCCAACCTGGAGGACCAGGAGACTGAGTTTGTCTGATATCTCACCATTGACTAACCTGGTAGTAGGGGTAGCTCTCAAGATGCTCGGAGGCATCACCCAGTATAGCTCAATGGATCAATGAGTTACGCAAACCGTCGCACCACGTTAAGGTCCAGTCTCGTTTGTGGGAAGTCGAGTATGCCTCTCTTCGGCCGAATAGGAAATCCATTTATGGTGTGTTTGCGTGAAAATATCTCAATCGGCCAACCAATTGATTTGCAAACAGAGAGGATAAATGTAGTGTTATCAGTACTGTTATTTGTGTGCATTCAGAACTAATGATATTTGCCGCAAATATCTGATGTCGTCTTCTGGTGTATACAACAGAAGCCTTAAGCTAGATGGACATATTTGTGGTGGATGGTACACGGCATGTTCGCAGGAGTGAGTCACTGCCCGTGTTCCGTTATCCCTCCATTATGCATGCATGTGTTGGAAAATCCCGCTTCGGAAATGGTGTCGTTAATATTTTAAAGGCGCGAAACTGCAACCTTAACCATTGCCCTCATTTTCAGTGGCAACATGTACTTCTAAATGAAAGCGCCACAACGAACGTTTTTGCGGACTTTCGATGGAGTGATCGAATAAGACCCACTTATCGATTGTTAGCGATTGACTATTTATTCTCTAGCGAATGTGACTGCGCATTTATGTGTCTCAAATGTGAAACAAAGCATCCTTCGTAATTCCAAACAGCAAAATCAGCATATGTAATTTGTTAAGGGACATCGCCATTTCGTGCTTTCATACGAAAACACCATTGTGATTGGTAACAATCACAAATATTCATCAGTGTTGGATAAATGACGGGTTAGTACTTCAACTCGGTTAGTGTATTCTAGGAGTGAACGATGTAATGCGGTTTGAGAAATCGGCTAAGCCTTGTCTGCCCCATAGGCTAAACGCGGATCATAGAACGCAGTAGGTTCGCCCGAGCGAGGAAACCTCACGCGACTGGACTTTTGATCACCGCGATGGGTCAGTGACCAGTCACGTGAAAGGAAGCCAACACTGTGGTGCGGCAAACATGTCAATAGCACGTTACGCATATTGAAAAGCCGGAAGAACAGATTGGTCAGCCAAACGATGGGTAATCACTGAGTACCCAAAATGCCTATTAACAACAGACCGATCGGGTACCAGCCGAGGATCAGCGGTCCGAGGAAATACGACATCGAGACGCAGTCCAGGAATAGAGCGGATGGTGGGACAACCACGAGCCAATGAAACAGCATGGAAGGAAAACGCAGCCAATAAGGCAAACCAGATGACGGGCTACTCACTGCAATCCAGCGAAAGAAAATAGTGTATCTTTTCTATCAATATGCAAGGCCTGTGGCAATAAAAAACACTGCTGACCGCCACCATGACTTTCTTTTTGCTTGTTGTCGCGTACCACGAAAGATGTGTCCACTGTTCGCTGGGAATAGTAAGAGACCGGATATGCTTGACCCTCGATGACTTCAGTTTCACTTACATCTATTGAAGTCAACTTCATGGTACTACTGGTGTTAATTATTTAGTTTGATACTATCTCTCTAGCCTCGCATTGCACCGAAAGGCTTAAAATAAGCGCCTGTCGCCTCTATGGGGATTGATCACACCATTGGTCAGATACTTACTTCGAAGTTGGCGTCGGTTGGTGCATCCCGACTGCCTGACTGGGGTCCTAAGGACGATGAACACGTTTGGTTGAACACGATTGCTGATATGGCTGCGAGCCGGCCCCAATGGCGTTTGTGTTGTGAGTTCCTTTGTCCATCCCGTCCTTCTTAGCCTCACCTTCCAATCACGATCTCATTCGCTAGGCATAATATAACTCATTTTACGGCACGATAGCCGGTTGTTAGCTCTCCGGAATAGTGTCCATCCGTTACTGGGGACTCAGCCGGCGTGCCACTTTTGTACCTTTTTTCCTTCTTGTTTTTAGTATTGCGGCACAATAGCTGAAGTGTTTTCCACCTACAGCTAACGTGTATAATGATGGTGATGATGATGATGGCCAGCTACTTCATCGGATATGACACGTTCACGAAGTCGAGGTTGCTGTTGCTGACTTTCCTTTGTTTACCTCGTTTAACTGCTCCATCTGACGATTTCTTGCTCACCCCTCAGTCAACAACCTTCTTATCACTTCTCCGACGATGTGAGTCATGACAGCTTGATTCACTACATGCTAATTCACAGATCTTACTCGTTAAATCGCAGCAGCTGCTGAATTCGACCGCGTACACTAACTACGAGTCACCTTTTGTACTACTCTCAACCGAATTTCTGACTAAAGCCCCCAGATGGCCGCTTAGTGGCAATATAAAAAAGCGTACGTAAACCGACAGAGATATTTGTCTAGTTTGGTACCTGTCATCTTTGTTATTGTCTCTGGATCGGTCATATCAACGCCTTCTGTTAGATAGGGTGCGATCACGAAATCCTTCGTGCTTCTGTACATCTCCACACATTAACGGTTTTCGATCCCTGCATCTTTTGGTCTTAGCTTTTTTGTCCATTTCTCATGGACAACTTAAGTCATTCCTATTATGACTCTTATTTAGCGGTGTGGGTCATTACAACTGAATCAACCGCATTTCGATGCAAGTCGTGCATCACGACTTATCATCATCTTCAACAACTGTACACCATTTATGTGAACTGATACTTCGCTAAAATTACGGTGACCTAATTCACGTAAAGCTAGCAATGCTAGGTTACTAGAACTTCACAGTTTACTATTTATCTTGAAGTGTTTTCGTTCAAACTCCGTCTTGTTTGAAATTTTCGCGTCGAGACTGTGATACATTTATTGACCGTTGGCATCTTGACCACCTGGTTTTTATCTGGATATTTGGTGTGGCATAACTCCCATACTTGCTCCGAGTGTGCTTTCGTTACTGTGCTTACCGAGGACCTCAGGCTGATTTTTGTCGACGACGCGATAACTGCAATCGTCTTCACTGTAGTCAGTTAAACTATCGGGTTGCATCCTACTGCGACGCCATGTACAGCCATGTTTCTGAACTAGAGTGTGCGTTCACTTATGCCACTGCGCAGCGCGTTTTCGCTTCTAGGCCACTGGACTTGCTTGCTTCTTTATGGAACTGTTCATTTTACGAAAACTCATTTCTCCGTTGACTTGTGTAGTGAATTCTCGTGCGATTAAATACTTAATAATTTAGGATGAAGACTAAGCGGGAGATTGTGCAGTTCCAACTGACGCTTTGCGTATCTGGTGTTCTCGACCGCTATTCATTAACCGGTCGGCCGGTGGCCGAGTGGTCTGCGCGTTTGGTTTGCAACCATAAGGTCACCGATTCGAATCCGCGTAGGGGTGGGCATCCTCGCGGTATACTCAGCCCGCGTGCTACTGGTGGTGGTCGCGCGGCAGCGAAGCGCCGTTACGGCATACAGCTGACACATCATTTATTATTATTATTGTTCATTAACCATGTGCCCTTGTTTCCCATGCCTTTGTTTTGAGAGTAGACAACCGTCTATTTCACCTAATCTTACAACTTCCTCGATTGGATCACTCTTATCCCCCTCGGAAATTGCCATTCAGCTTGAACAGCATGTCGTAAATACCCGCTAATTACTCTGTTTATTTTCTTTACGGTGGCTTGTGTCTGCACTCGTTCGCCGTTCACCACCCTCCGTGGTGAAAATTTTTATATTAATTACGATTGCTTTTCTTTGCTACTGCTGCACTCAGGTTGAGTGTGCATGCTGTACTCTCTGATCTCAGTCGTTTTCATGATGATCCATACTAGTCGCATGTCTTCCGTTCCACTGTTACAGGAAATGGATGAAGAGGACGCTCGTCGAAAACGCGAACAGGAGGCTCTTGCGCGCGACGACGAGGAGGAGGATGCAAAAGAAACTGTGCAGACAGGAGATAGTGACAATAATCCGGGAAAAAAGAAGGCAAAGAAACGAAAGTTAAAGCGCAATCCTTCATTGTCCCTGACTGGGAAAAGAAAACGACTAAACGGCAATGGTTCTGCCGATTTAGCGAACGAGGTGGCCAGGAGGGTATATGAGATTATGGAAAAACACAAAGAGAACTTTTTTGTCATTCGACTGCAGCCACAGAACATGGTTTCTTCTCTGCCCCCGATCAAAGATCCTGACCCATTGATCAGCTCTGATCTGATGGAGTGTCGTGGGGCTTTTCTTGAGCGGGCACGAGAAAAACACTTGGAATTCTCCTCTGTCCGTCGTGCTAAATATTCAACATTGGTTATGCTATACGAATTACACAACGAAAATCGGCAGCCGCTCATGTACACTTGCAATGTATGTAGCGTGCAGTTAGAGACGCCATGGCACTGTAAGCAATGTGTCGAGTACGACCTGTGCTCCCGATGTTATGAAACCGAGAATCATCCTCACCCTATGGTTCAGGTTGGCCTTGGCTTGGATGATGGCAGCAGAGGTCAGGATATGGACAGCGATTCAGCTGCTGTCCAAGAGTCCGGACGTGACAAACTCAGTCGTCTGGTGAAGGCATTAAGTCACGGTTGCTCTTGTCGTGATGCTAATTGCCGAGTGTCTGCTTGCAAAACGATGAAGTCTAACGTTCAACACTTCCGAGTACATGCAGCTGCGGCGCGCAATCAGTGTCCCATCTGTCGTTCTCTCTCGTTTCTGTGTTATTACCATTCAAAGACTTGCCACGAGCTTAAATGTCCCGTCCCTCTCTGTCCGAAACTGAAAGCTAAGATGAAACAACAGCAGAAACAGCAGCGTTTGGAGCAGACTCAGATGCTGCGCCGACGCATGGCTACAATGCAGCGGTATCATAACATGACACCAAATCAGCCCAGTGGTCCTTCACAACCCACTCCCCACCAGATGTCATCAGCTTCTGACTGCACTCCTTCCCCGGCCTCAGGCAGTATGCAGTTGTCTCCTTACCCCCCCGCCACGTCTGCAGTTACTGGGGCCTTGTCTTTCAACCCCATATCATCTCCCTTATCTCGTTCCCAGGCTTCTCTGCCCTCACCGCAGCAACCATCCTTCATCCATCATTGTGGTTCTGGCGGACAAGTCTCACATCCAAAGCCGGTGGCAGCAAACTCGGGAGTTCAGTTGTCGCCGTCCATCACTTCTCCACAACACACGGCCTCGTGTCCGTACTCATCAACTAGCCCGTACAGCTTCGGCCCCCAACCGTTTCCTTCTTATGTGGATCCCGCCGATGCTAGCAACTTGGATGGTGTTGCTCCAGGTGCCTATCCTTATACCGCGCTTTCCAGAAGCCAATCTGCTTCCACTGTTCCTTGCCAAATGGGTTTCCAGGCCTCAGGTCAGCTCAATACCCGCCAGCACTCCTCTGAGCGTCCACAGTCAACTCAATACGGTTCTGGTCCAAGTCTCCCACAGTTCACAACCACTGGACATCCCCAATTGATGCGACAGTCTCCGGGTCTCTCTCAGACCACTAATGCTCCATCATCTCCACGCTATCAGCAACAGCAAATCTATCCCGGCCAGACTTCACAGCTTTCCGATAACTTGCCCTACTTATCACATGGGCCTGCATCCACTTCCCGATTGTGTCCGGAACCGGAACATCCGCCATACTCTCGGTGCAAACAACAGCCCCTACCGCAAGCGTTTTCCCAGCAACGACAGTTGTCACAAGTGACTTTACCTGGTAATGCCGAACTCCAGCATTCCATTTCCTCACCGCAATGTTTATATCAGGAGACTTGTGGTAGTCCCGGCCCTCATTGGAGGCCGTCTGCTTCTCATTTGAGTTCTTCTACACTCGGAAATTGCTGTTCTGGTCCTGCTCTTCGGTCCCCACATAGTGGCAACAGCCCTTGCGCTCCCAATGTTACCGTTGCACGTGCAGCGTCTCATACTTTAGCATCCGCTCCTCATGCCTGTGTCACACCTCCAATGAACAGTGGTGGGATCCCTACTGAGGATATCCACCTTGTCAGACAGACATACAATGAGATGCGTCAGCGTGGTGCGCTAGCTGAAGTAAGTTCACTGTCGCTGTCTGTGACCAGTTTCCAAACCATCTTCCAGCTCGTATGTTGCCTAACTAAAACGTTGACTCCTGATTTATGCCGCAACATATAGCTTTTTGTTTGTTGTCGCGACGCTCAGCGGACCTCTTACATGATGTTTACCTGTCTTACTCACTCTACTAGGCATTCTTCTTTCTGCATATCAGCTAGACATGAGAAACACCAGCTAGTGTACCGTGCCCTGCTAGACCTGTCTTCTGATATGTCCGATTATCGCTATTCCTATCAACCCTTTGTGTCATGGCGGTACTTATATGTACCCTTTGTTTAAATTGTACTATTACTTAAATGCAAGCGTTATTTCTGCTGCTGGCTAGGATACATATAATGCAATTCGGTAAGGGCCAGAACTCATACTTTACTGTACAGTGTATGGAGTTACCTTTAGTGGTTCATGTCGTGCGTGGTCGAAAATTGGTCTCAGAGAACTGTGGGTCGTTACTCTATTTGTTAACATTTAGTTGCAGCTTGTCATTCCTATTAAATTTTATTCATTTTTGTAGTGGAACTACTATGATTAGATATATTTATTTTAAAATTTTAAGCAAGACCCGTACTATGCTGACCTAACATATATGTTGTTACCAGAAAGTACCGCCAGACCTCAAGCGGTTGGAGCCCTTATTTGGCATAACGATGGGTGGGGCGCAAAACTTTGTTCTTGCAACAGAAAATAATTCATTTAACATCCATTATTCTCTTCATTTTTAGTATTGCCTATACATGTATCTTGATATGAAGGCAGTGAAACGTGGTTGTAGAATATGGTATCGAGCCTGTATTAGTGGTTACATCTATGAATTTGAAGGGTATCAGGGCAAATCACGAGACTCATAATTCTAAAGGCAGCTTTGGATTTGGGGGAAGTGTTGTGGACCGACTCACCGAAACTCTGAAAGGTGGTTATGTTATAATAAATAATTAATTCACAGCTGGAACCATTTGAAAGTGAACAACATAATTTACGAGCTGAACAACACTCTTGCCTCTAGAATTGTCTGTCTTAGCAGGAAACATTTATCTTCAAGGTGACAGGGAGATGAAGAGGGGTGATTCTGATTAGCATTCTACATATCAAGGAATTGTGTTCTTCAAGAATGTCATTTTCTGCAATATACCTTCACGGTGGTAATGTTGTTGACCTGCGTTCCTGTCGGTACTTACAAGTACTACCTTACAAATAAACATGAACATGATTACAAAGCTTTAACTTCTTTCTTTTTACGTTTACAACTAACCAAAATCTACGTTATGACATAAATAATGTTAGGTAAAGTTAGGTAAACTAATTCAGGATTCAAAGGGTTCAGCTCGCGCTTAGCCTTCTGTGACAATTCCTACTGTAAGTAGGTTCTAAACTACTCTGCTTGCGCCATCTCTTTTATCTGCCTCAGTTGCCTCGTATTGCGTGGGCTTAGGTCGATTCATCATCAGTTGCTGTGTGCACCACTGCTTCATGCGGTTGTTTACACCTGCTCCTCTGGTCCTTGCATTCTTCCAAGGACATATAAGATCCAGGTGTCTCGGACCATTCCTTCTCATAGATATCATCTGTTTCCTGACTGTTACCTGTTGCTCACAGTACTATAGGTCTGCAACACGCGCAGCTCCATCCACACCGCACATCCATTGGGAGCCGGAAAGATTTGTTGGAAAGCGTGCAACTGGACGCCACAAATGATTGGGAGCTGGCGCATATATTTATTTAACACACCTACACAATTAGTGGGGAACACGTGTGCTATAAGTGCACGGAAGTGACAGCTTGGCTGTTGTCCATTTCATGTTGAAGCCACTCTTTGTTGTGAGGGCCTCCTCTCGTCCGCAGCAACGATTAGCACTCTCCTGGAACTTAGTCCCAGATTACTTAAAGTGCACCAGTGTTTACCGTAATATTAGATTCAGTTTTGTCCTTTCTTGTGGTTTTCCAACCGAGTAAATAAATCAGCATTCCTGACATGGTGATTCTATTTGGTGATCTTAGGGTGTATCTTCAAATGAAATTCGATAAATGCCTCGTTGCGAATACAGTCCAACTACGATATCTCTCGATTATTTTTTTTCTTTGAGATTTTTTTGTCACTGCATTCCATTTCGCTCTCAATTTATGTTAATCGGTAATCATTTTTACCCATAGTTCTCCAGCTGGATCAATTCCAATCCTCACTTGATACGTGCCTGGCAGTTCCTGCAGCAATCACACATGTACGCTCAGCAGTTTCAGTATCAACAGCAGCAACAACAACAGGCCATGGGAGTCGGGATGCATGGAAGTATCATTCCGCCGCAACCACTGAACAACTACTCCATGGGTCAGGTCTCTTCCTCCACTTTTCAACCAAGTTTGGCCGTACGAGGCGGCCGTCACCCGTCCCACTTGCAGATGCCACTAGCATCTAGCCAATCTTTACCTCAGGGACAGGCACAACAATGGGCTTCTATGGCTCCTCAACAGACGCGCCTCCGCCCCACCATCGTTGGCGCGCAACCTAGTCTCTATTATTCACAGTCCGACAGATTGTGTGCAACGTACACTCCTGGCGTCCCACAACAACAGACCAGCACTTCACCAAGGTATGCGGATCACCCCGGTAATTCCCGTTCGTCTCTACAGGTGAACTCTTCTAGTCAGATATCCTCCGGGAACACTCAACCCCGTTCTGGGAGCGTGATGCCACAAGTTTCTCCTCATTTACAGCAACAGTTCTCCTCTAGATGCAGTGGTAACTGTGCAACACTCACCAACGTTTCCTCCATTGGGCCACTACCTGTTCCCGGTTCCACAATGACCTCAAGGTCTGGCCAACCCCTTCCGCAATATTCTTCTGCCATGTTATCGCAACTTCTAGGCCCTGGTCAATCGACCGGAGGTGGTCCAGGTGCTCCCATGTCAGCTCATTTCCCCGCCAACCCCTTCGCCTCTTCTCAGATGCTATGAAAGACTGAACAGTTAGAAACACTTCCTTCAGCTTCGTAGAACAAATTCCTCATGGTGTCCACCACGATCGATGACGGACGTATCACAGCGCAGTCTCAGCAAATGCCCTGTACAATGTAACTGGGACATATCTTTATGGTACAAGCTGAAGGCAAACGGAGCTTTTTACCTGCTCTGCCTAACCAGCTTGTAACATACAGATATGTCCCAGTTACATTGTACAAGGAATTTGCTGATACTGGGCTGCGATATGTCCGTCATCGACCGTGGTGGACACCGCGGGGACTTTGTTCCACGAAACTCTGTTTAACATTCTTTATGATCTGCAGTTATGAACTTTCTTGGTTTTGTCTCAGCATGTTTACTAATTCACCGATAATGTGCAAACTCAAATGTTGCGTTTTGAAAAAGTGATGCAAGATGACATCATCTGATCATCTTTTCATACGGACTACGCGCGTTGCGATTTACCAACAGAGCGGTAGATGTAACCGGAGGAGTTACCTTGCTTTCCGGCACACAAACAATTGCTGACATGCACCACATTCTTTACACGGTGTGTTTATGTTGGTGCCTGAACAGCGCGATGCTCACGCATATTCTAAAGCAACAGAAGAGACGCAGCATACTTCGGTTTTCATAGCAGTTTTCGTCAAATGATAGTTCGGTGTTTGCAACTGTTCTGTACTCTGTGGCGCTTTTCGGTGTCCACATTTACTTTCCGGGTCTAGGGTTTCACCCAGTGTGAATACTGGCCTTTGTTGTTGTGGTTCTTTAATTATCGCCACTGACAGGGACGCGTATGCACATAGCATGCTTTCTCAGAACTACCCTAGTTTTAATTGGAACCGATACTATGTTTGTTTCTTTACTGTTTGCGGAGTTTCAGCTAGTGTTGCTTCCGTACCTTAGTGACCAAAAGGTGTTAGCCATCAAACCCACTGCGTCTCAGGCTTCATTCATTTCATTATGAGTCTAGACAAGGATTAAATCGGTCGTACAGTATGCAGCACACTGGGAGCTCTCCTTCCCCCAGCTTCACTTTCTTTATGGTCTAGGCACCGAGGTGCGATGGGCGCAGTCATCCCATAGCCCGCGTCGTTAGGTTGACCGTAACTAATGCTGATGAGATTTTTGCGCCGACAAGCGCAGAATCGTTGACGGTACTTCACATTGGTATGCTTGGAGCAACGATTCTTTATCCAAAGTTATATGTTTCCTTGTAAAAAGCCACGAACTAATGCAATCTCGCTAATTGCTTCGCAGCTGCTTTGTATCGGAAAGCTTCTTTGTCCATTGATATTACTAATCCTTTGGACTCCATCCAGAAGGACTATGTGTATCAACCTCAACTCTTCCATGCATTTCAGTCATCTCTCCACGCAATAGTAGGTATCAGCAGTACGACGGCACGCAGTACCGACGCTTCGATGCTGCACCACCACCAATAGTCACGCGTGGACTACGGGTACTGCGAGGGTCGCTTGGTCCCTTACGCAGACTCGAACCCGCGCCCTCGGATTACTAGACAGGCTTGCGATCTTTTAAGCTACGGGCCGGCTCCCTCCACCCAAACGTATTTTTGGCGAATGTACGCGAAGGTAGATTATGAGTTAGCTTTAGAGCCTTGACTTAATGAGCGCAGGTGGTCAAATCTCAGCAACGCAGAGTCGGGAGATTTTTTATGGAATACTAAATAGCGGATTTTGATTCTATTCATGGGGTGTTTCTACCGTATTAGGGCAATACTGCCTTTACCGGCGACTATGTTTCAACATTCGTTGCGCATTTACCGTGTCTTTGGATCAAGCGTCAACGCTGACAGCTCCGCAACATTTCCGTTTTGCTCCTACATGACAAGACTCTGTCGGTATACTTTGGGCGCTGTGCAATTGCGTCTTCGGGGGTTTGGTCACTGAAGATGACAACCACATGGAAGTATCGACCAATACCTCACTTCAAGAGGTCATCTAGTGCCGTTGTAAACTAGGAGCCCATCAGTTAAGTCATATGGCAGTATAGTAGGCTTCGGTTTTTCGAAACGCATACCCAGCTATGCCTTCCCTTGCTTACGTTTATCCAATAAGACTTGTTTGACTGCCATGCCTTGCCCACACACTAGGTCTTCCAGTTTGTCAAATAGCAGAACGTTTAATCCAGAGGAAACCGGTAAGCATGAACCATTCGTGAGCATTATGGCCAAAAATAGAATAGGTTACTCCTGTTGCACAGTACTTGGCGTGAAGAATCTAGGAAACCGCTTTCCTTGGACCCCTACCCGACTCCGGGAGCCAAAGCGAAAATGCCTCGGAATAAAAGCCACATTTTCTGGCACACCTTTCACTGACGAAATACGCCGCGGATAACTTTACCTTAGACGGTTTTCAACTCTTTGAAGACCAGCGTACCGAGTCGTTTGTTCAGACTTCACCGCTTCAACACTGGTGGGATGGTTCAGTCGTTGCGCTCATAATCCGCAGGTCGCCTGTTCGAAACCACGTTGGTATGGTTGTTATCGCATCATTCCAGCCATTGTTGGTTTCGAAGTATCAGTACACTAAGTTTCAGCGCACTACCCACACTCTCAGTACGTCACTTCATCTTCTAACAGGGCGACAGCCAGATTAGCTTTTACTGCTTTTTATACCCAAAGAGAAACGCAGGCGGTGATGTCGGAGCAAACAATTGTTCTTGCTTTGTTCGTCCTCAGAGTCACTGCATAATAAACGGTAAGAAGCTGCCAAAATCACTTGTGGGTACAAAGAGTAACAACTGATCGGAACATTCGAATCGAGTTTATCAATGTGCGTTCCGTGACTATGTGATGAAAGACACATGGGATTACTGTGTTAGGCCCGACTCTTCGCGTCTGGACGATGGCCATGGGAGCTGCGGTGTTTGGATTTGTTTCTTTTGGATACGTAGTTTCGGATGTGCCAATCTTACGCGTACCGGTAGCAAGCAGTCGCGCCCTCGGCCAATGGGTCTGCTGGTATGGTGCTTTGTACGTGATCAGTGGTCGTTGCGTTGCGTCTGCATTATACTTACTACTAAGTAAAACGTCCGCAGTACTGATGCTTCGCTGCCGTGCAACTATCACCGGTCGTATGTGAGCTAAGGATACTGCTAGGGTCGCCCTGCCTCTACGCAGCCTCGAACCCGCGCCATCAGATTACAAGACAACCTTGTTGCCTTTGGGTTGCGGGCCGAGCATACTTTGTTATAGGCAGCGTTAATTAAGCCAACGGTTCCGTAGCCCTCATGTATCGCTCTTGTGCTTCTGCTGAAGGTCGCGCTAGCAGTTGACAACAATCTATCCTTGATTTGGCTTCCTAGTATTCCATGTTATACCTGGTAGATTGATTAAACGTCAAAATCCGAGGCTTCGCGTGATCTCCCAGCAGCTCAGAAGTGCGAGCATCGGGCATAAGTAGTTTGTCTCACTTCCTTTCAGTTACACAGCTGTGATCCGGCACCGAAATGAAGTGGATCTATTTATCGTGGTTCGCGTCAACAATATAACAACGAGAAAAAAGTGGTTTTAGCGAGTGTAATTACTTGAACTTGAGTATTAGCAGCTAGGTAGGAGATCCCTATTGCAGGAGTACCCCAGACTGCGCGACTGCGTCATATCCGAAAGGTCTGCAGTCACAGATGTGACTCATCACAAGCCTCCATCCACGATAACGGCGGGCGACAGCCTGCGCGAGTCTTTTTTCTCCATACCTTTATGCGGTTTCGTCTGACTAAGTGCAGCGGCGGCACTTGTTGCACACCTAGGAAGAGTCAGTGGCATTGCGGGAAAGCTAGGTTTTTGACCTCACAAATGCCATCTTGCGTCGAATCTCACTATCGAATGTCGTGCTTTTAGCATTGCAGATGGATTAGTAGACCCAATTAGCACACATGACGGCGGGTATGTGAAGTATTGCTTAGCTCTGGCGGGAGCTTTCTGTGTGTTGCTGTCCATTCGATTGCATTGGATTCTCCTACGATGGCTTGATCATGTCTCTCCTATGTCTACCCACCGAATACTTTGTGTATTATTTGCCAATCCTGCACCTCTGAGTTTGTACCTGTCGTTTTCCTCGATAAGAAGATGGGGATTTCAGCTCGAGGCAAGTCAAGAAAGTACTTTATTACCTTATCACGGATAAATATGTGGCTGTAACCCACACGCTTTCACCCATGTAGCAAAAAAGGCATGATTTAAAAGCAAATCAACAGATGCACATTAGTAAGGGACATAAGCAGTATCATCAGTGTAGATCGAATGGTTTGTTCTCCAACGGCTTTGTTGGCGCCTTGCGCAAGTCGCGCTTTATGAAGGGTAGGTGACGAACAGTAGTCTCGTGTACAGACATGAAGGGGCTCGTACTTCTTTCTGGTTGACGTAGTTGACACATATAATGGAACAATGCATTTATTACGGATATAAGAACAAACACTCCATGTATGTATCAAAATACAAGTGCGTCGTGGTGGGTTTACCGCAAATTTTAAGTGTGCCCATTATTTTCTTACGTTGTCGCATGTCCCAGTAACATCATTTCATGGAGGTGGTGTAATGCATCACCAAGTCGAGTTTTGTATTCGGACAGTCTAGAAGCAGATATGACCAAATGCTGATGTTCCGCGGCTGAGATACGCAAAAAGATAAAATCCGGCAGCATTCCAACCGGCTATACCTTGTCGCTAACTCCCAGTTGTGGTTTCTCGATGAGGTGTTGTGGTTGAGTTATAATAAGGGTCGACATGGGTGGTTTGAATCCTTGAGGATCTGATACACAAATATTAAATTGCCTCTCAGAAGGCGATATTGTTCGCTAAAAGCTCCTTCTCACTAGTCTCAACTGGTAACTGGGGTTGAGCCTTCCCTTAACATTTTTGTCGTTGTGGCTTCTCAAGCGCTATGTAGTCATGCTTTTGCCAGACGTACCATACTTGAATGACGTATTCAACGTGTGGTCTCACATAAGCGTTGTGTTTGTGAAAAGAAGATAGGATCAAATCGACCAAACGCCCTCCGCAGTGGCCCCAAGTGTTCGCTGACTTTTTTCTCTGTCATCTCAGCCTGTTTTGAGCGTCCGCGAACGTCTTGCACGAGCACGCCAAAATCACTTTCATGATATTGGTAGTTGTTCTGGTGGTGTAGGCTCATTGTTTAGCACTTGTCCGAGTTAAACTCAAACATGTTCAGCGTCAGCTACTTGTAAGACCTGTCGAGATCATCTTGCAGTGCTATTTGGTCGTCTACTCATTTGATTGCCCATCAGATCTTGAAGTCGTCCGCAAAGAGTAGAAACTTCGATGTCAACACTCCCGCTAGGTCGTTTAGGAACTCAAGGCATAACCGTGGTCCTAGTACGGAGCCTAGCGGGACGCCACAATGAGCGTCTATCGGGTCGGACATGGTGCTACGAACCCGCACATTCAAGCGTCATTGGAATAGGAATGAATGAATCCAGCTCAGGACAGAGTCACCGATTCCGTAGCTTGTGAAGATGCGAAGAAGCGAATTGATGTTTAAGAGCTTTAGCTGCTTCCTGGGGAGTTCGTGCTTACCCACGTACGGTGTTTAGAGGGTGGGATGCCACGCTGTGCTTTGCGGAGTTTGTTTACATGTCTGTAAAGTAGCTTAGGATTGCAGTGGCGCTTCTTCGCTAAATCCTGTTGCTGTTTCAATTTATCTTCGGGGACCAGTTTGGCACGGTGGTTTCGCTCGGTGATGTAAGCATTCCAGCGTCTGGATTTTTATACTTTCCAAAGTGAATCAGGGTCATTCGTTTCCGCATCCTGCCCCTAAGAAAAGATTTTACTTTTTTGACCTAAGAATTGAAGTCTGCTGCATTCGTTACTAAGTGTTGAACTGATTGACGAACTTTCCCCAACCGACATCGGGGGTTGCTCCTCTAGAGACGACCCACCAGTGATCTTAATGAGATCGGGTCAAGTGTTGTGGTGTTACTATGCAGAACTCTTCGATCTCCTGCTGGACTGTTCAGCATGGCAGACTTAGCGGCAAAGCAATGTGGCATGATCACTGCGCCCCAGAGGACTACTCATTGTCACTGTGTCTACCATGAGTTGCTCATTGGTGTAGATGAGACCCGAAATGTCCTTGTTCCTCGTTCTGAATCTCGTAGAGGTAGTAATATGGTTATGGAGTGGTAGGCCAGCGACTAATTATTGTAGTTTGGCCTTAAACTGCTCGCCAGCTGAGGTCGGAAAATTTAGTGCGTGCATTTTGAAGTCCCCTGCAAGGAGAACGTGGATGTTCCGCTGAGCCAGAACGGTTTTTAGCGCAAAAGATAGACGGTTTCCGATTTTCAGGGTTGACGTGAGAGGACGGTCTGCGAGGGTATCACCACGTCTTAGTTGCAAGCGGCACCAAAGTGATTCCACAACTAGATGCTCTGGGCTGTCAACGACTTTACAACAGCTCACTGCGATAGTACAAAATTTTGTCACTTCTGCTAAGTCGATCTTTACGTAGGACGGATACCAGATGGGACGATCTCCGTCTCCGTGATTTTATGGTTCATTCAAGTCTCATTTATCATTACCAGGCCCATAGACATCGGGGCTTCGCGAGACTGAAGCCCGGATAATTTTTTGAGGCCCTGAGCATCGGTTTACATACAAGAGGGTGTTTCGAAAGTTCGTAGTGTATCTGTGCATGCGAACAACAAGTCCAAGATTAATTTCCGACCTTTGCGAGGTCGGCAATTAATTTTTTTTGAACCGCTGACATTGAACTTTGAGCCGCTTCATATTGGCTGGTACTACAATCGCAGGATGAAGTTCTGGTTTCATTAAGTGTTGGGAAAGCTGCTGCCGCTTCAACAGTTCCTTGTGTTCCGCAGTGGTATACTTCGCAGCTAAAACTTACTGGAGTCACCGTCAGACTCCGGTGACTTTGCTGTCTGTCGGTGATCTGGAGTTTGGTGTTGAACGCTTTTATTCATAGCTCTGAGGTAAACTCACATCATGTTTCAAGTGCTCTTTCCCCATAACTTTTGACTGGAGCACAACTTTCATCACCTTTGGGTCACACCATTCGTACCTTGATGATGAGGGTAGCCTTATGGTCGATTTGCTGATCACCTTGTCGAGTGAGAGCGTTTGACGGAAGTAGCGCCATTCATCCTAATCGTGAACCTGTGCTTCACGGTCATCAGATGCTTGAAGCTCCGGTACGCCATGAATAAATATCGAATTTTCTTTGTTCCGATAATGGTAGTCGTCAGGGTCTTGTTTTCTTTGTTGGCTATCGCTCCAAGGCTTGTCGGGGAAAAACCGAATGTCACATGATTCAGTCTAAAGGCAGGTGACTGACGAAAGAACTTCCTTAATATCGTTTGTTGATCGTAGCGTCACACGTAACCTTAGTCCCCCGTAGTTGGTCAAGTTTGGGTGCCAGCCGGTATAGCCTGGATGGCTATTAGTAGACACGGAATTTCACTGTTTTCGGTCGTCCAACAGTTTATCTTTTATGCAGTTGGCGTTAGCTACCTTAACACACGACTGACAGCGGCTCGTGGGCTCGTTTTGAAGTAACCGGCTTGTGAAGGAGTGAAATTTGAATCTTTGGTGGAGTGATGTGCGCTAGGTAACAAACTTGTCTTATAGTTTGACGGCGCGGGTATGAGCCTGCGTATGGGCAGTGCGACCTTTGCAGTACCCTTGGCCTACGTACAACCGATGGTGATTGCGCGGCGGCGAAGCGTCGGTACTGTGTATCGCCATACTGCTGATGCCGTTCTTCATTTGCGCGTTTTTGGCATTTGTGGAGCCCTGTGTGATCGCGTCAGGTGTGGCCATAGAATTCACTACTGGCCAGCATCATCCAGCGCCTACGTAGTCGCGCTTACAGCGGTAGCCGGTGTGTTCGCGTTTGCTTATATGTATATATATACATATATATATATATATATATATATATATATATATATATATATAACATTCTAACGAATAGACATAGAGCCACACAAGACCACGGTAATCGCTGAAAGAAGACTGGTTTACTCACTGTGCCATCTACATGACACATTTGTTAAAGTTGAGCAACACACTTCAGCCACTGTACCACAAGAATAGCGGAACTGTTTTGTTAATTTTTGCACGCCATTGTTTTTTTCATATTTCTTCAATTGTTAGACGTTAAGCATCTGAATTTAAACAACTATGTACACAGATCTTCCACTGGTTTCGATTGCGCGTCATATCCTAAATCGTTTCGAGCCATCGGCCCTCTTCGCCCTTACGTCCCCAGCCGGTCATGCGTGTGGATCCAACAGTGGCAAGACGGGAAGTCAACGATTTCATAGCTGTAGCCAGGTGGTCGACTAACCACTACGTGGTCTTTTCCATTCAACTCGTGCACGCTCGAGAAGAGCGCAGTGGGGCAAACGCTCGACTGCTATACGCAAGGCGTGACCAAGCCATCTTAACTTACGTAGTAAAACTAGGTTGTTGGAGAGAAGTCTCAATGTCTAACTTCACTGTTACAGATACGTTGTTACCATCACTAGTGAGAAATCCTCCTCAAGCACCGATTGTCGAAGGCCGAGAACCGACTAATGTCATCCACGCGAACTGGTCACGACTCTCTTCCATATTGCATCACCCTAGAACTGCAGTACTGTAAACGCGACCCTTTATCAAGTGGGAGACATCCTGACGGTGTCACGGGTGTTTCACGTTTACAAACGTCGACCGCGCTTTGGCGATGCGGAAGGAAACTTACTTCTCGATAGCGCCACCAGCAGACACGTAACTGCCAAAGTAGACAAAGCTATCCATTTGTTCAAGCTGTATGCTTTCAAGAGTTAGCATGGAAACGGTCGAGTGCCAATCCTGGCGCAGCACTTTACACTTTGACGGGGCGAAGCACATTCCGTATTTAGATGCCTCATCACCAAACAGTTTAGAATGGTTTGCATACGCTACGGGTCATCACCAAGTAAGGCGATGTCATCTACATAATCTAAGTCGGCCACTCGTTTTTCCGGTAGCAGCTGTTGCCCAAAATGTCGGTAACCTTCCAGAGCTTTCCACAGGACGTCTTCAATCGCAAAGTTAAAGAGAAAAGGGGACCTAGGGTAGCTCTGTCGTATACCTATTTTTACAACGAAGGACGACGGAAGTTTAGCGTGGACTCTCACTCTGTCGGAGATGTTAGGTAGAGTGCACGCAGGATGGCAGTGTACCTCCCTGGGACCCCGTTCTTTAGAAATCACAACGTCATAGCGAAGTTCGACCAACCGTGTCAGATGCAATACGGAGGTCTAAGAAAGCAACAATGTTGGTAGCGATGTTCGAGGATTTGGCGAAGCGTGAATATTTGATCTACGCACACACAGCCAGGACGGAAGCCAGCATGAAATGCGAACACTTCTTAATAAATAGGGAAAACAATGTTACACTCAAGGAAGAAGTCACCTTTTCCTCATGCCCGATTTTTGAGAACACTAAGGTTAGCTGGCTGATGATAACTGCGTCTCCATACTTGAACAGCTCCGGAGGAACTCCGTCTGAGTCGGCAGCCTTAAATCGTTTCAAGTGTAGAATCGCAAAACAAACTTCCGCTTCATGAGGTGGATCAATTGTGAATACCCAAGGTGGGCAGCTGGGTTCGCAGGGAATAAAAGTACGCAGTGAGGGCCAATTGGACTGGGAATGGAAATGTTCTGCCCATCGACGCAAGTGTCAATGTAGGTTGGGAATCGGGGAACCATCCGTCTCACAAACAGGTACTGATACTAGCCTTTCTGTGTCCAGTGGGCCGAATGAGCTGCAAGAGCTTGGGAATATTGCCTCCATTTTTAAATTACCCTGAGATCACCTTGCTTAAGGATCACCATGAGTGCTTTGTTTGAGCTGCCGACTGACAGAATGGTGCACTTCATTATGATTTGACTCTGCTCGCATATTCCTGCGGCAGTCAAACAGGGTTAAGGAGCGCGTAGAGATCCAGACCTTCATAGCGTGTTATGTAAGACTACAGGCTAACTGTCCGAAGGCGATCATAGTCCTCTGCATGAATATACCGTGTTCATTAATGTCTTACGGTGGGTCGCAGCTGAGTGCATCGGCCAGGGAAGATTGATAACTCTTCTGGACCGAGAAAGTAGATGGTTTATTTGTATCCATCTTACAGTGCTTCTTTTCCGGGGACTCTCCGAAACACATGGAGATGTTCTCACAAACAAGAGCATGGTCTAAGTCAATGAATATGGATCAGATTGATTTGCAATCTTTTACAATACCCGGACATCTGAAACTGATTGCGATATGATCAATCTGCGACAGTGGTTGCAACGCAGAATGGGGTCACCAAGTAGTGGAACGTCTACTGATATGCATGGAGCTGGCGCTCGAGCGAAACAAACGAATGTCTTCGCACGGTGTGCGAAATCTCTTCATTATCTGGGTGGATTTCGTCGAACGCATGGTAACCACCGAGGTGACTTTTATATGATAATAGACGACCAACCCATGCGTAGGAATCCCCAGCAAGGACAACCATATCGGGTTTGCAGGCTCTGGTTAAGAGCTGGTTAAGTTCGCGATGGAAATTGTCTTTGATCGAGTCTCAACTGCAGTCAGTTTGAGCATAGGCTGAGATCACAAACTTTCATCTCTCCTCACGTCATCTGTTGATTCTGCATGATCCGCGAAGCTGACCTGCACACAGTTGGATGTTAATTGGGGACCAGTCCAGCAGTGCGGCCTGGGCTGTGCTGCTTAGCGTTGCACTAAAGGCAGTCAAGCCTGCTGCTGGTGGTTCTGTATCACCAGATAGACATAGATGATATATGGCTCCTTGGTCGGTGGGAATTCTCAACTCAACCACAGTACTGGGATTTTGTAAGCGCTTTTCGGAAGGACAGCAATCATCAATGACAAGAGCTTCCAACATAAACGCATAACCAGCCTGCTGCTCGATCTCCATAAGGGTATGTACTTTGAAGCATGTCAGAGGGAACGATGACCGAGGCCGAAGGAGGGCCACTGGACGGGTTCTGTGGATGTCGACGAAACCATCGGAACCAGAATCGTGAAAATAGAAATTAGTTGGTAACAGTAACACTGATTAGTAACACTTGAACAAGTGGCGTGTACAAAAGTTATGTGAGTAGTGGAAAGAAGTAAAGTGCGATACGTCAAATGCGCAACCCATGGTTTTTTCAGTGGTCGTGATACTACCCGGTTGCCCAAGTCGAAGTAGGGTGTTTTCTTATGGAACGCCACCTCGAGTCCTTGGCTAAATGACTTGCACGCAAGGCAGCGGGGTGATTTCAGAGAATCACACCAATTGGGAGTCGGTGATTGAATGTTCAGTTCATGCGTCTTGTTTGGTCGGTTACCAAACGGGGGCCGAATTTCCCCCATAATATCAGCGTACTTGCTGGAGTGCAGCGCCCCACTGAGGTGGACCATGAGACAGTGACTTTATTGAGTGGCGAGCCACGTCGCAGTGTTGTTAAACGGGCATTTCTGACTTTTTGTGAGTCTAACGCTTGCCAGGAAAAGCCCACCACGTCCAGGAACACCACCGCGGAACCATCTGCTGGAACGGTGTATACCCGAACCACCCTTCTGGCACCAGAAGCAGGTAGTTTGGTAAGCCAGCCGTACCGCTATAGCATGCTCGACAGAGTTGTTCTCATTCATCATTGTTTGGGCTAGGATGGGAGTCGCCGTAGTAAGTGGAACTAAGTTGTTTGTGTGGTTTCAGATTAGGATTGTCCTATATCTAACTTCACGGTTTTACCCTTACCGAAATCTCTTTGTTAGCAAGCCGGAGCAGCTGACTCTGACGCAGCCTGAAGCCTGTCGGCCAACCAGTGAGATCGGGCTGATGATGCTGTTTCACCTTGAACGCTACCAATGTGGATGGTCTACCTTGATCCCTGCCAGTGAGCGCTAGGTCATTACCTCATTAACTATTGTTTCGACCCCAGTATTTGATTGTTTATACTGCTTGCCGGATGTTCAATAAAGATTTTGCTTGAGGCCTTTTTCTTGTCATCTGGAAGGTCGGTCGGTCAGCAGCACGTTAGCCCTACAATCAGCAGAAAACACAATGACCTCTGGTTCGACCACTATGTTCAAGTGTGGAGCCTTAGCTACCGAACCCATATGTAGTTGGATCCCAACGGCAGAATTTACTAAGCTTAACTTCCTCGACCATCGTCACTAGGTTGTCGCACTCCTGTGCCAAAATAGCTATGCGTGTCTAATGTGAGGCGACCATACAACCAGTGACAAACCAAAACGAGCTTGTTTAATAGTTCATTTCCCTTGCATTTAAGATAGTACACTTAGCGTGATAATATGTGCTGCATCCAGGACACAACATGCCAGCTCGAACTGTTTTCCTTCAGCTGCTTGTAGGACTAGTGCATCCTAGTCCGAGACGGTGCGCGAAATTAAGCGCGGATATCAGAAGGCAATTGGAGTTGGCCACAACGGACTGGATTCGATAGGCTACAAGAAGAGGCGGACGGATGAAGCGAGACAAGAGCGAACACGTTAGCGCGACGGTCAAGTGTCGAGCCGGAGTTAGGTCGACATGGACGTAATGTAAGGGAGATTAAAGCAAGAAAGTATAGTGTACAACTGTTCATCAGTGAAATTGTACACAAAGGATAATAGTTGTTTTGCTGCGCTACGGAGCTCCCTCCCCCTAGAAGACTGAACCGAAGAAGCGTTCGATGTCGAAAATGACGAGTGAATCGCAGTTGGTTGGGCAAAATCGCGCCGAGTGAGTGAGTGGACGTTCGGGTCAAAGGGGAGTTCGTCGGAGTCCGCAGTGCTGTTTGTGATTTATTGTTTGCAGGGCAGGGTGCATTTCGGCGAGCTGTTGGAGCGGGCTTATCGGGCTACAAAAACTGGATAGCGCAGAGAATGGCCGACAGGACCTCAACCTCCCGCTGTTGTCAAACGGTGTGCTTGGGAGTTTTCTCACCTCCCGCCCCGTGCTGAACCGACCATCGTCCCACGAAGAGGCAACCCTCGTTCCGCGAAGAAGCGACACTCGTCTCGCGGAAAAACGACCAGCGTTCGTGTCAGGATCCTCGTTGACTGCGCCGATCCTCTAGAACATTGCTCATATGGGCCAGTCGAGCAAAGGGGAGGGTTGGGGATCGTAGAGACAAGAAAATTGAAAAAGACACGCAGAAAGAACGAACGTATGATTTGCGTGTTTTGATTTTTTTGGTTTTTGTATATGTTATTAAAAAAAGGTTTTTTGGAGATTTTCGTTTTTTTGTTTTCAAAACCTTAATCGACCAAAAACGGAGCACATACATACAATATCTAAAAACAAACATATTTACACTGTACATAGTAGGAAAAACGTATGGGCTGACGCACCTCCCGATCACGGCGATTGGTCGTGGGAGGCGGCGGGCTAGACTCGGGAGATGTCGGGACGGCTGATGCTTGTAGACCGGTGTGGCTGAACTACACTAAGATGCTGAAAGTTGGTGCGGTAACTTGTGACGTCGCACAAAGCACTACTGGACGAAGTAGGCGAGGTGGTTTCTTCCATAAAGGCGGTCGATGGTGACGACTTCGCGTCGGCCACCGCGGTCAATATTGTACGTCTTCGCACGATGTAGCACTTTGAAAGGTCCTATGTACGGCGACTGAAGAGGCTGTCGAACACCGTCTGTGCGAAGAAGGACCTGTGAACACGTAGACAGCTTCTCGGGCACGTACACTGGTGTCTTCTGCGATCGAGGAGTGAGTGGACGTAGCTCACGCATCTGGTGAGCCAATCGATCAGTGTAACCCATTGTCAAATGAGGAAGTAGACGGGTTTGGTGCTACCAGCTGTACGGGCACCTGTAAACCAGCTGCGCTGGTGTCTCGTCGAAATCGATTTTAGCAGTGTTTCTTAAGCCTGGGAGGACGAGGGGAAGTGTTTCAGTCAATGAGGGACCTGCGTGCGCACTTTGCGCGGCCTTCAATTGGTGATGAAAACGCTCCACCATACTGTTAGCGGCCGGATGATACGCCGTCGTCTGAATGTGACGACAGCCTAACTCCTTAAGCGAAGTGACAAAACGACGAGAAATGTGACCCTCCAACTGTGGTCACAATGGCGGGACAGCCGTATTGAGCTACCAGCGCTCCAGAAAAGTTTTCGCTACCGTTTCCGAAGAGAAGTTATGTATGGGAATAGCTTCCAGCCACCTAGTGAATCGATCGACACAGATCAGTTGATATACAGTGCCCTTCGAAAGCGGCAGAGGACCTACCAGGTCGACGTGCGCGTGATGAAAACGTGCATTTGGCGTGGGAAATGTTCCTACTGTGCTGCACTTTCGCGCGTTGACACGGAAGCCTAGCAGCTTCCCAAGTACGAACCTCACGATTGACACTGCGCCAGACGAACTGTCTGGTTACGAGTTCAACCGAAGCACGAACGTCTGGATGAGACAAGCTGTGCAACGTGTCGAACATGGTCTGCCGGAACTCGCGTAGGACGACGGCGCGGCGTGCCCAGAGATAAATCACATAGTTCCGTCCGATGATTTCAGCGGAACGGGTCCTATGTCTAGTGAGCGAGACCTGCGTATTATACCAAGCACAGGATCATTGAGTTGCGCTGCGGACCATGGCTGTCAAGTCGATAGCGATGCCGGCGTCAGCGCAGATCGCTTAAATTCGGGACGGTGCGTCGGCGACAGCGTTGTGCACACCTGAGACAAGTCGTATATTGGTCGTAAACTGAGCGATATACTCTAGATGGCGCGACTCCCTAGCAGAGTATCGGTCGGTAGTCTAGCTAAGCGCGTAAGTCAGGGATTTGTGGTCAGTGAAGACGGCAAAGGAGCGGCCTTCTAAGACATGTCGGAAACGTCGTATGAATAAATAATTGGCTAATAGTTCTCTACCAAAAGTACTGTAGCGAGATCCGGCAGATTACAAAAGTTTGGAGAAAAATGACAGCGACTGCCAAGCGTCACCTACCTCTTGTTGTAAGACCGCCCCAACTGCTATGTCAGAAGCGTCGGTACTGAGCGACGATGGGGCTGCCGGGTCGTGATGCGCTGTAGAAGCTATGTTGGTGATAGCTTTTTTCAAATCCTGGAAGGTGGCGCATGCTGCAGTAGGAAAATCGAACTTCTTAAACTTTTCCCGGAGATGGTCCGTGAGTGGTTGCATAAGCGAAGTGCAACTAGGTATGAAACGGTGATAAAACTTGATGAGGCCATCAAAGCGTCTTATCTGTTTGAAAGAGTGAGGCTCAGGGTAGTCGATGATGACCTTAATTTTATGCTGTAGTGTCACAATACCTGCAGCAAGGATATGATGGCCGAGAAAACTGACCGAATCGACACCAAACGAACACATTTGCGTTGATCGTCACCCTGTGTTGAGATAAACGATCAAAAATCGTTCGAACGTGACGTAAATGCTCCTCGCGTGAGGAGCTCGCGATTAAAATGTCCTCGAGATAGGCATAATCGAAGTCTAGGCCGCGACGAACTTGGTTGATGAAACGCTGAAAAGTTTGCGCGGCATTCCTTAGACCAAATGGTAATCGCAAAAACTCGAACATACCAAATGGAGTCGTCACGGTAGTTTTAGCGATGTCCACTTCGGCTACCGGAATTTGGTTGTAAGCGCGCACCAACTCGCTTTTACTGAGAACGTTTTTACCTGCCAGACTAGCGGTGAGGCCCACGATATGTGGGATCGGATAGCGATCAGGCGTGGTTACTTTGTTTAGAGAGCGATAATCGCCTCAAGAACACTAGTCCCCCATAGTCTTTTTCGGAACTATGTGAAGGAGTGACGCCCATAGGCTGTTGGATGGTCTTATGATACGCAGATGAAGCATGTGATCGAATTCAACTCTTGCGGCACGTAATTTGTCGGAGGCGAGTCGTCCTGGTCGTGCACGCGTTGGCAGACCGCACGTGACACTGTGCTGAGCGACCTCTGTCTTAACTGGTGGAAGCTCTGCAGCTGGTCGTACCAGTCGCGGGTATTCAGACAGTAGGTTCGCATATTTTGAAGCTACATCGGCGATTCGGAAAACAGGACTGATATCGGGGCATCCGTAAGAACGCCTTTAACCCATAGTACGATCGTCTAAAAGTCTGTGGTGACCACCATCAACAAACAACCCGAAATATAAGAGGAAGTCGATACCGATAATTGCGAAGGGTACAGACGCAACCTGGAAGACCCACTAAAAGTCTCGGCGATGATTGAAGTCCAAGTTCATCATGTGCTGACCGAATGAAGCTATTGGAGAACCGTTGGCCGCACGCAGTTTTTACGTAGGATTTTATTGTTTGTCGTTCGCGCTCGCAGGATGACGCTGACTTCCGCTCCCGTGTCGATGAGGAACGTGATGGAAGAACGTCTATCCTTCACGTAAAACAGGCGATTTGTTTGGTTATTGTCGGATACGTTGGTCGTGCTAGTATGCGGGCTATTCGATTTCCCTGAATCGGCTGAGTCGTGCCTAATGCAGGGAGCGCGACAACGTCTGGCTCTTCTACCATATTGACGGTTATACCAATATAATTCTTCGACGAATCTGCTACTTTGTTAATGTTTTCATCCTAGTAGTTCACAAGCTACATAGCAGAGCCTAGTCCGGAAATGCACCAGACGCGTTTCGCCCTATTGGGGCTCGTCAGTGGTGCGCATTCCCTCGGTCCTCTAAGGAGGATCGAACTCATGACCGCTAGAGGCAGATGCCAACTAGCCAGCAGCTTAAGCCACTGAGCCATGGAGGACGTTGATTGGGCTACATAAGTTGAAAACTGGATCTGGTATTGTCGGACTGAGAAAGTGCAGAGAAAATGCTGCGCTTTTCCGTCGAACGAGACATACTCGATGCAGGCACAGACGAGCCACCATGAACGGTAGCCAAAACGTGCTATGCATCTGACCGTGACATACGCTGCTTCGAAGCCTTCATTGCTGCAAAGTATCGCAATTTCCACGTCTTTATGGTCAGATCGGCCTGACGACTTGGAGCAAGTATGAGACTCGGTTTTCATCGGTGAGAATACGTCACCGGAGTTACTGGTCGTCTGCTGCGGAACACGTTCGAACGCAGCGTCTGCCTTGGTAGCTAATTCTTTCAGGGGCGTATCCAAAAACATGGCCAGCATTACCGGCAACGGCTCTGGGAAACGTGCAAACTACAGTTCCTTTATCCCTTATTCTTGAGCGAATAAGGGACCAGCGATGCGCTAAATTTCGCAAAGCGTGGACGGCTTGCGATCTCCCAGCTTGAGACCATTAAGCTGTTCAAATCGAGCTCGTGCGCTGGGCTGTAACTCTTTTAGAATCGCTACTTTCATCGTTTTATACTTTGCTTCATTCGATGGGCAGAGTAGAAAGTCCTCAAGCAGCGTCACAACCGACGAAGGAAGACGTGGGATGAATTGATTGTACCTCGGATGGTCCGCCGTATTACCCTTATTTTCCAGTTCGATCTCGAACATTGCAAACCAAACCTCTGGGCTGTGTTCCATGAAACTTGGAAGTAAGCATGTTTACACTGTGAAACGACTCAGACGCCGCTTTCGAAATGTGAATAGAAAACATCAAGGAAAAACGATGAAACTGCTAAAATTACGCAAGAAACAGATGAATACACGTATGTAATCGAGAAAAATGCACGAACTCATCAAAAAGTAGAAACGACGAAAACGGTTTAAATTCGCGCGTGCGAATCGTGATCACCAATTTGTAGGACTAGTGAATATTAGTCCGAGACGGTGTGCGAAATTAAGCGCGGATATCAGAAGGCAATTAGAGTCGGACACAGCTCACTGTATTCGATGGGCTACAAGAAGAGGCGGACGGATGAAGCGAGACAAGAGCGAACACGTTAGCGCGACGGTCAAGTGTCAAGCCGGAGTTAGGTCGATATGGACGTAATGTAAGGGAGATTAAAGCAAGAAAGTATAGTGTACAATCGGTCATCAGTGAACTTTTACACAGAAGATAATTATCTTTTGGGGCGCTACTTGCTTGACTGTGTCTCGCTACGATTCGTCATGCAGACAAATGTTTTAACGAGCTGAAGTCCTTACTGATTCACCTGGAGAACTCACGGTAAGGCATAAACCTTTTCGTGGAAAGTTACAGGCAATGACAACTATTAGCGGTTACGCTATCACACGTGTCTGAGTCATCAATCTATTGGCTTCCTTGCTCGCCGCCTAGCATTTAAAGATTAACATTTTTCTCTTCTCAAACACTTTGTTTTATCGTTCTCCCACTCTATTAGTTTTTATGATAATTTGAACTTTGGCCATTGGATCCTCCTTATTCCAGCTCTCAGTGGCCGTCACCGTTCAAACGTTTACTCGTGCATTGTTCATTTCATTTATGTGTTGCTGACAAAGCGGATCTATTTTGTGCTTGCTCGATCCAATGAATTGTTTCTTATTATCTCTGACTCACACTCATTGATTTATTGGTACTACTGTAACATTCCTGTCGTAGACTCTCTTTTTGTTGGATGCACTCGAAAAATGTTTACCAAGGGTCGTTTCCACTCATCGCGTACGCGATTACGCAGTTCAGACCACGATAACGCCTGTGCAAGGCTTTGCCAATTGAGTGCTGCACGTAATACGAGACGAACGTGACGACACCCCGACTGGAGAGAGAGAGAAAGATAAACCTTTCACCGAGCGCTTTCACTGACTCCGCAGGTGAAAACAGTAGACATGCCCTCTGAGCACAAGACACTCACTACGCTGGGCGAGTTTCGACGGGACGAAGTTGCTCATGAAACCGCTGCGTTGTAGTTTGGAAGTTGCAAGGTCAAACTGCAAGAGTCACGCGACCTAGCTCTTTGCTTGCGCAAACGCATATTGAAGTCCGTGAGGCAGGTGTGTATCTTTACGGAATCACTTGACATTCTCGCCACAGTTATGTCTTGGGTCATAACCCAAATCAACCACGGATAGTTTGTGTTGCGTGCTTGTAGACCGTCACCATCCTAGTATACCCCACTATGCCGCAATTCGTTTCATTTAGAAAATTGTGCTCTATTTTTGTTCCGTCAGTTGGATGTTACGTACGCTTATCACTGAGATCATGAGTGTCTCCACGAAATGATTTATGAGCACAACTAGCCATGCGACACAGCTCCAAGAACTATCAAGTCAGCAATTCTCTTGATTCACAACTTCCAACTCTCCCGCTTCTTTCCACTTATCTTCGCTGTTCTTCCCGACTGTTCAGTATCGTTTATGCCTCAACGGCGAAGGGAGTTGTCGATTTGGTGCTCGTCATCAGCTCTTTCGTCGCTTGTGATGCCGCTTGATTCAGTTGTACGCAGCCACCAACATTAACCATTATATTTGCTTCTTTAGTGCTGCTTCGTAGCATACCGTGTCAAGACTGGCTTTGTTATTTCACAGCGAATACCGGACTGTTTATTATCTAACGTGGTGATTTCAATATGTTTGGACGCCTTCGAAGTTTTTCCTGGGAACTATCACAGCTAATTGCCTCACTTGTGCTTTCTGTGACTGGCACATTTTGCTGCACTCACAACTGCACCATCGATCGCCAGACATTGGCACTTGCACGCTGCAATCCAATCGTCTCGAATTTCACTTTCAAAGGAAGCGGGAAATTTCGAACTGAGACGTTTTCGGTGGCGAGTTGTTTCGAGTGCCTAGTGTAACTCTCGCAATCTGTGGCTGTTCAGTGTGCGATTTTCTTAGCTGAGACCACATGACGACTGAATCGATCGCAACTGCGCACTTAATCTATCAACCCCAAGTTTGTGTTGACGATAAGCAGTCAGTTGGAAATGTTCTCTTTTTGTAGGTCAAATTGATAGGGGTGAAAGGCCGTCAGACTGCTATGCGTTCTTGGACTTTAAGCGACTTGGTTTACTACAAGCTTAGTGTACTCCATCTATTATTTGTCCTAACCAATGTGACCCGGATCTTCATGTCCTGCCCATTCTGACAGGTTCATTTGCGAATGTATCGAGTACGTTTGCATGGTAAGAAGCTTAAGCCAATGAATCCCTTCACTTACTGTTGCAATCGATCATTCCATTTATCCGGCACGACGAGCCCTGTGGTCGTGTTGACCATTATTTCATTACATTCCGTTAAAATGTACTTCATCTAGCATGGTCTTCATTCTTGTCTTTGCCGAGCACCGTGATTTTCTTTCCTGTTTAGATTAAATTTGATGAGTTGACTTCAATCTTGATCGATCAAGTCATCATTTGACGTGTGTCTTCTCTACTTACTTTCAGGTCAAGCACTTTTCTATGGTGGTATACAATGCATCAGTGATACTTAGACTTCTTCTTGATCAAATTAACACCTGTCTTCCACATTTATTTATTAGCTAGGAGAACGAAGTATACTCGGAGATGACAGTTTAACCTCCGAAGTTGACCGCCACCACCTCTTTCAGTTGATCATTTTATTCGTCGATGCTTGCACGTTCACCAGGTAGACCTTATCGATCCAGACTAATGTATGTGTTACCACATTGGTCCAGTCCCTTGAATGGTCAACATGGAGATTTTACTTTATTGGTAATACCTATAGCTGAACGTGTTGTCGTGTTCTCCGAGCTGGATATCTTAATTGCAGACGTTTTGTTATTAAACTAGGTCTCTTCATCAGTGCGATTTTCTATCTGATTCACTGATCCTCGTAAGCTATTGCCAGATTCTAGTGAATGTTGATCTACTCTGTCGATTGGTTCGCCGTTTCGCCACCATACGGGATAGTATTGTCAGTGCAATATATCCAGTGTGCAGTCTTCATCATTGGATCATCCATCCGTGATCGACAGCAAGCGACTATCAGAAGTGACATCGTCGATTTGCACCTGTCGATCACTGATGGACGATCCAATCAATAAGGTTGCTCAATGCACATCACCGCACTAACAATGCCACCACACATGGTGGCGAACTGATAGTTCAGTTTATTTGAAACTTTACAACCATTTTATCCAGCTCCGCGAACCAATCAGCAGCTAAACAACCAGCCTTGCAGTCAGTGTTTCGAATTATTCCTACTTTGAACATCGGCGTTCGATGCATTCACATGGATTTTTCTTAATATTCTACAGCACACTACTGGTTTGGTCTTCAATTCTTCCTGAATTCACCCACTCTACGGTCTCTTGCTCTTCTTATCATCCATACGTTTGAACAAAGCAGTGAGAAGACAAACACTGCAACCTGCCAACCTTTCGTGTTATCTGGTCACTTGCAAACTAACAACATATATGAATCACGTAACAGAGGAAAATGATTGTTTTCAGAAAGCACACAGACACAAAACAACAGATGGTTGAGGTGCGTCGAAGGTCATGCACCCCAAGGACGCTTTGGGACTATTAGCAGTTTCTCCTGTACACAAAGTGTATTACGGTGCCGATTAATGATCATGATTTCGGCAAACTTGAGAACCCTGGCGTTCTCACTTCGTTAGACACTCATTAACACTGAGTCGGGCTAATTGATGACCTGTACCGACTAAGTGTCAAGCGATGGATGACTCCGGCAGTTTGTCTGTTGCATGTTTCACCGTCATCTTAGCAATCCACTTACTCAAACAACAATCTGTTCTGCTATGATCGAAGTTATTATCTTCAGCCCCCATACACACTTGCGTTAGTGATTTCTTACATCGGCAGATGGCCAGACTGTGCTCGTGCAATAGTGTGTCCAGTTTTTCTCTTTTCTGGCCCACTCAGTACTTATAATATTTCTCATCGAAAAATTCTGTAATTCATGTCCGATGTTCCTTCACTCAGTTTGTCCACCTTGAAAATTGTTCCAAATCGTTTGCTCCGCTTTGTAGATAACATATATCCTGAGTGACATTAAAAACCTCGCCATCGTCTCAGTAATCTCATTGACGTAAGGTAGGATCATTCTACTCAATTTTTGCGGTTGTAACTTCTTCGACGTCAAGTAGTGTGAGATTAGACTTTAGGACATAAATATTCCATCTAAACCTGTTGGATAGGTTATCCCGTTCCATATTCTTCTGTTACAGCGTGCTTCAGGGTTTTTAGGCTCGTTTGAAAATGGTTGTCACGTAGACGCACTTGTCAGTGACTGGATGATTGCTGCGGTAATTCAAGATCTGATTGGCGTGCGTCGTTTTCCGATAGACTGTTGTTTCATGCGGGAGAGAGGCGTCTTGTCACGAGCGCATCCAAACATTGCAGATGCTTATTGGTCTCTTCTTTGGTGACTTGGACGCCAGTACAAATGTCCAATTACTGCCTCCTCCATCACTCGACGGCAGTTCGAGGGTGTTTGGTGATTGAGTGGTAGGAGATTGTTTTATTTATCAGTATCTCTTCGATTGACCTTGTCTGCCCCATTCTGTTGAATTGTTTATTTTCTGCACATCGATTCAAGTACTTGTGGTATTCGATTTGTTCACTATGTACCAGATGGGTACCTTATCCTAATAACACCGATATCGGGGCAGTATATTTTACATAATCGTTTTCTTTTGGGACGTTTGTACTTTGTTTGCGATACCCCACTGATATTTATCTCGTCAGCTAATCTACCATTACCTTGATCATCGTGACGAAGGTGAATTTTGAGGTGCGGGGGCTTTCTTACCGTTATTTGTCGAGTTTCACTGGATGTCATTTTGCAAGTACCTTTATAACTACTTTTGCTAAATGGCTCAGTGATAGAAGTCAAACAGACTTGCATTAAAACTCCATTTTTGTGCTAGTGCCGATGGTCATGTGAGAGATTTACGGACTGCAAGTAAATTTGCAACCAGCTGGATACAAGCGACACTGTTAGTACTTAGTGGTGAGATAGAGCAGCTGTTACTGACCGTTTTGTTACCGTTCACTGAAGTCATCTCTTGTCCCAAAAAGCTATTGAAACTTGTATGTTTATTATCAGTTTAGTCCCGTCCATTGACCAACTATAATCGGAGCATCGACAAGCCGCAGGTCTATTTGAGTTTCTCACATCGCCACATTACTGATAACAATAGTAGCGATTATTTGAAAATGGACACAACTTTGGTGGAATACGTTATCCGAGCTATGAAGGCGAATGCAAGAATATCAGTGAGCTTGCGATTACACCATGTTCGATAGAACACCTAGCCATTAATATGACAGATCTGTCGTCCGCATCCTGACGGACGAAAAGTATTGGCCCGCCCTGGCATTCAGAGATATTGACCACAGTATTGACTAGTCGCTTAAGGTTTTCACCCGACCAGTCACGTCACGGGTAAACATGCGTCGATGGTAGTTACTAGGGGCGCCAGACATATTGTAGAGGGGCCGCTTCCAAGAATGCGTCGGGGGAGCTCTTCGGAGCTAGCTGAGAGCGGATCGAGAAGGACGGCTAGCGACGAGCCTGGGCCCGGAACTACGGAGCGGGAATATGTGGACAGCGCCATAAATCAGACATATACGCCGCTAGCGCAGCCCACAGGACCGAGGCCGAGCCGATTGACACAGCCCAGAACAAGCAAGTCGAGAGCTCTCGAACGACTCCTGGCCGATCCAAATCGGGTACAGAGAAGTGGGGATCGAGGCAAAAACAGGAAGGCGGATCTTCCAAGTCAGAGCTCCCGAGGCGAAAGGATTGGCTCGTCTCTAATATCCGTACCTGTGTTGCGGTGTGGGACGGAAATCTAGTCGATATTCGATGGCGCGCGCGAGACCCTCATGTGCCCATTCTCGGTGTGCAATAAACGTCTACCCCCCTGTCTTGTCGTTCTCGCTACAATATCTGGCGAATGTGGTCCATTCTAATGGGGACTAGTGTCCCATCAAACACTAAGTGATGATTTTCAATGTTTTACTAGGATTCCTTCGCAATGGCTTCTAAGCCACTACGCATCCGGAGCACTACTTCTCACGTATCGGTGGTTGAGCACGGTCAGTCAACCAACTTCTTCCGTGCGTTTTTATCATATGTTGGATGTGCATCGCGGTCGTGTTAATCATCCCCGTAATCGTCCGCATATACTATAGATGCTCTGGAAAGTCATAATATGGGTATCTTCGGTCATTATCTTGAATAGTAGGGGAATCTAAGACAAGTTGGGCAATCGATCGTTTAAGGATTCTCATGTTTATGGAAACCAAAGTATCGGTCCTGTAGATGGAAATTGGGTATTGCCCACCCGAAAACACTGCACAGCCACGACGCGTTTCGATGTATTTTCCTCTCATCAGGTGGAGACAGCAGGATTTGAACCCACGACCATTGGAATAGCAGCCAACAATACTACCCCTTTGGCTACCGGGTCACGATGGGCAATGCTTTTTGTCACAACGGTAGATGACTAATTGGAGGGTCAAGTTTGGATTACACGTTGTGTGATTGGATTGCGACACGCAACCTCAATGTAATGGACTGTGATTCACATTGAAATGAATCTTAGTCACTGCGATCACGGAGACCGTATTCAAAGTAGATGGAAATTGGGTATTGCCCACCCGAAAACACTGCACAGCCACGACGCGTTTCGATGTATTTTCATCTCATCAGGTCCTGTACTTTGCATCCTGAAAATGCAAAGTTTGAGCGAAATTACTTAAAATCTGGGTGCGCTCCGAAAAGCGAATCAATGAGGCATCCCGGCATAACGCGTGTTAGGTGGCTTGGAAACAATTGGGACGAGTTTAATGTCACTCTTAGAGGTGGGAATGTCAGTTGACATTGTCCACTACTATCGAACGAGATGGTTAGTCCTCGCTGACTTGTAACAGTTGCGGTGTTAGCTAAGGGGTTATATAACGGAACCAAACGGTGTGTTTTCAAAATTCCAGACAGTGCGTTCATACTTTTATCACGCGAACATCTCGGCTCTTCTACGCATATCTGAATACCAACACTGGTGATTCCACCGAGACACTTCATTTTATCAGGAATTTTTTATTTTCTAAATAATTCCACCCCACGGGACTTGTTAAGCATTGCTTTTTTACCCGTCTAATGCACCCTAGTTCCATAAGCTCCAGATTGTGTCGGATCTCATTAATGTTTTGGGAGATATTGGTTCATTATCCTAGGTGGTTTCGTCTGCTGACGGCCGAAGGGATGAGGCGTCTGCCTTGTAACCCAATGCCATCGGTTCGAATCTGCATAGCTGCGAGTGAACTCACAATATCCTAGGCCGCTGGACTGGTATTGGTTGCACGCCCTCTGCGAACATGCCTCATGTTAAGAGCAAGTGTGAGTTATCTGTTAAAGTGCTGGAGAGTAAGCTAGTGTGAACGATTTGCTTGAAATCCTATCACATTAAGTGTCTTCGGATGGGCCCGATAAAAAAGAGACGGCATAACAGCACGGCATAATCGTTTTGGTTCTGTCAAGTATGCAGTGCTATCCCAGTTGCTAGCTGTCTAGCTATGCTACTTAAGAAGTGTGAAAGACTAACAAAAGCAGTCGAGCAACTGGTGTGCGCTAGGGTCACACCTATGAGAGGAAACGGACCTGCACTTGTATGTGAAAGTATCACCCCGAATTCCCCATTCAGGCCGAAGAAGAGAGCCAGGCGTACCAACCTTACCACAACGACTCAGTCTCAATCAGTACCAACTCCCTTCTCCCTCTCTCCTATCAGTAAAAATATTGTCTGCAGCTTGTCTGCTTCAACTTCTGTACAATGTGGTACACCTAGTAGTTTGTTCGTTATACATGAGACCCTAAGCTGCAGCCAACCAGCCATAGTGAGGAATCAGGTAACATGCGCATCGGTTGCCTCCAACACACACACCGGAAAGAGCACCGATAACCTTGGTGGCCGGACGAGAGAAAACTGAAATGTCGCAGCACGGATGGTCCCCATCAGTGCCGTTCACAAATTCACCAAAAGCACCGGAAACTAAGGCTCCAAAACCAGTAGCCACCAGGCGCAACCATGTTGCCTTAAACCTTGTGTGCACTAAGGTCCCCGAATCCAAAACCAATACAATTCAGGGTAGGCTGACAGACGATGGAAATCAATGGAGCTCCATCTGTACGGCGATCGGTGTGCATGCTGATTCCACGACATTAAGACGCATCTCGCGTCACCCAAAAGCATTGCACTACGGTGAACCCCGGTTACTTCGGGTATCACTAAACTCGGGGGATGAGGCAGAGGCCGTTCTGCTGTCTGCAATCGACTCCGCAACGCCTTAAGTGGAGAACGCATACTACCTGAAACCCCGTGGAAAGAACGTTCAGCGGATCCAACTAACAGAGAGCAACAGAAGAAGTCAAGATAAGAAGACTGTGATTGCTGACCGTGTTCTTGAGCTTACAAATTCTTCTTCCGACGCTGCTCAGGTACACGACCGGGAACAATGGCACTACATCCGTGAGGCTCTCTCTCGAAAATGTGGCCACCTCGTTGACAAGGATCCCCATATCACCGAACTGTAACGGGTGCCGTCCCAGGCTGCTGCAACTGGTGCTACGATCAGAACTAACAGCACAAACTCTTCCAGAGAATTGGACTAAGTTCCATGGCAGGTTGCCAACGGAAATTCGTCTGAATGCGGCGGGAACACAACCACCTTCTAATGACAACCCAGTGGGGGCTCAAATCTAAATGAAAACAGCAGCTGTAAGGCTCGACTCGGTGCCGGTTTCAACAGTAGCCATAACACCCGAAGGTACACAGCAAAGCACGAGCGAGCACCGGGATCCGGGGGCATCTGACACTTGAATGTATACCAAATTCGTCTCGAGAGTCTGCAACCCATCTAAAAAACGATTAGCCACCGACCTTACATCGGTCGGCGTAAACTCACTTGATTCATCCATCACATCCGAGATACTCTCATGCATGTACACAAATTCCTAATTTCTACTCAGTAACTTAGGTCGATTAAGAATTCAACACGTGTCAGCAGCTTGGTACCTCATTGGTATCACGGAAACGTGGTTGCGCGGTGAGATACCGGATGCCGAAACAGCGCTAACAGGTATGTCTATTGTCCGGAATGGTTGAGCCAGCAATGGTGGTGGGGTAGCCCTCTACTTTCGTAAGAACCTGCAGTGCGAACCCATACACGATTCGGAAACCGATGTACCTGACTCCATTTGGTTTAGCTTCTGGCTGAGAGGGAACGATCTTGGCGTGGTGGTTGTTGTTTACCGCTCACCATCGTCTACAACCTGAGATGGACTGCAACTTGGTGGCTGCGTTGAAGCAGGTGATAAACAGCTAGTACAGTCACGTTCTAGTACCCAACAATTTCAACTTACGTTCTCTAGAATCCCAAGCCACTCCAGGCGAGCAATTCAAAGCAGACCTGAAAGATCTTGTCTCAGATTTTACGCTTTATGGCCACGTCACTTCACCCACCAGATTCAGGCGAAATAACAAGCCATCCATATTAGACCGGGTATCCACTAATGATCGATAAAGTGATAATGGATACTCCTCTAGGCCACAGTGATCATGCGACTTTGCATTTCATGTACACTTGCTATGCTGAATATCCCGAGAACGGAACTAAAACAACGCGAACCATAACCAGATACGACACCTTAACTCGACTCTTTGAGGCGACCGACTGGAGTTTCTTGACCGAAGATTCCCCGGACATTGCCTGGGAACATTTCGTTTAACGCCTTCGTTAGTGATATATCGGAGACCAAGACTATCAGTTCGAGAAACATGACGTCGTTTATTCGGAGTAGGACACACAACTGCATGGTGATGCGAAACGCGGCGTGGTATATCCACAAAACCGATCCATGTCCGAGTACCTGGAAGACCTACGTTGCCCACCGTAACCACTGTACCCAATTAGTGCGCAAGTACAAAGTTGCTTATCAACATGCGTTAGTCGAGCGCTTAAGTGCAAATCCTAAGCTTCTGTACAAGCACGTGAACAGACTCCGCAATGTGAAAAGTGGATTTCCCGGATGATCTAACTCGGACTGCTAAAGAAGCGTCGAATGTTCTGCAACAGCAATGTGCACCAACATTTCATTGCATCCCTTGGTCTCCTGATTCTTTGGAATCTATGGTGTCTACACCACTACTCACCCATATAAATTTTACGGTAGACATCGTGATAAGACAGCTGTTACCCATGCGCCTGCACGCCTGTCCAGGACTTGATGACATCTGCTCAAAGACGCTAGTTGGGGCGGCTACTGTTTTTGCTGAATATTTGGCACGACTGTTGCCGCACTGCCTTGACGAACGGCACATTCCTGTAATGTGGAAACACGGAATAACAACTCCCATTTACCATGGGGGTAGTCGTTCCGATCCAGCTAATTAATTACCGGTTGCTCTACTTCCAGATCTTTCAAAAGTTATGTAGGCCATCATTTCCCAAGCACTCATGTCTTGTCTGGAAGGCTTTGGTTACATTACACAGCAGCAACACGGCTTCTGCGAGAATCGGTCCTGCGCGACCAATCTGTTGTTAGCACGAGACAGCTGGACCGAAACTGTGGACGTTGGTGTAGGAGTTGATGTGGCTTACCTTGATTTCTCTGAGACATTCGACCGGTCGGACCATCGTATCCTTCTCGCCAAACTTCAAGTATGTGGCATTGGGGACCCTCTCCTCGGATGGATCTGCAATTTTCTCTCTCACAGGCGTCTGGAAGTGAGGGTACGTGGATTCAGGTCATACCCAATCCACGTCGAATGCGGAGTGCCACATGGTTCGGTATTGGGGCCCCGTCTATTCTTGGTCTTCATAAACCATCTAGTGAGTTAAATTGCGTCAAATCTTTTACTCTACGCCGATGACATCGAAGTTTGCCAAGTGATCAGAGCTTTAGAAGACCCTATCCAGCTTCAAAACGACCTTGCCAAGATTTATGGATGGTCGGTCTAAAATGGCGATTTCTTTAACGTGGCTAAATTTCGAGTGCTCCATTTAATACACCGAATGGTTCACACATATAAGCTGGGGAACCAGGATCTGCAACACTGTTCTCTCGAAATGGATCTCAGTTTTTTGGTCCAGGAAGATCTCGGCTGCTCTGAGAGTCGAAAATGGTATCGAAGAAGGGGATCCAAATCGTGGGGCTTTTACGGAGAGTTTTCGGGCAATTCGAACCGTCGACTTTCCACCAAATACTTCCCGTTTGTGTAGCGCTCATGTTGAATATGCAATTCAAGCATGACACTCATGGCTAAAGCGGTATCTCATGGTCTTGGAGAATCCGCAACGTCGGGCGACCACTATTGTCAAGGGGCTGCGCCATTTGTCATACGAACAGCGCCTCAGAGTGCTTGGCATTTTCAGTGGACGTTATCGGCACTTGCGCGGTGACCTAGTCATGGCTTACCAAATTTTAGACCATACTATTCACTCGGGCCATTACCTGTTGAAGTTAAGTCACAACAGAAGACTGAGAGGTCATCATCTCAAATTGTCAGAACACTACATTCGGTTGGTGTCAAAGACACTTTTTCTCGCTGCTAGTTTGCCACACGCGGAATACCCTCTCAGAAGCTGTTACTTCAGCCCCAAGTTAGCGGTCTTCAAAGCACGTGTCAACAGTGCACTGGCCGTACTACACCATGTCACAAAACCCAAACGACCCTTACCAACAACAGCAAAACAAAAACAATTCAACCCACCTCCATTTTTGCCTAGAAATCATAAACGATATCCTTGTATTATAAAATCAAGTGCCAATTGCTCTGATGGGAAGACTGTAACCGGCAAGTTCGCAATTTGCTGTTTTTCACTATTTTCTATTGCTAATTTGCCTTCATTTTGCCCACCCCAACCGGTCATCCGGCGGGATATGTCAAACTTCGGCTTTTTGCCCCGCAATATACCCTTGACTATAGTTGCTGGACTGAATCTTCAAATGCACTTGGTCAGCTCTCCGCCTACATTTATTTTGTCGCTCAAGTGGATTGAAACAGCACCCTAATGATCCAATTGATGCTAGCGTTCTTCTCACGGCGCTTCATGATCTGCCACCAGTCTCCATCAGCTCTGTTACTTCCAGTCAGATGATGTTTCGAAGTGCTATGAACGCATTGAGAGTTACCTCCCAGTGGAATCATCCGGACAACGAAACTTTCCGAAATGCATCTAACACTCAGATGCCATTAACTTAGAGAACAATCGATAACGACCGCTATGTTTTACACGTTAGTGATGATTCTGGCCCTCTTTCGATAACTGTAATTCAGACTGACTTTCGTGTTTCACGGTGGGCCTTCAGGCGTCAAGACTTCCCGGTCACGGCAGCTATGAATGGACATAGCATTTATGGAATCCATAAGAGCGAATTTGTTTTACTAAGAGCAGAAGGATTTTGGTTAGTATATTTGTTCGTCGAAGTCCAACGACAATTGACATGAGTCAACTTCCTCTCTGGAAAAGCACCAGACGGCCACTGCGCAATATTGCGGCTGGTCAGAATTATCTGAACTATCGTCTGAATGCAACCAACAAAAAACACCAAAATCCTTCTACTCATTAGTAATACAGAGTCGCCCTTACGGATTCCATAAATGATATGACGATTCATCGTTACTGTAAGCGGGAAATCCTGTCGCCGGTAGGCCAGCTGGTGTCATCTGCATGGCAGGTGCCTGCATGGCACTGGAGGATGGGTCGGACTATATCGCAGTTAGCTAACAATTATTGATGGTCGGCTAGCGTCCTCCATGTCACAGTTGCATTTTCTGAGGCTATTTGTCACAAGCCACTAGCAATCATGGGTTTGTTCCTCCGTAGAGGACTACTGGATGCGCATAACTGCCAAGCCCTAATAGGACGAAACACCGTCCGGTGCTTTTACGGAGAGGTACTTGATTTATATGATTTGTGGACTGATTGCCATGAACAAAACACACAACAAATATCATCTACTCATAAGTAATCCTAATTCGCCTTACAGGTTCCATAAATGCTATGTCGATTCATAGATGCCACAGGCGGAAAGTCTTGACGCCGGAAGGCCAACCGCTGTCATCTGCATGGCAGTAGAGATTGGGTAGGGCTATATCGCAGTTATCTAACAAATCGTGATGGTCGGCTGCCGTCCTTCATGGCGCAGTTGCATAAGTTGCGGGCTAGTTGGCACAAGCCACTGGCAGTCATGGGTTCGATCCCCTGTAGAGGACCGATGGATGCGCGCCACTGACGCGCACCAATAAAGCCAAACGGCCGTCTGGTGCTCTTCCGGATAAGTATTAGACTTATCTGAATTTTCGGTTGATTGCAAACAGCGAAAATACGCAACAAAATCCCACTACTCTAAGTAAAACGAATTCGCTCTTTTGGATTCCATAAATGCTATGTCGTTTCATAGCTGCCGTGACCGGAAAGTCCTGACGCCGGAAGGCCAACCGCCGTCACCTGCTTGGCAGTGGAGGATGGGTCGGGCTATATCGCAGTTAGCTAACTATTCGTGATGGTCGGCTACCGTCCACCATGGCGCAGTCGCCTAAACTGCAGTCTAGTTGACACAAGCCACTAGCAGTCATGGGTTCGATCCTCCGTAGAAGACCGATGGATGCGCAACCCTGGCCAGCCCCAACAGGGCGAAGTAAGCGTCTGGTGCTTTTCCAGAGGGGAAGTCGACTTATCTCAATTGTCGGTGGACTGCGGCGAACAAGAATAGTCAGCAAAATCCTTTTACTAATAAATAATACAAATTACACATTACAGATTCCATAAATGCAATGTCGATTCATATTTGCTGCCGAAACCGGCAAGTCCAGACGCCGGAAGGCCAACCGCTGTCATCTGCATGACAGAAGAGAAGGGTAGGGCTATATCGCGGTTCGCGAACAATTCGCGTTTGTCGGCTACCGTCCTCCATGGCGCATTTGCCTGAACTGCGGTCTAGTTGGCACAAGACACTAGAAGTCAGAAGTCCTATCTTCCGTAGAAGACCGATTGATGTGCGCAACTGTCGAGACTTAATATAGAGAAGCGGCTGGATGGTGCCTTTCAGGATAGGTAGTTGACTTATCTCAATCGTCAACTGATTTCGGCGATATAAATACTCACCAACATCCTTCTACTCATGAGAAAAAGGAATACGCCCTCACGGATTCCATAAATGCCATGTCGATTCATAGCTGTTGTGATCGTGAAATCCTGACGCCGGAATCCCAACCGCTGTCATCTGCATGGCAGTGGAGAATGGGTAGGGATATATGGCAGTTAGCTAACAATTCTTGATGGCCGGCTACCGTCCTCCATAGCGCAGTTGCATAAGCTGCGGGCGAGTTTGCACAAGCCACTAGCCGTTATAGGTTCGATCCCCCGCAGATGAATGATGGATGCGCAAACCTAGCCAACCACAATAGTGCGCAGTGGCCGTCCTTTGCTTTTCCAGATAGGTAGTTGACTTATCTAAATTGTCGGTAGACTGCGACGAGCAAACATACTCACCAAAATCCTTCTACACTTAAGTACTACAAATTCGCCTTTACGGATTCCATAAATCATATGTCGATTCATAGCTGCCGTGACCGGGAAGTCCTGACGCCGGAATACCAACCGCTGTCATCAGCATGGCAGTGGAGGATGGGTCGGGCTATATCGCAGTTAGCTAATAATTCGTGATGGTCGACTACCGTCCTCCATGGCGCAGTTGCTTAACCTGCGGTCTAGTTGTCACAAGCCACCAGCAATCATGGGTTGGATCCGCTGCAGAGCAAAGATATTGCGCAATACTGGCCAGACCCAATAGGGCGAAACAGCCGTCTGGTGGTTTACCCAATAGGCAGTTGGCTTAATTGAAATGTCGGCATAATGTGATGAGCAATAATACTCACCAAAAATACTTCCACTCAAAAGCAATACAAATTCGCCGTTACAGATTGCATAAATGATATGTCGATTCAAATCTGCCGTAGCCGGGATTTCTTGAAGCCGGAAGGCCAACCGCTGTCATCTGCATGGCAGTGGAGAATAAGTAGGGCTATATCGCGGTTCGCTAGCAATTCGTCATGGGCGGTTATCGTCATATATGGCGCAGTTGCATAAGCTGCGGGCTAGTTTGCACAAGCCACTAGCAGTCATTGGTTCGATCCCCGCAGATGAATGATGGATGCGCAAACTTGGCCAGCCCCAATATTGCGCAGTGGCCGTCTGGTGCTTTTCCAGAGAGGAAGTTGACTTATCTCAATTGTCGTTGGACTTCGACGAACAAATATACTCACCAAAATTCGCTTTTATGGAATCCATAGATGCTATGCCGATTCATCGCTTCTGTGACCGGGAAGTCCTGACGCCGGGAGGCCAACCGCCGTCACTTGCTTGGCAGTAGAGGATGGGTCGGGCTATATCGCAGTTAGCCAACAATTCGCGATGGTCGGCTACGTCCTCCATGGCGCAGTTGCATAAGCTGTGTGCCTGGTTGCATAAGCCACTAGCGGTCATGTTTCAATCCGCTGTAGGGGACTGATATCAAGAAACACGGGCTAGACCCAATAGGGCGGAACGGCCGTCTGGTGCCTTTCCGAATAGGTAGTTGACTTATTCGAAATGTCGGCATAATGCCATGAGCAATAATACTCACCAAAATGCTTACACACACAAGTAATACAAATTCGCCCTTACGGATTCCATAGATGATATATCGATTCGTAGTTGCTGCAAGCGGGAAATCCTGACGCCGGAAGGCCAACCGCTGTCAACAGCAGTGCAGGTGCTTGCATTGTATTGGAGGATGGGTCGGGCTATATCGCTGTTTGCTAACAATTAGTGATGGTCGGCTATCGTCCTCCATGGGGCAGTTGCATATGCTGCGTGCTAGTTTGCACAAGCCACTAGCAGTCATGGGTTTGTTCCTCCGTAGGGCACTGGTATTACGCACCACTGACGAGTACCAATATGGCGAAACGGCCGTCTGGTGCATCTCTCAATATGTAGTCAACGTACTTGCAATCTCGTCCTAATGCGCTGAGCAGTAATATTCACCAGCATACTTCCACTGAATACCTGCAATCGTCACATTGGCAGACGCACCTTACCAAAAAGTATCGCGATGGCTTGCGAAAGTTATCGAGCCTATCCAGAAGGAACATTCGAGCTACAGGCTACGTGACACGTTTGAATTTTTCAATAAGATATAATAATAGTAACAATAATAATTACAATAGTAATGATGATATTAATAATAATAAATTGCCAGCTGCAGGCTGTAACGGCGCTGCCATCATCATTCGTGCGTGGGCTGAGTATACCTCGAGGACATCCGCTCTTACGCGGATTCGTAACGGTGACCTTATGGTTGCAAACAAAATGCGCATACCACTCGGCCACTGGCCGACGTAATTTAAACTTAAAGAGAAACCACATGGTTTCTTTCGACGTATCTTCACTGTTCACGGACGTCTCTTTGGAGGAAACATTAGATATAATAGGCAGACACGCTGACAAAGTCGGGTTCCCAGCGCTCCAGCTCAAATCATTACTGCACCTATGCACAAAAGATATTCAGTTCCTGTTCAATGGAACCCTGTATCGACAAATCGACGGCGTGTTCATGGGCAGTCCATTGGGCCCAGTTTCGGCTGATACATTCCATGACCACCTGGAAAACCCTGAGTTAGCTTCTTACTTACGAAATGTACACCTTTATTGCCGTTATGTAGACGAAAGGTTCATCGTCGTTGATATACCTCAACAGCCGGCGCACTTATTGGGACTGATGAATATGTGCCATCCAGCCATCAAGTTTACATTGAAAAGCGAGTCCGATGGATATTTCCATTTCTTAGTTCTCAATTTACAGAGAAAGCCAGCTGCTACACTCGTTCGCTCTGTGTACAGAAAATCAACATGGACGGGACAATACCTGAACTTTAATAGCTTTTGCCCAATGAACTATAAACGAGCTTTAGTACGTACCACCTTTGCTAGAGCTCGTCAAATTTGCTCTTTAGACACAATCGAACGTGAACTGGAACAAGTCACCTCGACACTACAAGAGAATGGGTATCCCGCGCGATTTATAGCACGGCACGCGAAAATACGATCCAGGGATAAACCACCAACCGATGTCCCGAAGAAAAAGGTATTCATTACACTGCCGTTCAAAGGAGATCAAGTTGACAGAAGATGCCGGCATCGCCTCCGTCAATCAATTAAGAAGTGTTACTATGCGGCTGAGCTAGTGGTATTGTATCAAGTCAGAAGGTTGCTCTGTAAATCTAACCTGGACAGACCGGACTCTCAAGTTACCGCCTCATGCATTTACCTCTTTAATTGTACTTGCGGTAGCAAGTACATAGGCCGAACTGAGAGAAGGCTGTCAGCGAGGATTGCAGAGCATGTTCCGCGAAACATGATCGCTAATGGCCCGAAGCTACCAACTAGCTCTATTGCCCGCCACATACTTGACTGCCCTGAATGCCAAAACTCACGTGGCAATTTCAGGGTAGTTAGCAAACAAGCTACTCCCCGCTTACTTCAGTTTGCGGAGGCCTCAGCAATTCGGCGGCTGAAACCAAATCTGTGCAAGGAAATGGATTTCGTGACCACGCTAGCCCTTCCTTAGTGAAACTAGTGTTTCCATTTTCCTCTGAACGGGTCATGTGAGCCTAAGGGCCTTCGACCGCTTTGAATATCTCGCCGTTACCATCGCACTTTGATTGCCTGATATGTAGTCTGTGTATTCCACTAATTGTACCTAAACAGCTGAGGAGAATACGCGAAATTGCTAAATAAAGTGAATTCTGTTAAAATGTTGTTTATTCTTGCTTTATTGAAGTTCAAGGGACAGTCCGCATTATCTCCAATTTCTGTATGCACGTAGACCCTGAACTGCCATCGATCAGCGTCCTCACCGGCCTAAACCTCGGTCGATACACCACCTCCAGGTAGTCAAAGATTTCCTAGTAATAGCGGCGTTCGGCGTAGCATTCCATCTGCTTCGCCTTCTGCGTCCACCATGTATTTTAGTGCGACAGAGCTCCCTGGTCAGTCACCGTCGAAGTTTGTGAAACTGAATCTTCTTTCTCAAGTCACTGAGGTCTATCTCATGTGCAGCAATTGCTGCGTTCTTTTTAGACACCAATGCGACGTTCGTCGTATTGTTGCCATCAAACCAATCAGGCCGCTTAGAGTTTGAGCGCCCGATGGTCTCCTCGGCAGCAGCTGTCACTGGTCGCGAATATGTTGCCACTGGTCGCCCGCCGCGGTTATGCACTCCACATCACACAGGCGTGCAGCCATCGCCTTCTCCAGCTCAATACGCTTCTCCATAGTACCGAAGGAGAGAAGTTAAAAGTTACGCTAGTTCATGGCAGGAGTGCAGTACATAGATTTACGAAATTAGATGTACGGTTTGGTCCGCACCAACCTGGGATCAATGCCGCACTCAGTTCCATGCAGTACACGTGTCATGCGCGGTGCGCGTATGTCACGCTGACGAAGGATGACATAGTCGAGTAGCTGAGCATGACCACTCCTTGGGTGCGTTCACATTGCTATATCACTCGCAATCAGTGCAAACCGAGTGATCGTGATCGTCAGGCGTGAGTGGCACACAGTGAGAGTAACCGATCACCGTTTGCATTCGTAGAACCAATGTCATGTGGATCGATTACATCTGTCCACACCGCAGCATCACGCCCAACGCGCATGTGGAAATCACCTAGCAGAAATAGTTGGTCGCTCCTCGGCCCAAACCGTAATAAAGAGGATAACTGAGTGTAGAATTGGTCACGCGTATCATCAGGATAACACTTGGTCGGACCGCACATGTTGATGAAAGTGGCAAACTTACCTTTTCCGAGTCGTAGGCGAACAGTCATCAGTCGCACGTTGATGTCAGTGAGCTCACACACCAGCTGGTCTATTAGGCGATCGGATAATGCAGATCCCATCCCATGTTCACATGGGGATGAGGTGGCTTTTCCCACCCAATGGAACGTATGGGAAGCACCAGCGTCATGCAACTTACCTAGCTACTCGATTCGGGTCTCGGTGGGTATTTCAATATCGATGTTGTTGAGAGCCAGTTCCATCGCGACCAGTGCAGTGTGTCGCTCGGGACACTCAGTCGTATTCCGGTCGAGTAGTGTACGCACCTTCCAGCACCCGATGTTGAGCGCTCTGCGCGGAGGCATGCCATTACATTGGCGGGCAAGTTAAGGAGAGTTGATGTCCTGAATTGGAAAAATTAGTGGGTTAGTTTAAACGGGGACAGGGAGAGTATGTGCAGAGGAAGAAGAAGAAGGGAGGCGCCAGCAGTAACATGTTTTCGCTTATCCACCCCACTGTATGCAGCAGTTAAGGCGACCCTTTTTCTAAGGCCACTGGTGACGGCCGAAGCAGCGTGGATTTATTATTAATGGCGTAATTCATGGTTGGGGGTTGGACTAGGATAGTCCCAGGGCGCACACACCTGACAGGAGAACGACGCGGGTCCTCAGCTAAGGCCTTCAATGAAGTATACACCCGAAAAGAAGCGGACCGAGCGCCACGAGTCAGTGAACCGACTCACGCGGAGTTGTGTCCTGGATCTTAACTAGAAGAAGGGTGTAACCCAACTCCCGTCCAGCGGTCGCCGCGTGGAGGCGTACGGAGCATGATCCCACAGCACAACCTTAGCAGTAGCAGGTCGATGATCTGTCAGCACCTCGCTACCACAAGCTTCAACGCACCATGGGCTCTCCTGCCACTCTTGCACTACTAACCTATCAATTATACGCAGCAGCTGGACTGAAGTAGTCGATGGTGAATCAGGAGTCTTTGTCACCCTGATGGGTTTCACAAAAAGGTTTGAAGGCTTATACCATCGAATTCTACTTAACAAGCTGCGGAACTGCGGCATTAGTGACCCAATTATGCATTAGATCAACAAGTTTCTGCACCAACGTCGCTTGGAGGCGTGTTTAGGAATCGCTGTTCGATCCAATTGATGTGGAGTGCGATGTACCAAAAGGACGGTGCTACGTCTTCCTTTATCTTTGGTCTTAATAAACGACCTAGCGAGATCAATTACATCCGATTTCCTATTCTTCGAAGATGATATCAAGATTTGATGAGCGACCAGGGGACCGGTCGACCACCAAGGTCCCCAACGCGATCTGAATACGACATCTAGCTGGTCAGTTCAGAATATCCCATTATTCAACGTTGAAAAGCGTCGCCTTGTTCAGCTACGCCACAGACATTACCACATGTATTGGTTTGGGGCACCAGGATTGCAGACCAGCTGCCAGGAACGTGATCTTGGTGTGCTCGTACAGAGTGACCTCAACGCTTCAAAACAGTCTGGGGCAGCTGAGAAAAGAGGTAACCAGCACTTCTGCCTGCTGCAAAGCGCATTCGGGTGATTCGACCATCCTATCTGCGCGATGATGCACAACTTTTACGTACGTCCTCACGTTACATACACCATACAAGCTTGGCAAACTTGGTGGAAGCGCGATCTATAGACGCTCAGGGCATCACAAGGCATGACAATAAGGGATGTCAAGTGCTACGCAATCCCTCTTACCACCGAAGGCTAAAGTTGCTTGGAGTTTTCGGCAGGCGTTACCGAAGTCTGCGCGGCGATCTCATATTAATGTACCAAATAATGAGTGACTCCAACCACGTATGCCGCCATTTGATGAAACTTAGCCACAACATCCGGCTCAGATGTAACTGTCTGAAAATCAGTGCACAATGCAGCTGTCTAAAATGTTGACGGAATTACTTTTCTCTCCGAGTTTGCCAACCCTGGAACTCTCCTCCAAAATCAGTTGTCGCCACGCCTACTTTGAATATTTTAAAAAAATGTTTGGACGTTGCTGTTAGGTTCCAACACTTCGTTACTTAAGCTGCGCCACTGTGGGTTAGCTTAAGCATGCCTTTTTACCAGATTTATGTGCCACATGGACCCAAGAAGGCGGTGCATAAACGAGCAACCTTATTTTTCTCACACATTACGTCAACCGTCACTGCGCCCCATGTTATTCTGTATGCTTGCATACGAGTTATATTTTACACTAACATTATGTCAACACTTTTAACTTGGTAAACGCTCGGTAGATGGTTCATTCCTTTGGATTTTACAGTGTTCACTCAAGTCATCTTACGGAGCTTGTCAACTACTTGCTTTTTAACCCGTAATTAGTTGTGCTTCATTGTTCGTTGATACCGGTAGTGGAGTGTAGTATGATTTGAGCGGATCAACACCCACAATCAATCTGCTTCATCAGATGCGCCTCCAGTGACCGAAGTTATCAAAAAGAGCACTTCAAAATGAGTCACGGTCCAGAGTGAGATTGCGTTGTAGCAATCCATTCACACATCAAGTGTTTCACGATGAATCACAATTAGATATAAAACGTGATTCAGCGGCTTATGGGTATATGTTTCAACTAATATCCCGAGTTCAAAATTTTTTAGTTAATCTGTTTGTCTTTGATTAAAGGATAAATATTGTCCGCCAGTAATTAACCAAGTATTCCGCTCACGACGATTTTGCCGATCACATTCGCATCCCCTGAATGGCTTTGCTCATACTGGCACTAATGCTCCACGTTCCCAGGTTCGCGAATCTAAATCGCGGGCTGCCCCAGTACTTAATACCTCTTCTGCTTACCTAGATTTCGCTCGGTAGACTCATTTAATATTCAATTTTCAATGCTTATGAGTAACTGAGATGTAACGACAATAAGGTCACCACTTCTCCCGCTATCACAAGCCTTTCTGTGGCTCTCTAAAGCCAAAGATGATATTTTGTAATCACCTATTCAGTGAAGAATATTCAATGCATCACTTTGCGTTGAAGTGTATGCTTCGGGAAAGACTATTAGCCAGCGTAGTTTTACAGCGACAACTAAGTCATCGGTCCATTGTGTCTTGTTGTATTCCACGATGCATGTCTGTGTCTTATCCCTTCGATAGGTGTTGTCAAAGTAGTAAGGGTCCAGAAAGATACGGATGATCATGAAAGAAATAGTGATACAGCAAACCAATCGAGATGTTCCACAAATGTCATTTCAAATATGGAAACTTTTTAAACAGGCAATTTGTATACCATAGGACAGTGTTAACCTGCCTTTCATGGACTTTAACCATTCACCTGCGATGCTTATTAGTTCTGACTCTTGTTTCTGCACCACTTCAATTTGTTGCCGATTCAGGGATGAGCAGTGCGGCCATATTCGGTAGATCATCTCCTTGGAAGACGTCGTAGCGTCAACCATCTCGAGGCTGCCTAGTTCATTATTTTACCGAGGATAGTGAAAGTGACACTTCGATTTACACTGATGACAACAGGGGTACTGAACTGCTAGCATGCTCTTCGCAGCAATCTCCTGAGCTCCGGATCAAAGCTGTATTCTGATCTAGCAAGCACATGACATGAGGAAATTACTTGAACAACAACAACAACAACGATTAGGACAAAATGACTCAGTCAGCCGCAGGGACTAGTAGTCATATCCCATATGTTACAATGGGGAACTGATCGAGGAGCAAATTAAGAAAGCGCTGGTTATGGCATAGAATTACTCTTCCATACTTCAAAAAAACGAAAAGTGACCGATTTTCAACGGTTGACGCAGCATCGTACCAAAGCACACGTCCCTTGACTAACAATGTGGACACCAATACAAAAGGTCTCTTGAACAAGCTTGCTGAACTTCGACTACGTCACGCAAAATACTCCTGGAGTCTCAGCACCATAACCGAAACGTTACGGCACTTAGAAAATCACGACGCCGATGTGGAGATACAGAGTATGCTCCTTGTCCCAAATGAATGCCCCAGTGAGTGAGGTAGAACAGTGGTTTCATCGAGGTAAAAAGCTAGAGCCTAACACCCGTAAGATGGTAATAGTTATTATTGCAAGGTATAGAAAATTCGCCACCAAAAGTATTGTTGCGCTGGTGGAGTCAACCCGGTGCAAATATTATAGATTGTCAATCCACTGTAAGTCCATAAGGAATGACGACAGGGGGACATCGGTAAAAATCGTGCCGCCTCCTGGTGAACACACACATGAGGTGAAACAGGTTGAATGTGTTCTGGAAGTTAACCGTTAGTAAGTTTCTAACAGACTCTCGTGTATAACCATGGGCAATGAGTCCGGTCATCTCGGGATGTGGACTCTGCCAGCGTGGGAGCACAAATGACAGATTACGGTAGGACGTTTCATGCTTGGCAAACGCGCACGCAAAGAAATCCTGGAGGCATTCCGAATGAATATACTGCTCTACCAGCTTAAGAAAGTGGCCTCTCAAATTACTGTCCTGATTGAGCTCTGGCAAATGACGGCACGTGTGCTTGGGATCTCTCCAAATCTGGTGTGTCAATTAGTCCGCCCATGCAGTAGGCGATAATGTCCGCTGAAGACTCGGAGCATCCATTGTCTTTGTTCATAAGACAAATGATACAAACATTTGACATTCTTAGTCGCCCGGTGTTGAGATACCACCAAGTGCTGTGATCTCTCCTCAACCATAGCTTCAAGAACTGTATTGCGTATTCCACATGTGACGTATGTATGAGCCGAAAACCTGTGGAAAAATCGAAGGGTCCAATCGTCCGAATGCACTTCTCAGGAGGCTTACGTTTTGGAGGATTCTTCTTAACGCCTTTTTAGCCTGATTCGAACATCCAAGGTCAGTCTGAACCAAAACGCTCAAATCTTTTCGCCAGAAACGTTTTAAGCTCCTGGTTGTCCACTTTGTAGGAGCACGTCAGCTGCTGCCGTAAGTGCAGTCCGCTGCATTTATAAAAATTAAACCATAGTAGATTCTAGATTAGTACGCACAAACCTTATCCGGATCGACCTGGAGTGGTGTAACATCATCTAGTGTACTGATTGTCCTTTACACGTTGATGTCATTGGCATAGAGCAGATAGCTCGAACTTATGAGGTGTGTAATGTTAATAACAGTTAAAAATAACCGTGGTCCCAGTACCGATTCCTGAGGTACTCCGCATTCAACTTGGAGATGATCTGATACGGATTCACGCATTCTTACCTCCCAACACCGGTGTTGTGTATTCACTTTATACGTTCATCCACGTCGTGGAGGCTGGTCTAGAACACACTGCCTAAGTGCACATAACCCCAGATAGGCACATACACGCTCAGCTGCTTCCCTATTGGTTTATCCTGTACATGTCTCACTACCTGTACTCACCCTAGTTAGACACCTATCAGTTCACAGTATTTTGTTTACCAAAGGGTCTTTCTGACTCCGGCTCGTGACTTTTTTTATACAAAAACTGGTGTAGAAAAGTTTGATTAACCCTAGCACAAGATTACCTATGCCAAATCTCTGGAGTTTGGAGGAAAGTATGCCATAGTCCGGCCGGTCGAATGCCTTTGAGAAGTCGAGAAAAACTACGTCAACTCATATGACAGTGTCTACTGCTTCGGTCCAGCTGGACTTTGCTATTAGTAGATTTTTAGTGCACGATCGATTTGGTCGGAAAACATGCTGTTTTGGTGCAAGGTAGGTAATTTCTTCCAAATAGACGATTAGCGCATCAAGCATAGTGGCTTCCATGGGGTGTTTCTGTACCACCTTAATAGCAGTCAATACGAACAACGGACGCTCCGGAAACAAACACACAAACTACGTCCGGTACCGTCTAGAACACATATGGCAGTCAATTATCGTCCACAAATGTCCACATCAGAAACTGACCTCCTTCAGACATTCATATTGATACGAGTTTTGTGACCAAACTGGAGCCGTGTTGTTATCTCAGATAAAAACAAATTTGTGATCTGGACGTTCGGGAACCCACAGTAAGCAGTTAAAAGAGAATCTGCAAGCATTCCGCACTTCAGTTATGTCAGTTCACTCGTCAGATTCAGAGTCGTAACCAAACCATTTACGTACGTGTTATCATATGTGACATTCACAGTGATTCATAGATAACACCAGTCCATGGCAAAAATTAGTCTTCAATGATTCCCCATATAAGACTAACATACAAAGCAACGGATAGTGATTGGTTCAGACGTTTGTTCCGACATAATTAGGTCTATGGTTAGACAACAAATAGTTCACCGCTTGTTGTTCCCACAGATCGATCGCGGTAATGTGACCACCATAACGGAACCGATTTCATAGCGACGAGTAGCTTGATGGCTGTCCAGCCAAGGTAGATAGAAAGATTGGACAAGCTTTTGCAGGCAATTCGGATTAGAAGCTTCTGAACGCAACAGCTTCTGCTGGGGCCAGCACTGTGAAATGCAGACAATTCGATTTGTTTATGAGAACTTGATAAACTACAGTGAACCCATTAGAAACACTGACACAAAATTCCTCTTAGAAAAACTCCAGTGCACCAGTTCGCGTTCCATAATGTTCACCACAGCAGAAACAATTGCGGTCAGAAGACTCCAAACCCGTTATGCTCGCAAAAGTTTGTCCAATCTCTTTCCGAACAGCACTGAGCCTAACTGTCACGCTGATGTCGGTTCCGTCACGGTGATAATGTGACTTCAATCAATCTTCGTGAACAATCAGTGGCGAACTGTTTACTGCCTAGTCAGTGACCTACTTTTGTTGAAACAAACGTCTGAACCAGTCAGCATCCACTCCTTTGTCCGTTAACCGCATATTATTTGTACCGGTCAGGAGAGTAATCATTTATGTATTATTTAGAGTCCTCTCTGAGGCTGTGATAAGGTCACCATATTTTATGACTACGTGTTGTGCCAAGTGTTGGCAAGAACACGTCGAATTCGCTCATGCAATCACACACTAAGACATACTAATAGAACTCGTTGAAGAATCCATATGTGGATTTTTGGATAACGGTTCTAATGTTAACATCTGGGTGGAGTTTGTCAACAAGTTCAGTGCTCTAATCACATCCGTGTCGGAAGCCAGTCCACTAGTTTCTAGAAGAAAACCTTTATCTTCTCAGAACAGTACTGGAATATGCTCGATAACAAGACTAAGCGTACTGTAGGTGCTGAGCTAGCTCTAGTCCTGACAATTAGAGCAACTACTTGATGCAGCGTAATCATTGTACCACTTGTTCACGAGGACTACTTAACCCAACAGCAAAATCTAGAAGTAGGTTTACTGCCGAACAGGCTAAAGATGCTAAGGATGCAGCAGATGTTCTACGACTACAATATTCAAATGTGCCACCAGCTCGTGTCACATACTTGCCCCGACCAACAGACGCCGGGATTTGCTCACGTTACAATTAGTTCAGCGACTGTTGAAGAAACTGCTATAGTTGTGCACCTATAGTTCTCCCGAAATTTATGTCATTCAGTCGTAAGAGCTAGAGGTGGACATCGCGAGATTAACCAAGTCTAAAGCAAGATTCTTTCAGAGATGCTTGGATGAACATAAAATCCATACCACGTGAAAAGAACGGTAGCCGTACATCATCCATAGACCACAACCCAGTTTTTCAAAGGTGATGGAGTCGATCAATGCTGAAACACTAATGGGTTATCTAGAAGTATCCATAACCACAGCAGCGGATCAATACAGCTTCCATCAACATGGGGCACAGATCACTAACCTGGTGAAAGCAAGGGGTAACTTGACCGAAACAGCCGATATTGCCGGAATAGATGTCAACAATCTAGGATTTTCCCAGTTCTTTGAAGTGATCTGTTGAAGTGACCTTGTCAGCGTGTGCGTGCTAATCGTGCAATCCTGTGCTCTGTGTTTAATTGGACGTATCCCTTCAAATTCTTGTGCCACGTCTTCGGAAGTACGCTCAATCGATTCGGATCACTGAGCTCTATCCAACGGCGTCTATATTTTTGAAGTAAGTCCAACGACACGCTAGTACACCACAAACTAAGTCTTCGGAAGTCTATTCACTAAGGCCAACTTGAGTAACTTTGCTTATTTGAGTTTCATCAGTACCTTCGGGATACCATTCGACAGATCTTCTTTAAGGCTGTCAGACAATATATAACTTAGTACTGTGCACCAGGGTATACCATAGATACAAGCATTTTTGTCATCTCACCTTACCACCATATTTTTACGTGCATTTCACTGCACAAAGCCTGTGTGATTTTGCCTACCCGTGCGCCTAGTGACGCACCACCCAAACGCGCTGACTGGAGCAGACAACTGAGGCAGCCCAAACGGCGTGACCAGCGCAACCTAAAAGTGCATACCGACCATTGATCCATGGGCCGGAGAAGTTTGTCAACCGGGAATCCAGTGAGCAACAAAGCTAAGGTCAACCGTAGCTCAGACAAGCGGGGAACTGAAATCCGCTCGAAAATCACGTGTTCGTTCTGTGCCAATTCATATGACGCGACAAATGTGAACATTACACTTAACGAAGCTAACAGCGTATCGACAGATAGCTTGTGGTTTTGTGACATATGTTCAAATAGTCCGATAATTAAGATTGTTCAAAAACTTACGATAAGGTGTGAAGCATTGACTGTTACGTCTGCAGACCAAAAGGAACTGATCGCAGCATTGGGAGGGAAAATCTCAGAACTCGAGTTGCAGATTAGTGCATTACGTAGCCCGAATCCCCGACCTGTTAAAAGGCAAAAGCTCTCTAGCAAAAGTGCTACCCAGTCCAGCGAAAGGCAAACACCGTTAGTGAAAAACAGCAGTGAAAACAGGCCGCTTGAACGGTACCCCAAGTCTCACGTAATGCGCCAAAGCATGCAGAGTTACGCACAAATTGCATGCTCACCTCCGTCAGTAGCTGGTCAACAACAATTGACCCCTACAGATAGCGCAACTAACGGCGTTGCACGTAAAAATTCTTGCTGTAGCCTTGGCGTATTGTCCACGGAAGACAAGCCAGACACCCCCACTCGACAAACCTACGCTCACAAGGAACTGCAGAACAAACAATTACTACGCAACCAAAAGGCGATGACAGTAATATGTTCAAACGTCCCAGAACCCACTAGCGAATCGCTAAAAGGTAGACAAGCCGAGGAGCAAAACCGGTGGGCTGAAATAACCTGCGCACTCGGACTGAAAGTTCTCCCAACTAGTCTTACACGCCTTTCACGAAATCCATCATCTCCACACTTAGGGGAACCTCGGTTACTGCGAGTAACGTTTGGCAACACGCGTGACCTGGAAGATGTTCTCTTAGCAAGCCACATGCTAGTGAACTCTTCTGTCAGTGCCCGCATTTTTCCTGACAGGCCATGGGCAGAAAGACAGAAGCATAAATCCAACCCTAGTTCGTCACGTCAAAATGAGATGAAGAAAGTGGTACTGGTTCATGGTGTGCCAGAATTGAAGCATGACGATAGCAGTGAACGACAGAAGCACGACATCGAAGAATGGCGGTACATCGCAGAACTATACGACATGAAGAATGTCGTGGCTTTTGACGTCACCCGTCTAATTGCTTCCACAAACTACCAAGGTAGCGGGCCACGAATTTTGAAAGTTACCTTGGCTGCGCCCGAAATGGTATCAGTGGCAATCCAAGCATGGCATGACAACAGGAAACTTGGGCCACCAGAAGTACGGTTAAGACCATTCCTTCAATTAGTACAGACCTCAGATACAGATGAGCCAGCCTCAATTGTACCTATCTCAAACCAGCCAACTGTGCAAACAACCGTTTCAAAAAACTTCAGCAGACCGGCACTATTTGTGCCGGTCACTCACAGCGAACCGAGCTCCTGATGCGTCAACAAATACAATGCTGCTACACCAACACTCAGGGGTTGTACTCTAAGCTCTCGGAGCTGCGCCACCGACATGAAACAACAACTTGGGACCTCATAGCAGTCACTGAAACTTGGCTCTCAAACGACATACTTGATCCGGAGATTGAACTCAGTGAGATGTCAGTCATTCGAAATGATCGTCCATCTCGCGGGGGCGGTGTTGCTCTCTACTATCGAGATTATTTGAAATGTGAGGCACTTACCGAAAATTCCCTTGTTATTCCCGACGCACTATTTTGCCGACTGCACCTAGCAGGTCGAGATGTTGGTTCACAGAAGAAGAGTGATGCTTGCCTCTTAGCAGTTATTTATAGACCTCCGAACTCATCAGCAGACAGCGATAACATTCTGTTAAACGCCCTCCGCTATGCTGTTTCACAAAAGTACTCTCACTATCTTATAATGGGTGACTTTAATGTTCCTTCAATAGCATCAATGTCCCCTAATGGGCCATCATTTAAATCGAAACTCCTCGAATTCATGGATATGGCAGTTTTGTATAACCATGTGCATCGACCAACCAGACATCGCGGTTCAAACAAGCCATCACTCCTGGACTTAATCCTGACTAATGAAGAGTTGATGGTTGAGTCAGTAGCATACGATCCTCCACTGGGCCGTAGCGACCATTCAGTCCTAACATTTGGTTATGTATGTTATGCCAGTATTGTTGCTAAAGAAAGAGAGACTCAACGCACTATTACGGACTATTATAAGCTGCGCAGCTTAGCAGCAACCGTTGACTGGGACCTACAGACGCACAGCTCAGCGAATGACGCGTGGAATGAATTGAAAGACAAAATTAACTGGGTCATACAATCAGCATCGAAGGTTGTACCATTACGAACATCGCGCCGGACCAATACGTGGATCCGGAGCAGAACACGTAAATGGATCAACAGAAGAGATGAAATCTGGAGGCAACATTTGCTAAGCCCATGTGATATCACATGGCAGGATTACAAAGTCATCAGAAACTACTGCACGTCACTCATTAGAGTCGATAAGTACGAATGGCAGGAGAATATGGTGCTGAAATTTACGAGTAACACCAAACTGCTATACAGATTTGTGAATGGCAAAAGAAAGGTTAAGCCCGGAATACCACCACTCAGGACGGCCAGTGGCCTAACAACTACTGCTGTGGATGCCGCGAATGCTCTACTCTTGCAGTTTGGCTCGGTAGCTACAAATGTCATGGAACCTTCGCCCTATCAACTCCCAACAAATGTCGTTGGCTTATCCAGCGTCACCTTTACTCCAGCAGCTGTTGCAAGCAAACTACAGTCTCTCCGGGAGTACAGTGCCCCTGGAATCGACATGATCTGCCCAAAAGTACTAAAAACCCTTGCTCCCACCATAGCAACACCACTTGCAACCTTTTCCAATGTCTGCTTAACTCCCACACACTCCCATCTGAGTGAAAAAACGGACTTATCACTCCAATGTATAAAGGTGGTAAGCGCTCGGATCCTGCTAACTACCGACCTATTACTCTCCTTCCTGTTTTATCAAAAGTTATGGAGGGGGTAATCGCAGATGAACTGACGAGATACTTTGTAAGTCAGCAGATAATTTCTAACGCCCAACATGGTTTCCGACGCATCCAATCTTGTCTCACCAATTTGCTGATTACTCGGGACTTATGGACCAGGGCAGCTGATGAAGGAGTGCCCATAGATGTGATATACCTGGATTTTTCTAAACCATTCGACAGGGTCAATCACTTCTTTCTCCTCCAAAAGCTTGCTGCCTACGGTATCAACGGTTCCCTGCTCACCTGGTTGGAAGACTACTTACACGACAGAGCAATCAAGGTAAGAGTAGCCGACACCTATTCTGAAAGCCTTTACGTCTCCAGTGGTGTACCACAAGGATCCGTCCTCGGCCCGCTACTATTTTTAGTCTACATTAATGACCTTCCAGCAGACATTCTATCTCCAATGCAAATATTTGCAGACGATGCTAAAATATGGAGAGCAATTCGCTCAGCATCCGACCGTGTCTACCTCCAGGAAGATCTGACCCGGATTAACGAATGGGCAGAAAGAACCAGCTCCCACTGAACCCTGCAAAGTGCCACCTGCTGACGGTGCACAACAGCTTCGTCAACACATACCTTTTGGGGCAACACGTCATGCAACACGTGACTAGTGAACGCGACCTAGGTATAATCGTGCAAGAGAGTCTTGGAAATTCGCTCCAATGTTCGAAAGCAGCAAGTGTGGCGAACTTGAACTTGAGACTTTTGAGGCGAGCTCTCGGCACTTTTGAGCGACAGCTAGTACCATTGTTGATTAACTCCTACATTCGTCCTCATGTTGAATATGCAATTCAGGCCTGGTGTCCATGGTTAAAACGAGACATCCGCCTCTTGGAACAGCCCCAAAGAAGAGCCACAAAGGCAACGCGTGGACTATCCGGTATAAGTTACGAAATGCGTCTTCGTGTACTCGGTGTGTTCTCATTAGAATACCGACGGCTTCGCGGAGATCTTACTCTCACATACCGGATACTAACCGAAAGCGAGCATCCATGTACATCACTGTTGACTCTAGCCCCATACAAACAAAACCGAGGCAACCACCTGAAACTAATGACGCAACACCCTCGTTTGAATTGTAGAAAGTATTTTTTCTCACTTAGAATCTGTTCTCACTGGAATGCATTACCAAACTATGTGGTGAACGCACCAGACATGACGACATTCGAAAGACTCTTAGATTTTCATCTTAGTGATAAACGATACACAACACTTTGATAAAGTGCAATGGTTTAACCACTGATACTTCACTTTCCATGTTGGAA